>CP092883.1:40314710-40417333 GCA_030710605.1 Cordylochernes scorpioides
ATTAACCCTTTTTTATATATTCATCTAACAAATCTTTTATCACCCAATTTACCGAATTTTATTATCATACCTTGTATATAGTGTCACATTCTGCATAGTATTTTGTAAAATAGTAACATACAGAGTTCAAACAACGACTACTCACCCGGGCAGGCACGGGTCACGCTCCACCGCGTCACGTGCAGAGATAAACATTCTATGTTCTCTGCATAGCTGCTTTTGTTTTTTTGAGTTTAGTTCGTTGTTAATATTATTCTTGTTTATATATTATATATTATTCTATAATAACCTTTTCATTATTAATAAATAATATAGTTGCTTGTTTTATGAGAACGCGGTCTGGTTTATTTTATGAGATGGCGAACGCTGATCAGCAACCTTTAGAAGCACCTACGGTCGAGGCGGGTGTAACAACTGGTGGAGATGCCGGTTTTGACCCTATACCCTTTAATCCAAGCTTGAACATCAGGAAGTATGCTGGAGACGAAGACCCACGCCAATGGATCACTTCTCTGGAAGAAGTTGGGTTTCTTTACCGCTGGGCGGATTACATCATCACCCGCTACGCCGCCATGAACCTAGTCGGACCTGCTAAAACTTGGTATGAATTCCACAAGGTCAATCTTGCCACCTGGGAAATTTTCAAGACTCGCCTCATCCAGGACTTCGCGTCGCTGGAGAACAAGGACGAGATGATGCTCAAACTGAATAGAATGCAGGGGTGGAATGAACTCGCGATGCGATTTGCTGAAGATATATTGCTTCAATGCAGCAAATATGGAAGAGATGGAAAAAATACAATTTGTAATCGGAGGTCTAAAGAAAGAGTACGCGCTGGCGCTATATCTCAACCCCCCTAAAACCATCGACGAACTTCTGGAGGTATGCAAGAGAATAGATGGGTTCGAGAAGGAATACCTGGAACGAAAGGAGAAGAATAAAATTATTATGAATCGGATTTCTCAAAAAGAAACTAATCATGCCAGATGGAACAGGCAACCAAGAGAGTTTCAATCATATAAAACTGAAAATTATTCGAGGCCTATGATGGGAGCACCAAGCCGAAACCAAACTTACTTCCCCCCACAGGAGACTCGTACATTTCCCCGATCCACTCAAAAGGATACATATAGACGAACTCCTTCTGGCAACACTTATGATAGAAAACCTCGGAATGATAGAGGTAGAACCGAGGACGGACGACCTATCTGCTTTAGATGTAATAGACCGGGTCATGTAGCAAAGTATTGCAGAATAAAATACGTTCGAATGGTTGAGGAAGTTCCCCCTAGCCTAGACAGCCCATCTGATGACAAAAAACCGTTGAACACCCGGAACCTGAGCCCAGAGGTATACGCCGATATGTGTGAGAGACCAAACATTCCAACTCGCAACAGATTCGAGGTGTTGGAGGATTTAAACTAGAAAGCGCGCCTGTTCCAGTCAACCAGGGCATGTCGAAAATAGGCGCGATCACAGAGATGGATTCAAAAAGCCGAATTTTTTCACAAAATAAATACCGCTGCTGTTGTCCTCATTGCTTCGGGATAGAGGCTGACGCCGATGAGCCAGACCAGCAGATCTAGGTGCGCCTTCTAGGAAGCGAACACTTCCAGGAGAAGGAGTCGCAGAGCTTGTGATCTGATAATGGAAGAGAATTTTGTAACTCGGAGTTTAGTGAAATTCTTATCACACACATGAACCTTTATTAGGGATCAAGCCCCAAACAGGGTTCTCCAAGTATAGCAATGGTTTCAATTGAAAATAAATGAAGTACTATATACTTCCTTTTCAAAAATAACATTAAGACAGTTATCTGTTACAAAACCAAGTATATGAACGGAGTATATGAACTATTGAATCAAAATCTGGATGGGAAATTTGAAGATAGCTTAAATGAAGTTGAAGCAGAAGCATGTAATTCTTTTAGAAACGTTCTATAAGAACTTTTTGGGAAATTTAAAGGCCGAAACTACAGTGACTTAGTTAATGAATTATTATTTTCCTACAAAGCACTGGGATGTAACATGTCTCTCAAGATCCATTTCCTACCTTCACATCTAGATTTATTTCCAGACAATCTTGGTGCAGTTAGCGATGAGCATGGTGAGAGGTTTCATGAAGATATATCAAGCATAGAGAAGCGGTACCAAGGAAAATGGAGTCCCGGTATGCTTGCTGACTACTGCTGGACACTAAAGAGGGATGTACCACAAGCAAAGTACAAAGGAAATTCTACTGTCACTACTTTCAAATAAAATAAATATATTTTGTTCATATAGGCTTATATGTTTAAAATATTTCCGAATTTCAAATGGATGTATCTCAGAATTCTTGTGTGATAGAAAACACTAATGGTATATTTGAAATCGGCACAAAGAGTTACATTTATATAACATGCTGTTTCTTTTGGGACAAATAAAAATATTTTTGATAAACCAGTGTAATGTAATAAGGTTTATACAAAAATGCCTACGTAACATTGTTTGCATTTATTACTGTATTTATCCCAATACTAAAAAAAGGCTGTCACGCAAAAACCATGGGTGATGGAAATTTCTGATTAGATATTTGAGTTCATCATAAAAAGGTACACTAGAAACACCATCAGGTTCACTTGGGCAAAAATGTTGTTGAACTGTGTAACCATCGCGGATCCAAGTTCAGACCCTAAGGCTAGAGAATATGTGTTCGTTGGATGCCCAGAAGAAGTTAGAAGATATAAAGTATAGGAGTTTAAAAATAACCAAAATATACGACCAGAAGTTTTAACATTTATAAGAGTTTACTTGTCAGTCCTAATCTAGTTACAAGTTTTGTTTATCGATATGTATCGGAGAAGGAAAACTATTCTCGTGTCTTCAATCAAGTAGAAAATAATTTTCATATTAAACTGAAATTTGAATACAAAAATAAAATTTTAAAAAACACAAATAAGGTGAAATACTTAAGATTTTGTCATTCAGAAAGATTTTGAAAAATTATTAGAAGGTATAAGATTTAAATGTATAACATGTTGAAAACTTCCAAGTCTAAATAGAAGAACCAATCCACATTGAAGTCTTTGTAGAACCGAGGCTATAAATAGGTCTAAAGCAGACCAAAGGTAATTGCAAAAAAATATTAGAAAAGCGAACTTGGAAAATTGTTCCAAGAACAAATAATATAAATTTTATTGATTCAAGTCGGGTTTTAAAGAAAGAAAGATCGATACTTTTCTGGAAACTAGAGATATTATTATGCAATACTTGTAGCACATAGATGCAATCATATATAAAACGTTGCCTATTTGAGAATAAAATATAGTCGTCTAGGAACTCAAGCATAAATCCATAAGGTAACTTATAGCCATGTCTGTCGATCGTTGGTTGATGAGGCCGAATTCATTCTGTATTCAATGTTCTATCTAAAATGTAATATGTGTTGACTTTACAAGAATTGAAAATATCAAAGCAGAAAGAAGCATTATTTGCAGTGAAATTAAAGATAACGAATTTTCTCCTGGATTCATCAATAAAAAATATATATTGTTGCACCAGGCTGCGGTTTAGCAGACTCTTCAGTGTTGATTCTCATTCCAGACGCGTCTTGCATCTTTCCAGAACGCGTTTCAACCATCCTACAAGATTAGACCAGTCAATAATAAGACAACTATATTTTTAGGTAACACCTAGAATATCTATTTATTCATCACATCAAAGTTTAAAGCAGGTTGTGTATTAGTGTATCAAAATACAAATGATTTTATAGTACATATTTCATTATAATAATCTGTTTTATAAAAATAAACAAATATAAAATTTAAATTTGAAATATATGAAAAATAATATTATAAATAATTTTAAAAATAGATGTATTAACAATGATGCAACAATTTTAATCACACAAATAACTACAAGCAATAATGAAGAATAGAAAATCTACAGTACAGTGCCAAACAATTATGGCACAAAAATAATAACTAGAATACTTGAGAGAAATAGATATCAAGCACGTTACAAAACCACTGAAAGCCTGAAAGAATTCTTTCGCATTCTTAGTAAAAAATACATAAAAAGTAAAATTAATTCAATTGAAGACTTTTATTACAATATTAGACTATTGTTTTCTGGGTAAATGATACCTTGCAACTTGCATAGGAGATATCAGAAAGATTCTGAAAGTACCAACACAAACAACATTCAAAAACCATAGCCCATTTTTATTTTTATGGATCATGCACCTAAACAGGGCCATATGATAGATTTCTAAAACGCAGAAATTCAATATAATAAATTTAAGGAAAAATTGTTGAAAAAAAGTAGGACGGTAGGAGAAGTAATTGATAATCGGAGGATTTTATTGTACAAGGACTTTAGACTCAAAGTCACCAACCTCACACTAACTAAGAAATGGTTTTATTTTCACATGTTAAGCGTATTTACGTAATTTTTGTCTTAAATTCCCATTTCTTGGTTTCCCAAAAGGACTCAGGGACCAAAAGAATTATGGTCGCAGTGGTACTGCCTGCTCCTGCTGACGAGGGCCAACAGTCCGAAACGCGTTCGTGGATGGCTTTTCTTGGTTTATCAAGAAAATGGGTTTGCCCAACCAACAGGCTAAATCAATGCTTAGTTGATTTTTGTTTCACTAGATGGCCCTCTGCCATCTAAAAAGCACATTTGCTCGTGGTCAGGATATCAAGGATCAACACCTGACCTTTTTATTTTTTTATTTTATTTATTTACATGTTATGATATGAAACTGCCTTTCTTAATGTCATAGAAGGTGAATATAACAAATGAAAAAGTTGAATATTAAGAAATATCCAAAGATTTTAAATAAATTAGTTTAACAATAAATGTCAAGCAAATTTGGCAGGTTTGGGATACATTGATGATGGTTGAAATTACGTGTTGAACATATGTAGAACAATGAGCAAAATTATATTCAATTAATTGAATTATTTTTATAACATTCTTTCAAATAATTTCATTATTTTTTATACAATTTAATATCACTTATATTTTGAACCTTTATATATATATGGGTTCGCATTTTTTAAGACGTTTTACATTTTAATTACATTCAACACTCTAGTAACAACATTTTACACTTTGATATACAGGGTGATCCAAAAGTCTTGCACAACTTCGAAAATGAATAAATCCGCGAATATTTGCGCTAGAGCAATGCGGTAAACACCATTGTATTAAGGGTGCAACGGGATATTTTAGGGTAAATAATGAAAAATTCGAAATTGAATTTAGTCACAATTTTATTCCCTAGATGGCGCTTTACCAGAATCAGAGATTAGGCGGCCAAATTGTTTGATAAATTGAAAATATATAACTGATCGACACGTATTTTTCCTTTTTGAATACCAGGAAAGAACCCTAATAATATCGAATGATAAATTAATAAAACACAATTTCGCCTAAAGTATAAGAATTGGATGACGATTTTTAAATGTAATCCGAGATATAAAAATAAAAAGTCGGTGGATGAGAGGGTAACACCTCGATTCCCGACAGTCATGAACCGGGATTGAATCCCGCGTTAAAATTGTTTAATATGTGAATAACCTTCACATATTATTCATTGTTCAATTATCATGTACTAGTTTGCTCTTGCTGAGCGGTACCTATTAATGTGATTTGAACCAGAACCAGAAATCCGAGATATGTAAAATAGGTAAATTCAAATTAATACATGTAGCAAAATAATTTGATATTTTAGATGAGGTTGCTAGAAATCTCTCAGCGATTCAAATTTCGAAGATAATAGATTTCTATTTTTTTAATTCAACTCTCTGTCAGAATCGAATATATTTATTTTAATTCATTTGAAAAAAGTTATCTATCTCTGATAATTTATTTTACTCTAGAATGCCGTCACTACGGAATAAAGCACTCTTGGTGAATATTTTTTTATTGCAATTCAGAATCTGCCCCTGAATCTTTACGAGCGTTTCGTACCTTTAAAGGTATTCGAAGCTGTAAAGGACCCATGATTTACTACTCTCTAAGGCGAATGATAAAAACCTCGGAGTGGAAAACCATCGGCATGCAAATCAGTGGCTGTTATGGTTTCTCAGAATGTTGAAGCTATTGAAACGTTATCCACGTATGGAGAAGTAAGTGTTCGACAAGTTTCTGGACAATCAGTGATTTCGTATGGAACATTTTGGAGAGCACAAAAATTTTTTCTTAAAAAATACCCGCACAAAAATCAAAGATTTCACGAGCTAAAAGTCAGCGGTTTTGAGAAGCGTCAAGAATTCGCTGCATGGGTTTTCCGGCAAATTGATATTGATGAAAATTGGCTGTCGTATGTTCTCTGGATAGTTTCTCTGGATGTTAATGTTCTTTAAAAACACAAGTAAAATTATCAATACCAATAATAATGATAAATATAGTGATGATTTCGAAACCTCATCTTTTCACCTTTTGTCTTTCTTCAAATAAACTTTGATGAAAATTAATAAAAATAACATATTATCATAATTTTCTCTCTATATCGTCTTCCAAAGTAATGATGCATTAAATGAAAGCTATTTATGATAATAATCTTTTTGTAAATCTCTATATGTAACATATCAGAATATCTAAGCCTATATTTCTCATTTGGCTTTAAACTGCTGAGAGAGAAAGAGAGATTGACACTACTTTATTTCAATATTCATATAAGTTTATATATGGTTATATTAAAATAAATATATAGAATAAATAAAATTAAATGAAAATATAAATATATGAATAAATATATATAAATAAAATAATTGCTAAATATACATGTATGTGACAATATAGTGATAATAATGTGGTGGGGAAAGAGAAATAATCACACGACGAGTTGGTAGAGGAATAACCCAGGTAACCAGCGAGAGAGAGGTAGCGCGCGGGCTGTCACTGCGGAACGACCGTTTTCGTCTCACCACCACCCCCCGACTGTCCAGAAATAGACCTGAGGTTCCAAGAAAAGCCCCCTCCGGCATGTGGCCAGTGGTTCAAAATGGCCGTAACTTAGTTGCCTTCTATCTACTACGTCTCTCTCTCTCTCTGGTCGACTGTAGATTTACTTTATTATTCCTGGAAGAGCATATATTATGACATATATATACGGTCTTCATTGTTGGCGCCCACCACGGGAAAGACTCCGCAATCGGTGGACAGCGATAGTTCTCTCCCACAGAGTGGGCAAGTCGAGGTGTTGGCTGGCGTTACCCACCTCAAGACCAATATGGTACTTGTAGATGGTAGCCTTCGCTACACTTGTTATTTTCACTGCCTCGAGATGGAGGCCGACACAGAGCAGCCAGGCCTGCACAGGAGGCGAACACCTCCCGGAGCAGGGGTCGCACGGCTCGGCAACTCCAATATCTGAGAGAGAATCTATTCTAGCCATCATTATTCAGGTAACACATTTTTTAAAGGTTAAAATGTTCTAGTTTGATTTTAATATTAATAATAAAATTTTTTGTTTCAATTTATTTTTTAAAATTCAAGTTAAAATTCTAAAACTATCAGTGCAAATAAGACATTTTAAAGATATTAATCTTTCTCTATACCTTTATTGATATATCTTCTATCTATGTGACACTTCTTAAATTTTAGGTGGGGTTTTGGGACTCTTTTAGAATATTTTTATTCCAAAAAAAGTAGATTTTTCAAACTACTGTAATTATTGAAAATATTTTTATCTTTGTTAAAAAATATATATATATAATGAAAGGATTTAATGTTTATACACAATACAAATTCTACTGTCCTTACTGCGATGAAAAATATATTGGGAGGGCTTGCTCATCAGTGGTGAACCCTCCCAGCGGTTTCGCTAATTTTATCCACCAGACCGCTTCTTAGAGCCCTAATACTCTATTGGACGATTCTGCTTATAAGATTCTGCTTCTGCTCGTATACGCAGCACTGCAGGGGTAAATCTCAGAAATGGTTTTCAAGAAAACTATGGACATAATATTATAAGACAATAGAATTACATATAATAGTGGATTAAATTGACGAAACATCTGGTGGGGTTCATCATTGATGAGCCAAGCCCGGCCAATATATTTTTTCATCGCAGTAAGGACAGTAGAATTTTGTATTGTGTATAAAAGAAACATTCGTGCTTAAATCATTTTATTATATATATATGTAATATTGTTGCAATGTGCCTACGTATGGATGAACTGGCAGTCGTGTACGTGAGGCGAGTGTTGATGATCTTCCCACACGCGGACAACAAGAAGCAGAGGCAGGGCTAGATGTTAGCACAAAGAGGGATCGGGGACAGCCCGCGGGACAGAGGTAGAGGCCATGACACCAACTTTGATGTTTATCACTGAGACATGGAGGGAGAGTGTGTAAGACAGACAGGCTGAAGCGAACTGCCGAGAAACACCCCCTAGAACATCTGCTGACCCCCTGCCAAAACTTGTTCTGTTTTGGGGGGTCTCTATAAGAATGTCCCTCGGGATCCCCACATGGGCTGGGCGTTGCCTTTTTCCACCCCTCTGTCCTTGCTGCCACCAGCTGACCGCTCTCTCTTTGGATCTTTATTTTGACGTCACCAATTTTAGTTTATATACAAAAAGGGTGTACAGGTTATATTAATAAAGATATATCATATATACAAAATATGGGGGTGGTAGCAAATAGAAAGTGTCATTATTATACAGTTTAAAATATACGATATATATATATATATATATTATATATATATATATATGTCGTCTTATTGCTTTGGGTTAAAATCAAGGCCAAATTATTAAAAGAGTATAGGATTCACAACATTGTGTCAAAGACAATATAAAAATAATTCCCTTTTCTTCGTGATGTGTAAGAAGATGAACTATTCAAATAAATAAATTTAGAACTGAATAAATAGAATATATAGGATTGGGATTTCACAACATGTCAAAAAGGAGACAGAAAATAGAATTTTATTACAGTAAATATAACATGTTTTGTGTGAGCATCACAATAAATAAAATAATATACAATAAATTATATATAAGTGCAAAAGATTTTACAAAATACATTTTTATAAAGTGCCAATCTTTTTCATATTTTTAAAAGATGTATAAATGGTATTTCGAAATATTTGACAAAGTAAAAAATGTATACATTCGAGGCTTATAAATTTTGTCGATTTTGCTTCATATATAACCCAAAAATGATTAATAATTTTTATAATATATATATATATATATATATTGAAAACAAAGTAGGCATATTCTGACCAAGAGCACATGTGCTTTTTGGATGGCAGAGCGCCATCTAGTGGAACAGAAATCAACTAAACTTTGATTTAACCAGTTTACTGATATTAGCCAACCCAATTTCTTGAAAAATCAATAAAAGCCACCAACAACGCGTTTCGCGCTGTTGGAACTCGTCAGCGTGGAGCAGGTTGTACCAGTGCGGCCAAAATATTTTTGGTCCCAGAGGCTCTTGGTCAGGATATGCCTACCTTTTTTTTTAATATCAACACCTGATATATATATTTTTTTTTTCTATTGTTTCTTTTTTGTGTTAAGCGTATTTACGCAAGTTTTGCCTTAAATACCATTTCTAATTATAAACTTCTATAGGAGCAGTATGGGAGATTCTTATGAAATCCAAGTTAAATTCTTTTCACTCAACAATATTCTGCTAGATACCATAGTTATAACAACTCTACTATATGCTTCAGATGAAAAATAATTAAAATTGAATAAAATCCAAGATACCTTTCTGAGACGATATCTAAATCTCCCATATTCTACCCCAAGGATATATTTTAAGGATAGAAACATGAAGAACATCTCTCGCACTGATAGCAAAGAAACTATTGCTAAATTTCTGGCTAAGAATGTTAAAATGGACACTAAGATATTATCTTAAATCTGTTTGGCTCACTTGTGGGATGTTTATACCTCTACAAGACAAAATATTGGATTTACAAATAGTTTAACAAATACATTAAATAACGTCGGTTTCTCATGGCTTATTGGATGCTCGGATCACAATATATTGCAAAGTTATATTCCTTTGATTATTAGGACAATGTCAGATCAATCGATACAAGAAGCCCAATCAAGAATAAGAAATTTAAAACTTTATCGACATTATAAACATTTCCATACGTCAATAGAAACAGAATGCTTACCTAACCGATGATTTCCTTTTACCAGTCAAAAGATATATAGCTCAATCGAGAATGCAATTTACAGTCTTAAAAAAACACGTTTTGACGTTTGAGGCCAAAAACCTAATGTGTACACTGAGGGACGAGTAAATTACTGAAGAACTCCCCCATTACCTGCTCAATTACACAGCCCTTGATACAGAGAGGAAGGCCCTGTATCAAAAAATTAATGTACCAACATTTCACCCTACGTATTGCTTTCAAAAATATCAGCAAACAAATATAATGCATTAGCTCATTATAAATATTTTAGATCATCATTATGTAATAACCAGTCAATAAGTGAATGACTTTGAGATGAAGTGTAAAGCCAGTTCAATTTCTATTTCACTACCTATATTTATTACACAAAATGATTATTACCTTACCCAATTGGGAGAATCTGTATGGGGAAAGTCCTTAATAAAGGCCTTTGTGTGTGTGTGTATTTTAATATAGTTAATATAATGTTTTTTTTTGTGACAAAAAATAGTTATTTGTACATTTTACAATACAAATATACATTAAAATACATTCTTGATTATTATTTTAAAAAATAATATATATTTTAAATATTGCAATATCGGTGCTCTAAATATAATTTTCACAGTGGGGAAAGTTGATTTTTATAACCGCATAATCCCTTCAACTCTATGAGCAAAGATGATATGTGTGTTCAATACAAATCTCCTCCCCAAAAAGACAACACAATTTGATTTTTTTTAATAGAGCAATCCATAAATATATCTTCAATTGAAAAAGCATGTATTGGATAAAAATATTATTTACCAATATTTTATTTAGCTGAACAGCAACCTTTTTCAAGATATTATAACATATATTTATGTCAACAACACACTCAGCGCCACATAATATCAATAGAATTAAGTTATATATTAACAAACGAAAGAAAAAATAAAAGATAAAAAGATCAGGTGTTGAAATCAATATTAACAATGGCATATCCTGACCAGGAGCACATGTGCTTTACAGAAGGCAGAGCGCCATCTGGTGGAACAGAAATCAACTAAACATTGATGGCTTTTCTTGATTTATCAAGAAATCGGGTTGGCCAAATATCAGGGAACAGGCTAAATCAATGTTTAGTTTATTTCTGTTCCACCAGATGGCGCTCTGCCTTCTGTAAAGCACATGTGCTCCTGGTCAGGATATGCCATTGTTAATATTAAGTTATATATGTAACATGCTTTATATTTATTTATACAAAATATATAATTATTCTTTGAATTTTCTTCATAGTTAGGCATTCGAAAACACTACTTTCTTTCTCTTATTTTGCATAAGTTTTGTTTATTTATTATGGTTAACCTGGTTTTAATTGAATTAAATATTAAGACACAAAGTATTGTGACTATCCCTTATTTCTAAAAAGGAAACGTTATAATATATATATTGATCTTAATTCTATATTCACATTATATAGCGCTGAGTTTGTTGTTGACATAAATATGTTGTAATACCTTGAAAAAGTTGGCGTTCAGCCAACTGCAATTTTGCTAAATAATTTTTGATCCAATATATTCCCTTTTAATTAAAAACAATATGATATATGAACTTAATTTCATTATTGTGAAAACCGTTTAAAACATAAAGAGATGTCAACAATAGTTAAATCTAAAACACATTAAGCAAAATCAATCGAAATCTTTATTCAAAGTTTGTTGTTATTTTTGTTGGAAATGGACAATAAAATTGATTCGTTAAATTGTCGGTAGATGGCACTACAAGTCTACCACCTGTTGTGCGGGGTAGAATCTTTTGATTAGTTTGATCAAATCAATAATAAATAAATAGTAAAATATGTAAAAGCATTAAATCAATTATCTGATGATACGTTTTATATATACTATCAAAATATAGTTATGTTTATAGGTATGAAGATGATATACAAAATGATTTTTAATGATTATAAGTATTATTTCTGAATAGGTCATTTAAGTAGCTACACACACACGTGTCTTAAAAATGATAATAATAAAAAATATTAATGAATGTATATGGATATACAATTCACAATTAATTTACAATATTTTATTATTTATAAACATCAAAAAAGGCATATATATTAGGGGGGAGGGGGGATTGAATAAATAAATAAATTGGATACAAAATATAATTTATTTACCAATATATCAGTTGGATGAACGCCAACTTTTTTCAAGGTATTATAACATATTTATGTCAACACAACAAATATATATATATATAATCAACAATTATAACCACGATAACTGTATTTATAAAGCAACTAAGTTCCATATTGTTTATTAATAGAGTGTAAAATGTAAACTACACAAAGATAAATAAAAAAAGTTGGGAAGACGTATTTTAATATTTATTTTTAGGAAATTAAAAATAACAACACAACAAAAATTAACGCTCAATATTTCCGAAAAATCTGAAATCACATGGTTGCCAGGCTGAATATAGCATTTCCATTGTTGCCAAGGTTAGAATTGATACGCCCATTTAAATATGACTACTTTCAATTGCATCAACAATTCATGAACGAAATCCATAATTCAAACGAAATCCAATTTCCTTTTTTTTTAATAATGGGAAAAAGAAGATCGATATTATTCCTCGAAATACACAAAAAGGATGATGATAATTATGGAAAACAAATCTGGCTGCAAGTCAAATCACAATGTTATTAAAGGCAGAATAATCGACCAGACGATCAACATGGCGCCCTTTGCTCAGCGCCACCTGTTGCGTCGCCATATTTTCTACTAGAAATCGTCAAAAATAACTCAGTAAGCAACAGATATTCCATATAGATGTATATTAAGATATAATATATGTTGAATATTGCATAAAAGTCGATTATTAAGTAAAATATCAAGTTTTAAAGTTGTATTCTATTCGGCAACAAGAACTTTGCCAAACGAACATCGATCGATAGGTTGGTTGCAGCACGTGCCGCATCGTCTGGCTATTTGTTCTCTCTTCTGCGACATTTTTATGATAACATATGGAATAATATAATATATATATTTCTATTCATTTAAAACACATTTACAACAAAAAAAGAGTCATTTTATTAGTATTTACATTTATAAAAAGTTCGTTGAACTTTTAGGAAAAGTAATAATGATTTGAAACTCAGGGCAATGTACTAACCTATAAAGAAGGATTTCTACATGCTATAAAATATAAATATTGCGATAAATTATGTATTTTAATAGAACATTTGTATGTAAATTTTAATGTTTTTAAAAATACTGATATATCTTTCACAGATAATTACAACATTGGTAATGTTGTGTTGAATAAGTTATACAAATATAAAATTATATTTTGACAACTCAACACTCTTGTGTTATTACATACAAATAATATTTTCTTACATATATAAGAAATCAAGTCTTTCAAGATTACAGAGTCAACAACGATTTAATAGCTTTAGGCCCTAGTGATTTAATTTCAAATAAGGACACATATATAAAATTTAATTTCCTTTGTAAATATATTTTGGATTTCATTAAGAAAAATGGTCTTTGATGTAACGATCTCAAGGAAATATGGAACATATTATATGGTTGTAAACAATATATAGGTGTATGCGTATATATGTGTGTATATATGTATATATTTTAAATTTAATGATGTAACTAAATAAAATTCAAAGAATATCTCTATATGTAAATAATATTTATGAATCTTTCTAAGTAACTTTCTGTGTATCTTTCCATGTTGAATATTTTATTTGTTATATTTGTATGTACATTTAGCGCAAGTGTCCCTAGGAGGACATAGCGTTTTGAATTGAAATAAATAAATAAAAACCAAGACCTAATCCAAATGATTTAATAGTGTGTAACGTTTTGTTAACAGAATTTTTATTATAACCAGACAAAATAATAAACGTCACACACTATTAAATTATTTGGATTAGGTCTTATTTTCTTATATCTATAATCTAAATTGTGCTTCAACATTTTCTTACAAAGTCGTTCTACACATGTCGATATAAAATATTTATTTCTTATATAAATTAACATGACACAACACACACAGAGATATTTATAAACTTATTTGAACAATTTTATCGGACAAATATTCTGTTTTCGAATATTTCCAGTTCCTCAAGGCTGTTGTACAATTCGCACTATTTTTCCAATCGTAATTCCTACATATTTCCATCCAAATTTTAGTCACTCACCTTTTCATATCACACGGAAAATTCCAGAAATACTTACCCAAAAAGGTTTATCAGAAACACCAAATTATTCCTGCGGAGGAACTGAACAAACTGCTTTTCACCTTATCTACGACTGTCCGAACTTTGCAGAAGTGAGATATCGTTTGTTCCCTGATCTAAATCATTCAACTATCTTAAATCTGTCACTTTTTAATAGAAATATTATGAACCCTGTCGAATAATACATGTGAATTTTTAAATATTCAATTCTAAGTTCTAATTGGTTTGTTGTTGTTTTTTCTTCTGTAGTAAGCGCAAATATTTCAATATCGTGCCTGGTTGATTAATAAAATGAAAATGAAGGCTGCTGTAAAGTTAAGAAAGGAAAGAGATTCTCAAGTTGATATATAGCATCATCAGGCTTCAGATTTCTATTGTGTTTCCACTTTTAAAAATAATTTTAAAGATATAAATGAAAATAAATTTTATATATTTAATTTGTATTCATTGTATAAAAATGAACTAAAGTATTAGCTAGCCGCATCTGCGACGGGACATTTAAAAATAAATAAACCTAAAGAGATGGCGAAGTAATAAAATCGAACTATTTGCGCCTCTTTGAAATTTGCCTTTAATGAATAAAGAGATCAAGGTACAAATAAATAATACACCTAATTCTCTCAAATATAATTCATTTTAAAAATTCATAGATTGATTGAAATAAGAAGGTTTTAATGTATTAACAAAATAGAGAACTTCTTTGGTTCATCGTGAAGATAGAGGCTGCCTGGCCGGTATTCATAGTTCTTCAAATTAAATATACTTCGGCCAGTAAATCTTTTTATCAATATTATCTCGATTTCGACAAAATTATTTTGTCCTCGTCAGGAGCGAACAAAAATTAAAACATTTGGCAAAACGATAAAAATTATATAAAGAATAGTTTTTAACGCTTTGCCAAATGTTTTAATTTTTATTAGCTCCTGACGAGGATAAAATATTTTTGTCGAAACGTCGAGATAATAAAATTATTTACTGGCCGAAGTATCTTTAATTCTTGGGTTCAAACCCACACGACCTATATACGATATATAACTTTCTTTCTCAATGCAGCCATTGGCCTAAAAACTACACCATGATTGGCAAAAGAATTTGACACTGATATATGTTATATGATAGTAGAGAGAAAACCAATCATCAAGCGAATAACCTGGACATCTATTACTAAACAAAATTGCATACAAGCCAAGCTAAAGCCTTTATAGGACATTAGATTGCTTACAATATTAAAATTAAAATAAAAGTTTTATATTTCAAAAGAAACTTATTATTAAATTTCTATAGTGATATTTATCTATTATTGTTAACTTTCACATATCATCACTTTACGTTCTCTCGCTGATAATTATTAACGGTAGCGTTTATACAAGCGCTACCATTTTTAGAAAATTAAAAAAGCGCTATTTCTATATAAAACCTTGTCTATTTAAAATGGAAAGTTACCTTTACAACGTTGAGAGATATAAGTCACTATATATACTCTTTCTCTCAACTTACAGCTTAGCCTGTGGAAGGATCGATAAGATCCGAAAGCTAGCATAATAAATTTCATATATAAAGAGACGCAATGCTATCGTTTGTTTTTATTTAATAAAACCTTACATTCTTAGTCAATTGTTTCGAAGATTATGAGAAATTTTATAAAAGATCTTGATATTATTTTTTTTTTTTACAAATTGAGGATAAAATATAAAAATCACACATGCGTGGTAAAATCATACATAAGGCTTTTCAAATAATAAACATAATATACTCATTCAAATATTTCTAAGACAAAACCTGCTAATATATTTTATAGGGAAAAATAATAAAGGCATATCCTGCCAAGGAGCACATGTGCTTTTTAGATGGCAGAGCGTGTGTTCGTATGTTAAGCGTATTTACGCAAATGTGGCCTTTAATGCTCCTGGTCAGGATATACCTTTTTTATTTTTAATATCAACACCTGAACTTTTTTCTATTATTTTTTCATGTGTTAAGGATATTTACGCAAGTTTGGCCTTAAATACCAATTTCTTGATTTCTCAAGAAGCCTCTGGGAACAAATATATTTTTGGTCGCAGTGGTACAGCCTACTCCACGCTGACGAGCGCCAACGGCGCGAAACGCGTTCGTGGATGGCTTTTCTTGATTTATCAAGAAATTAGGTTCGCCAAATATCAAGGAACAGGCTAAATTAATGTTTAGTTGATTTCTGTTCCGCTAGATGGCGATCTGCCATCTAAAAAGCACATGTGCTCCTGTTCAGTATATGCCTTTATTGTTTTTAAAATCAACATTTGCCTTTTCATTTTTTCATTTTATTTTATAGCATTCATTTCATTCTGACGTGTCAAAAAAAAACATATTTATAAACATATAAGTCCAACCCCACCAGAGAGTGCAAGTACCCAAACGGCGCTCTGGCACATTTATTTGTAAGTGCAAACTGCTTTTCACGTGTGTAGACATGTGGTGCACTTACAGTAAAGGCAGTCGCCTTCTTCTACCCACCATGATTATCATGGCCTGTACCATGTGTACTAGGGATAAGCAAAAAAATAAAATAAAAATATAAGCTGTCTCAGTCTGTTTCTTTTGGTGACAAATGTTTACCTCCCTCAACGGAGATTATAATAATGGTAATGGTGTCTTATCCACATGGAAAGGGGGGGGGGGCATTGCCCCGTCAGCCACATTTCAGAGTTCCCTGTTCACGGTTACCGTATGGCTCGGGGCTCACGACACCGTATTTCGCCCTACAGAACAGTCCTTTACTTGTGCTGCTCCTTGGATATTAAAATGAAGCAATTCATATACCTCGATTATTTAACAAAAAAATGATATTATTACGGGAAGCATTCAAGATATACTTTAAATTTTTTATTACAAAGAAGAATCACAGTGGTTTTAAAATAATATCACCCTCCGAATTTATTAGGATTAATCGTTGAGATTTTTACAAGTTAGCTTCACGTCGAATGTTAATTGTTCCATATATTTAATACAAATGAGCCAAAACGAGTGAAGTCATCACAAATAAAATACATTTAATTTCACAAGGAAACTATTTACAACCTTTAGTGAGTCTCTAAACACAGTCTGAGAGAGCGTTAAACAACATATTTGCATCAAAGGCGCTGACATAGCGTCACGTGACGTTATAGGTCACAGATGATTATTCTGTGACAAAATATATTGAAGCGCCTCTTTCTTTTATCTGAACATTCTCTTACTGAAATTTATTTATATAAAACAATACGGTACAATATATATGTTATATAAAAACATTTATTTCATTTTAAATTATAATTTCATAGATTCAAATACTCTGCTAAATCGACCGCCAGAGGTCACTCTTCCCCTATAAAAACTCGTTGTTGTTTTATCTCAATGGCCTTTGGTTAGCAGCCCCGTAAAATAAAGATATTTTCTCTATCCCAATAGCCGGCTCAAATCTTTGTACATTATGTAAATAATCTTTTGTTTTCCTTGTTTACTCGCCTTGAGCCAGGCAGCACTTTTATCAAACCATGTTTTTTTTTATATACACTGCGTGACATTGAAAATGGAACACCAAGAAATAGTGGCCAGAAAGTGATGAAACTCGGCAGACAGAGAGAGACAGGGACGAACAATAAGTGATCTTTATTTCAAAATAATAGTCATAATACAGAGCGAGAACGGCGTCGGCTTAGTAGCAAGTAGGACCACTGCGGACGGCGATGCACGCAGCAACACGTCTAGGTAGAGAGTCAATCAGAGTACGGATGGCGTCCTGAGGGATGGCTCTCCATTCCCTCTCAACCATTTGCCACAGTTCGTCTTCTGAACGCGGCTGTGGCAAGGCATGCAAACGGCGTCCAATGATGTCCCAGACGTGCTCGATTGGCGAGAGATCAGGAGAGTACGGTGGCCAGGGAAGCATCTGTACATCTTGCAGAGCTTGTTGGCTAATGCGAGCAGTGTGCGGTCGGGCGTTATCCTGCTGATAAAGGGCATTGGGTACCCCCTGAAGGTAGGGGAGTGTCACCGGTCGCAGCACATCATCAACGTATCGTTGGGCCGTCATAGTGCCCTGAATACGAAGTAAAGGTGACCTGGAATCATACGCGATTGCGCCCCAAACCATGATTCCACGTTGTCGCACGGTGGGGCGTTCCACAATTGCTGCCGGATTGGACCTTTCTCCACGTCGACGCCACACGCGTACACGGCGACTATCACTGGACAAGCAGAAACGGGACTCATCTGAGAACACGACCCTGTGCCATTCCGTCATCCACGTCGATCTAGCCCGGCACCATTCCAAACGTTGGCGCCTATTGGGTGGGGTCAATGGCAGTCTTCTTAGCGGACGGCATGAGTGCAAGCCATTAGCAACCAATCGACGGGAAATGGTTCTGGTCGAGATGGAATGATCTAGGGTGTCTTGCACATGTTGCAGGATGGCGGTACAAGTGGCTTGTGGGGCCGCCACTGCTTGTCGAAGGATACGCCGATCCACACGTGCTGACGTCACTCTGGTTGCACCGACATTCCTATAAATTGCCACATTTCCTTGTTCCAACCATCTTCTCCACAGTCGGTGCACCGTGGACGCACCAAGGTGTGTATCAGCTGCGATTTGACGTATGGACCAACCTGCCCTTTTCAGTCCGATCACCATGCCCCTCGTAAAAGCGTCTGTCTGCTTGAACTGCCTCCGTTTACGATGACCTGGCATTCTCTGTTATTACACGTGTCTTTTGACACAAGAACAAAATTTCTACAATGATTTTCCTTGAAGAAATAACGACACGAATACTGTCCTTTCTGCAAGTTCCTTCCCTTATATCTTACTCCATGTGCGCACGAGAGCTGCGCATTTTACATCATTTGCATAACTCGGTTAGGCGCGTCTACCCTGAAATTTGCATAATTTTCTGGCCACTATTTCTTGGTGTTCCATTTTCAATGTCACGCAGTTCAATTAAAGCAATAGCTGATCAAAACCATTTTTATTATTATTCGATCAAATATTAACCACGACTGCAATCACCATAGCATAATCCTCAAAACAATCAAAATTCAAGCAGAAAATCTCTTTTTTTCAATATATAACAATAGTATTACGATGTACTAGAGCGCCATCTGTTATCAAATTATAAAACTATTTTAGAGGCGTAATATTCTTTTTAAAATGAAACAATTTCTACTGGAAATTCCTAAAGGACAGTAGAAATTGTTTTATTTTAAAAAGAATATTACGCCTCTAAAATAGTTTTATAATTATATAACAATAGTCGACAGCATATTTACCTGTTTATTTTTTTAAATGGCAAAAGGAAATTTTCAAATTCAACTATGCAAATCCTCCACCTAAAAATAGTTCATTTACTAATATGCAAATTTTCTCCAATCAAACATAATCCTCTCCAATCAAAATATACATTTTCACCTACAAAAATAGCCCATTTCAAACAAAAATAACCTACTTCACAACAAACATAGCCCACTACAATCAAACATACCCATCTCCAAACATAGCCCACTACAATACAACATAGCCATCTCCAAGAAAACATAGCCATCTCCAGATCCGAGGTTGGATATCTCCAGCAATCACATCTTCCCCCCAACGCCAGCCATCTCCCGAGAATTAAACTCCAGCCGGAATCATCCATTTCAAGGTACTTTGTATTAAACATTTTGCGCAGTTTACCTAATTTTAACTTGTAATTTTCACCCATGTTTCTAAATAGTTTTCAATCGCAAATAAGCTTAAATATACCCTTTTTGTCAATTATTTTTCTGTATTAATTTTACCATAGTTGTTTTGATCTTTAAATTTCATCACACCCTTTAATCCTTTTAATCCTTTTTATTTCTTACTTTTTAATATGCATTCATTTTATTTTTCTTCTTCATTAATATTATATGTATATTTTCTTGTCTATTTCCAATCTATTGGTTCACAATAAGCCAATACGATTAAGGAAAACCACAATTTGATTTCCCTTTTGTAATTTTCATTCATTTTATTTTTCTTCCACATTTCTAATATTATATATGTGTATTTTTTTCTTGTATATTTCCAATCTATTGGTTCTCAATAAGCCAATACGATTATGGAACACCTTTTTTTCTCTCTTTAACAATCATTTCATCATTTTGTACTTTCCTGTCTATATTGGTTAACATCCAAAAAACAATATGATAAGTGAATATCACCTCACCTATTTTCTTTCTATAAATCATTTTTTTAAAGCTATATTTTTTATCACTTTAGTCTTAATTAACCCATATTATTTTCTTCACAGGGGGGAAATGTTATATAAAAATATTATTTTATTTTAAATTATAATTTCATAGATTCAAATACTCTGCTAAATCGACAGCCAGAGGTCACTCTTCCCCTATAAAAACTCGTTGTTGTTTTATTCCAATGGCCGGCTCAAATCTTTGTACATTATGTAAATAATCTTTTGTTTTCCTTGTTTACTCGCCTTAAGCCAGTCAGCACTTTTATCAAACCATGCTTTTTATATATTCCATAAGTTCAATTAAAGCAATATCTGATCAAAACCGTTTTTATTAATATTCTATCAAAAATTAACCACAACTGCAATCACCATAGCATAATCCTCAAAACAATCAAAATTCAAGCAGAAAATCTCTTTTTTTTTATATAACATATATATATATATATAGGAAATGAAAATATTAAGACGCGAATGTTTCTTTCACGCATAAAACAAATTTCTATTGTCCTTACTGCGATGAAAATATATTCAGAGGGCTTGGTTCATCAGTCATGAAACCTCCCAGCGGTATCGACAATTTAATCTACCAAACTACTTCTTAGAGCTCTAATACTGTATTGGACGATTCTGCTTATATATGCCACAATGAAGAGTGGAATCACAAAAATTGTATTCAAGCAAACTATGGACAAAAACCATTAGGACAGTGGAATTACATAGAAATATTCGCATTGAGCAATGCTCTTCCGCAAGGAATAAGGAAAAGGCCAGTTGAATATAAATTAATATAAAGCAATAACGCGTTATATATATGTAATATTGTTTCAAATGTGCCGACGTATGGATAAGCTGGCAGTCGTGTACGTGAGGCGAGTGTTGATGTTCTTCCCACACGCGGACAGCAAGAAGCAGAGGCAGGACTAGATGTTAGCACAGAGAGGGATCGGGAACAGCCCATGGGACAGAGGTAGAGGCCATGACACAAACTTGGATGCTTATCACTGAGACATGGAGAGACAGACTGTGTGAGAAACAGGTTGAAGCGGACTGCCGAGAAACACCCCCTAGAACCATCTGCTGACCCCCTGCCTAAACCTGTCCTAAACAGAGGTCGTCTATAAAGATGTCCCTCGGGACCCCACATGGGCTGGGCGTTGCCTTTTTTCTTCCCTCTGTCCCTGCCACCAGCTGACCGAACACTCTTTGGATCTTTATTTTGACGTCAACATTTTTAGTTTTACATACAATTAGGGGGTTTAAATACAAATAGTTTATATACAAAATATGGGGGGGGGTAGTAAATAGAAATAGTGTACATTTTAATAGAAGGGTAGGATATTATCAGGTATCGGCTTTAACTAATTGGAAGATATGTTAAATATAATAAAAGTGTCAAACAGTTTAAAATATACTATATATATATATAGGAAATGAAAACATTAAGACACGAGATGTTTTTTTCCGCACATGAAACAAACCTCTATTGTTCTTAATGCAATGAAAAAAATATTGGGAAGACTTGACTCATCAGTGGTGAACCCTCCTTCGTCAATTCACTCTACCAATCAGTGCTTGCTGCATAGGAAAGAAATGCAAATAAAAACGTATATCTATTGAACAAATGCATAATACTAGAAATAACAAGTGAATAAATCTTCAAGTAATAGGAAGTATAAATTCCGAGAAATCAGTACCCAGAAGAACCACATCGGAAGCAATAACAGTACCTATCTGCATGGCATAGTGTCAGATATTGGATGACATGTACAGGTACAAACTACCAATGCAGCTTAAACACGATGCTACAATTCACTGACACCAGTAGTGGCTAGCATGTGAGCCAGTTTTTCGGCCACCATTAACGAGATTAACTGATTTTAGGAAAACATCGTACTGGACAAGGCAACAGCTGGAAATTTTCTTTATGCAGGAAAATGCATACAATACTAGCGACTTGCAGTCGTGCATGAATTTATTGAAACGAAGAGTGTCTTTTTCACGATGGCGCCAAATAGAATGAGGCCATCATGGTGCTGCAAACAGAACCTTAATTCGTTGATTACACGACGTCACTCCATTCCTGCATCTAGATTCTTCGTAGATCTCATCATCGAAGCCCCTCTTTCGATGTAGCGTTAAGCCATAGTCGCCTGCATGACAATTCATGCTGCTAAAAACGACGTCGAACTGTTCGTGCAGCCAATTTTGACTTGCCAAAGATCCCATTTTTGATTCTGGGCTCTTGACGTGGCTCTACGATAATCTTTTGAGCCATAGGGGTAACATGTCTTCTTCTTTCTTATCCTCACCAACCATCATGACTGGGCGAAGTAGAAAGCGTCTGCCTTTGTAATTAAGACTGGGAGCACTACTTAGGCCGACTTAGCTCCAAAGAAATGGTCGCCTCTGACTTGAGGAACAGACACCATATAGAGCCGCTCCTAACATGAAGTACAGACTCATCTTGTATCCCTGGATTAGAAGCCCTTACACGGTGCTATCCCAGCTGAGCCCAGGTGGGGTAACATGTTGATCTCCTCGGTTGTTAGTAATAGCGGGCCACCGAGATCCAGTACGTCGTTCTGTAGGACCGTCCTAAACCTATCGATTCCATGTTCTGCTAACAGTCATGGGATCTCAATTGAACGGAGTCGTAACACAGCGATACGTTGAAATGTAATTATATTAGGCAAATATACCACTTCAATCAAACTCTGAAACGTGTTAAAAACATTTCTTCTTATTATTTGAGGCATTAAGACAACCTCTTACAACGAAACAACGCTTCAAATTGAATTTTGTATGAAAAACCTTATTTTCAACACATTGGAGGTATCGCTACATATCACACCATCATCTTCCAATCATTTAAATTTCACGTTTGTATCGTGTCGCCTCTCTTCTTAGTATAGTAATTTTAATGGCCAGTACTGTACTTAATGCTTAAATACCAGTTGAAGGTAAACTAGAACTAAACAAATAAACTACATCAAGGTAGCAAACGTTTAAAAAATGTGTCGAATCATGAAATAGCTTCTGAACAATCTTTATGACACAATGAGTATATTTTACATTATATAAAAATGTTTGGTTATATGGACAATTTTCTCAAAATAAAGTGAATATAAAACGCAAATACAATAATATTATTAATAGTAAATTCGTTCTATGATATAAAAGATCGTTGTTTAATATCAAATGGTTATGTGGTATGTCAAAGAATTCAACTTTAGAAAAAATCAAGTTGATTAATTAATTCACGAAAAATGTAGAATATTAACTTCAGTAATTTTCTAGATATATATAATGTCTCATTTGTTTAGCGATTAGGATACGCCTTATTTTAATATTTTTTTACAGTTAGTCAACGTTCATAAGAAAGATGCATATTTTACACTGGGTACTCCTAACAATATTTGTGGTCTCATGAGGACATAGGAAAGGCCCCCAAATGGATCTATTTAGTTGAAGATGGATGGGAAGGGACGGACCAAGATTTCTTAGGTGGCCAGAGGCGAGGACCAAACTCACTTATTGGCCACAGATGGGGTACAATTCAGGCGCTGATTGGAAAGAAGGCTAATTGGTGGAGGCTCTTAATGAATAAATGGCAGAGAGCAGGTCCATTACCTGGGACGTGCGTGATTTTCGATCTCTGGCTTTCTTTCCCCTAGGTATCTTGGTCCCGGTCTTCTTCGGTGTTTTGGTACCCTGACCTTTTCTTCCTTGAAACTTTTGTCCTTTGACTTCTTCTTTGAGTTCTTGGTCCCCAGGTTTATTTTTCTTTGATATTTTGGTTTATTGACAATTTCCTCCTTGGTGCTTTGGTCTCCAGATATTTTCTTCCTTAGTAACTTCGACCCCTGATATTTTCTTCCTTAGTACTTTGGTCCCCTAACATTTCTTTCCTTTGTGCTTTGGTGTTTGGATTTGTATATTTTGGCACCTTGATCCCTATACATTTTCTTTCTTGAACCTTTGGTTTCTCGACTTCTTCTTTGGTACTTTTGTCCTCTGACATTTTCTTCTTTGGTACCTTTGTCCCTGACATTTTCTTCCATGGTGCTTTTGTCCTCTGACATTTTCTTCTTTGGTACCTTTGTCCTCTGACATTTTCTTCTTTGGTACCTTTGTTTCCTGAAATTTTCTTCTTTGGTACCTTTGTCTCCTGAAAATTCTTCTTTGGTACCTTTGTCCCCTGACATTTACTTCTTTGGTATTTTGATTCTAAATTTTTCTTACTTGGTGCTTTGGTCTTCGGAATTCTTTATAGGTGGTTTGGTATCCGGACTTTCATTTCTATAAGTTTTGGTCTCTGGACTTCATCATCCTTTGTGGAATGACATTTGACTTTCATCTTTTCTTTTTCTAAGAAACATGTCTTGAAGAGCGCAGTTTGAATATACATATTTTAAACAAATTTGAACCAATTGAAAACACTTTCTTTGCTTTATAATAAGAAAATTATTTCTGAATAAATCATTATCTTTCATAATAAACAGAAGTTATGATGGAAGAATCTGTATGGTAAGCCTATCAATGGTTTCGTCATTTTTCTATCCAGAACTAACAATTCTTGTATTGTGAGCTAATTAGTTTATAAAGTGTCATAAATTTTAAATTTTAGTGTTAGGGGTGTTATAACAGAGCAGTCTGCTAATTAAATATTTATAAACATATGATAAACATAAGAAATAACTACAGAAGTAAACTGTATCTATAAATAGTTTCATATTTAAATTCTTCATACATTTTTCTCTCATCTCCCATTTTTTAGAAAAACTCTGTGTAGAGCTAATATATAAGGTTTAGTGTTTATTTTATTTGTTTATACATCTCAATATCTATAAATTTAAATACAATCTATCGTTTAAATTTGTAAAATTGATTTTTATCAATGTGTTTCTACTTAAATATATTATTATTAAGAAAAAATGTATTTCTTGATCGTGCAACTGAAAGTTGCTGATGGTTTGCTCCATCTATCGGAATAAATATAAACTAATCGTTGATTTTTAATTATTTTAAAAAATCAACGATTAGTTGATATTTATTCCGATAGATGGCGCAAGCAATCAGCAACCTTCAGTTGCACATCAGGAAAGGCCTTTTTTCTTAATTTATCTACCTGATCCAAGTACAAATTCACTTTTGTACTATTTTCACATATATAATTATGTTTTTTTTAGAGATAGTATTTGAAGATGTATGTGAAAAGAAACATTGTCAAAAATAATTATTACAAATCTCAATATCTTTTTCTCTCTTTCATTTATATATATATTTTTTTTATCGATAAGAATAATCTCGTATTAGACTGAATGTCTTTATAAAGTCTTTGTAGGTGCACTTTATTTGTAGAATAAAAGTTATTTGTAGAATATAATGTATCGAATCAATAACACCAACTATTCTAACATGGCAACCATGTTTTATAACAGAATAAGGAAATCAAGCGTCAGATTCTTATAATACAATTGGGCGACTTACCCTTGTCTCAATCCGATAATCAACAAATACTCGTATATAGCTGGATGAATACAATGATTGTTGATCGAGGTCTTTGGTTTATATAAATCATACAAAGCCGCAGTCATCGTTCGGAGGAGATTAATAGAATCGCTAAATGTCGTGGTCCATTTGGATGAAGAAAGCGAAGACCAAAACGCGGCTGATTCCACACTCGCCTTATCAGTGATACACTGGATTCTGTGGCCACTGTACATGCGTCGGACCTGAAGTCTGTTGGGCTCTGGGCTACCTGGAATATAAGAGCTCCATCTATGCTTCCTTCCTGTGGTGAATCTGTTTGAGACCGGTGGTCTTCTGTATGTGTGTGTATAATAAAATGAAAGAAATAAGCCTAACATTAAAATATTAATAAATATATCTCTGGAATAATATTGTTTACAAAACTATAGAGAGAATTACAGAAATAAAAATATTTTGTGCTATCACCCAAAAAAAAAAAAAAAGAACTATATAGAATCGATTCCGCGATCTTATATTTAATATGGAATTTCGATGAGATGAAGAAACGCTGAGTGGCAGATTAACATCACGTGTTAGTTAACAACCAATCACAGCGCGAATTAAAAGAAAACATTTAAGCATATAACTATTAAGACGTATAAAAATATATAAGAGATATAAAAATATATCATTTATTTTCCTCCATTTTCTTTATCTCCTAAGAGAATAGAAAATTAATAAAGATTTTGCGTGTGTGAATTAAAAAGGTGGTCGCTCAAGAAGGCAGTCGTTTATCATTTAGGCCGATCTTGAGAGAATATGTGAAATATTGGGTTCGTGTGCGTGACTGACATGATGTTTGAACCATTTTCAAAATTAGAATATTTATAAATCTTTTTTTATAAACGCTAAAAGTGAAATCACAAAAATGAAGCTATTATGATAAGACAATGGCTATCTACGTATAAAAAAAATTACCTCCAACAATCGTGTAAGCCAAACGCGTTTGGATTAAACCTGATAAAGAAGTCCAACTCTTTTTTTTTTCAAAGGAGCTCTTGCTATCTACAGCCGATCCAATTACTGCAGAAGATAAATGCTGCTCAATAATTCTGTGCAGAAGATAAGAGGGAACAACCGCGAATTTCCCCAATATTTCAAATCAAGTTTTAGCTTACTTATCTAAAAACACACAAACTAGAATGAAATATCGGCAATTCATCGACCTTCAATGAAGAATTGTAGATTTTCATCTTTTTTTAAATATATTTTTTTAATGAAAAAAAAATCTAAGGGGAAGATATATAAAATACTTTTTTTAGATTCAAAATAAAACTAAATTAATGAAAACGAAGATGAGCCAATTTTTTCATCCATTTCATTTAATTATTCTTCCAAATATTAGCCAATCATCACTGAAACTCTACTCTGTGGTGAAGATTAATAATTACAGTGTGACGAATCAAATGGATATATGTGTTGCCATGGCAACCGAGAGGTTTGTATAATGGAGTTTTTGTTTCTTTGCTTTATGGCGGGAAATTGGTGCTAGGTTCCGTAGTTGTCTGATTTCCTTTCATGGTCCAAAAAGGTCAATTAATCTATTGATACTATTTTATCAAATGTTTCCTCACTATTTCTGTACAGAAATTTAATACAACAAATATATTTTTTCTACCTTATCATCCTATATGAGAAAATAATTATTGAAATTTTATATATTATATGAAAATAAATATTACTTAATATAATTATTTGAAATAGAAATGTCTAAAAATTCCTCTTTTTTCTATATGATTTATTATTCTAATGTAATATATTAAAATGTTCTCTTAATAGTGTTTTTATTATTATTATTATTCACTCACCATATTGTTGTACCAAGTTGCAGCTTTGCATGGTCGTCGACCTTGGTTTCTTCCTTCTTGGTGTTGCACACGTTTCCCGAGCGGGTTTCCATAGTCAAAGCAAATAAATAAAATTAAATAGAAATAAATTACCTTTTAAAGTTCTTGCGTTTATTTATTCTTGTCTTCCTCGTAGGTCGCGATCCGCAGTCTTCGTCTAGGTCCTCTCTCGCTCCAATAAGCAATAAAGATATATGTACAATAAAATATTACAAAAGGAATGAAACTATAAAAAGGAATGATGATAATCTAAATAATCTGTTTCAAATAAAAATAAATAAATATATAATTTAAATTTTAAATATATTAAAAATATAAATATAAATAATTTTTAAAATACGCGCATTAATCATGATGCAACAATATATATATATACATGTTTAGGACAAATTAATAAAGCCTCCGAGGTTGTGTTTCTTTTTTAAAACAATTAATAACGCTCAAGCTTTCGGGTATGGTGGCCCTTCTACAGGAGCAACGCGAATGGTGGTGAATCGTCAGCAGCTGTTATATATTTATCTAATATATTTACATCTTTACAAATTTTTTATAAAAGAACTATTAATTTCTTGAAATATGCTAAGTATTGAAATATTATTAATGTGTTTATCCAGAATATTTACATCTTTCTAAACTAAGGTTAAAACTATTATATAATAATTTAACTTATGATATTTGAATTGGCTATGGAAAAGTGTTATGAAATAGGAGTTATTGTATTAAATATGGGGAAGTGTACATTTTTTAATTGCTATTTATGTGTTCTGTATATGATTCTGGAATTTCAATGTGCCTATTGATATATTTTTCTTTTTAAATATATATAATTGACAACTGTTTCTTTTTTTTTTTGCTTATCCCTAGTACACGTGGAACAGTCCATGAAATCATGGTGGGTAGAAGTAGGCGACTGATTTTACTGTAAGTGCACCACAGGTCTACACATGTGAAAAGCAGTTTGACTTTGCACTTACAAATGTGCCAGAGCCCCGTTTGTTTACTTTCATTCGTTGGTGGGCTTGGACTTTCGCAAGAATCGGAGGCCATTAAAGCATCCCTATATATAGTCACGACCGTCATGGGCCGGTTCTGTCACGGATGCGCGCGCATCATCATTATGATCATTATCTAATGATAATAATAATAATAATAATAATTATTATTATTATTATATTATTATTATTATTATCCATATATATATAGTCACGACCGTCATGGGCCGGTTCTGTCACGGATGCGCGCGCACAGGAAGGTCACGTGCTCGCCGGCAGCCAACAAGCGCGCGCCGCCGGCATTACGTCATAGATTATAAACACAGGGTAATAAGGCCAAATAAAAAAAAGTGTGTGATAAGGCACAATTTGGATTATCTACTTATATAATTGCCTTATTCCCTCTGTGTGAAGTTCACTGTGTGAAGTTCACGGATAGATTTTGGTCAGAATGGATAAAATAAAAAAGTGTCAAGGGATGGGAATCGAACCCACGACCTTCCACTTACCGGGCAGATGCCATGACCACTAGGCTACCCTGGACATATTTTTCCGTTCACATTTTTATTTTTATATTTTCAAGACACACACAGTTTGGCGCGGGACGTTTCACAAGAGAGACATCCACGGCGCCAATTTATAATTGTAACGAATAGTATTTTAATTAAAACATTTTAAAAATATATACGCACTCGGGTAAAACCCGGGCGTTGCCCGGGCCATTCGTCTAGTTAATATATACAGTTATCAGCGTCATGCACAATTCTTTCTTAATTCTGTCACCGTTTGCTTTTGGTTCAGTGGTAGAATGCTCGCCAGCCACGCGGGCGCCCCGGGTTCGATTCCCGGCCGATGCATTTTTTTTTTTTTACAATTTTTAAAACGCATTTATATTATTAAAATACATGTGCTTTTCCTGTCTATGTACAAATTTATGGTCTATGTACACAAGTATACAAGTATGTATACAAGTTATTTGCAAATTGCGTGGCAAATTTGCCCTTTCGCTCGCAAGCAGCGCCTCTAGCGGTGAAGATGGGAGGTAATATCAGCTGACCTAATGGACATGTAAAACGTGTTTTAACAGGACATAGAGAAAAATCTGGAAAATATATTTTTTGATTTTTAGTCAAGAAAAATAAATTGACAGGTTCTGGGAAAAATGTAGTTGTTTTTATTCAGAAAATGAGATCATGGAATTCGTGTAATCTTTACACAAGGGGATAAGAAACAACAACATATTTGATTATCAGATACAAAATTATATCCGGAAAAATTCCAAAAAGCAGAGACCACGGGTGAAGCCAGTTCATTTTTAGTATGCAGGAACAAAATTCTAACAGAAAAACATTCATTCGAGCAGAAGACACAAAGCCAGATCATATCTTTATAAAAATATCGCTTCTCAGACACAAAGTTTGGAGCGGGACGTTTCACAAGAATGACATCCACGGCGCCAATTTATAATTGTAACGAATAGTATTTGAAAAGAAGCATTTAATCGGGTAAAACCCGGGCATTGCCCTTTCTTAATTAATTCTGTCACCGTTTGCTTTTGTGAATGGAATAAATACCCAAATATGGCCATTTCTCATAACCATCGGTGGTTCAGTGGTAGAATGCTCGCCTGCCACGCGGACGGCCCGGGTTCGATTCCCGGCCGATGCATTTTTTCTTTTTTACAATTTTAAAAACTCATTTATATATTATACAAGAATGACATCCACGGCGCCAGTTTATAATTATAACGAATAGTATTTGAATAAAAGCATTTAATCGGGTAAACCCCGAGCGTTGCCCGGGTCATTCGGCTAGTTTTTTATGTCATAAAAAAAGCCCCAATGCGAAAACCGAAAACCGGGTCGTAGCGGTCGACAACCAAGGGTTTAGACCATCCTTCCACAGACCTCTCCAAACCTATTTCTACATTCATTATATTGCACTGATTAAATATTTTTATATTATGATGCATTATATATATATATATATATATATATTTATATTAGCACCTTAATTTTCATTTTTTTTTATTTAATATAATGTACAGGGTAATTAGGCAAATTTGGCCTAGAATACCCATTTTTTGATTTCTCAGGAAGCCTCTTGAAACAATTTATTAGTTATTGAAGTACAGCCTACACCACTCTGACAAGGGCCAACAGCCCGAAACGTGTTCGTAGTTGGCTTTTCTTGATTTTTCAAGAAAAGGTGTTAGGCAAATTATATGAAAAAAGTTAAATCAACGTCTGAAAATCAAATTGTGTCATCAAGTTCGAATAAGTGTACACAATCTTAGACTTCTACATGCTCCGGAACTATATTGAAAACTTATTGTTTGTGTTTGTCCATGATTTGTGGATAGAAAGACATTGAAAGCGAGTTAAATAAACGCTTTTTATGAGAATTCGAAACTATTATAGACGCGTATGATTCTTTTAAAATTAAAAACAGTATCTACTGCCCTTACTGCAATGAAAAATTAATGGGAGGGCCTGGCTCATCAGTGTTGAACCTCCCAGCGGTTTCGCCAGTTTAATACACCATACCGCTGTTATATTGAATTTTCGGTTTCTTTTTCTACTGATACTGACACTAACCCCTTGGAAATGGTATTTTGAATGAATTATGAACATGAGCTTCGGGGAGATTAGAAATACATATAATTATAAATATACAAAAGCTTTTTAAAAGCTTTTACACTGAGGCATTTAGGCCATAAATGTCCGCAAGTCTGCCAACAGTGGATTGGTCAATTCCTCGTACGAGGCGGGAAGTGACGCAAGCAAAAACCATCACTAACTGAAATATATTTTATTTTGGCTTGGGGACACTGTGGATTTCATTGAAGTATTTCACAAAGTTACTGTTGAGGGATATTTGGATACATTTATAATTTTATAAACGTCCATCTCTTATAATTGAAAAAATATCAATAAGCAATCCAGGGTCAAGTTGCTTGTACCATTTTTATTTCTCTAGCTTTCGGGATAAAATACCTGATGTTAAAAGAAACTTCACTCTTGATTTTTATTGTTGTTTTGATGAAAATAAAATACATAATTTGAATTAAGATTAATCAATTTTTATAATTAGTTGAAAGAGAGTGACAAAAGTTTTTTTTTTTCTTATCCCTATTACACGTGGTACAGTCCATGATAATCATGGCGGGTAGAAGAAGGCGACAGCTTTAACTGTAAGTGCACCACATATCAACACACGTGAAAAGCATTCGGTATTAGCACTCACAAATGTGCCAGAGCCCCGTTTGGTTACTTGCACTAGCTGTTGGGGTTGGACTCTTGCAAGAATAGGGGGCCATTTGAGCTTTTTTTTTTAATTAGAAAAAAAAGTGCCCGATGCGGGAGTCGAACCCGGGTCGTAGGGGTCGAAAACCAACAGTTTAGACCATCCTTCCACTGAGTAAATGGAGAGCTAATTACAGGTGTTTTGTGAAATGTGTGGTCTTTATTATTATCACATATATATTTATTTCAAAAATAAAAAGGCCTATCCTACCACTCACCTTGAGCATTTGGCAGAGTGTTGAAACTTGAAAAGAAAAATGATGGATTCACCAGCCGTGTCCGCGCAAGTCGTGGAAATAGGAAATTAACCAAATTGGCGCAAATTTATCTTTTATTTTGCTATCAAAATTGACTTTTCATCAAAATAAACAAATTAGATAATAAGGATGATAATCAATTTGGCCAAAAAAAAGTTATATCTATTTAAAATTATAAAAAAGTAGTACAAAACAAATGTGCAGATGAACAAATTATGTAGAGAGCAACTCTTTATCCTCTTTAACTCCTTATCTTCTTTAACTCCTTATCTTCTTCAACTCTTTATCTTCAACTATTTAACTTCTTTGACTCTTTATCTTCTTTAACTCTTTAACTTCTCTAACTCCTTATCTTCTTTAACTCTTTATCTTCTTCAACTCCTTATCTTCCCTGATTATCTTCTTTAACTCCTTATCTTCTTTAACTCCTTATCTTCTTTAACTCTTCATCTTCTTTAACTCTTTAACTTTATATTCTTCAACTTTATCTTATTTATCTTTAACTCCTTTAACTTTATCTTCTTCATCTTCCTTGACTTTATCTACTTTATCTTTAACTACATCTTCTCTTATTCTCACTTTGATCCACCTTCCTCCACACACCTTACTCCGATCTAATACCTTCTCCTCGCCTCTCTACTCTCGCCTCTCTTCCCACTCTTTTATAGTCGAAGAAGGGTCACGTGGGCGCACTCTGTGGAGTACTCTGTGGCGCATCCCTTTGTGCACGCCATCTAGAGCCGATATCATCAATCAAAATACATAATTATAAATTATACATTTCCATCATACTCCCACCTTTTTGTATGGGAATACAAAAACAGAAAAAAAAGGTAATAAATCTTAATCAGGAAAGATCACTGGTGACCCCCTAATCTCGTAGGTCTTTTCACTTCTCTGGAAATATCAGAACCAAGTTCCAAAGAGAAAAATCTCTTTGACGGTCTTACAAATTCACCCGTAGCAATCCTGACGCTAGCTACACGTTCTCTGCCATCCTTCCCCAGACTGTCTCCTTGAAATAATCGGATAAGCACCCCCTCGGCTTGGACTACTTCGTGTGTAAATAAAGTTTTACTCTGTATCTCTTCTCTTTTAAGTATTTTGATGAATCGAATCACCCAAGCCAGCACTCTCAGATTCGCCTTATACGAAGAAATTTACTTAAATACCAAAATTTCCAATTTTGTACAATAGTGTTTTGCACCACCGTTCCTTTTCTCTCTTCTAAAACTTGTTTTTTCATTTGGAGTTGGCTTTTGCTTTGGCCACTTGTCCTCAGACTCTCTCAAACACTAGGGTCCCTCCCACCATTTATACAAAATGAATTGTGGTGCGTAGCAACCTCTCGAGGGTAGGTCAGCAGGGTTGAGCGCACCTGGTACAAATCTCCAATCATCTATATTGGCAATAGACTCCAAAGGTGCAACTCTAGTTTTAGCGGCCAATATGGAGACGTGAATGACACTATCCTGTACACCTCCCAAAAAGGCAACTGTTGTATAAGCCCTTTTGCTCGAATCTCCAAAGACATGGAGTTCTATGACCTCTGTAGGATCTCGTATCCCTATTGTTTCCAATTCCCATAAGGATGTCACTCTCTGTTGGGTTGTAAGTAAGGCGATAACCATTTGAGCACTTGTCTCTGGTCTCTCTGATGAGGTATTACCCATTAAAGTCCATCCAAGAACTGTTTGAATTGCGGTCAATCCTCCTGCCAGCTGTTCAATTTTTTCTGTGAGAAGTTGTCCATAATAGTCTCCACCGATTAGGATGCCTATCTCGTTTTTATTATTGTCTACCTTGGTCAAAGTGATTCCTCTCTTATCCAATTCCCACTGCCTGGGTCCTGTTTCTTGAAGTTGCTGCTGGAGTGAACCTTTTTCTTTCATTTCTCTCTCTCTCTCTCTCTTCCAGGGAATTTCAAATTCTCTTTTACCATATTGTTCTTTTCTTCCTCAAGCAAGGCTAATTTTTTGTCCAATTCTTCCAGCTTAATTTGGTAGTTCTCCTCCTTTTCTTTAATTTCTTTTTTTTTATATTTGTTTGTTTTTCCATGTGTTCTTTCAATTCTTTTATTTCCTTTGTTGCCATTTGCTGCTCAAGTGAGCCTTTTTCTTTCAATTCTTCCAAAATCTTTACATTTTCTTTTTTCATTTTATCCTTCTCCACCTCAACCAAATTTAATATTTTCTCCAATTCTTCCAGCTTAGTCTTATAGTCATATTCAATCTCTTTTATTTGCCTATTTTTAAGATCTATCTGTGCCTCCTTAATCTCTTTTAGCTCTTGAATTTTCTTTTCGATGCCTTGCTGTTCAGAGGAACCCTTTTTTTTTAGTTCTTCCAAAATCTTCATATCCTCTCTCATTTGTTCTAAACTCATTTGGATTGATGAGTTTTCTTTATACTGCTGCGCCAATTGTGAACCCAATTCAAATATCTGTTCATCTTTCTTCAAATATTCTTCTTGCAAATCAGCAACTTTAGAATCCACATTGATTTTTTCCATTTCGATGCTTTTTAGTTGGTTCTCCAATTCTTCCAGTTTAACTATATAGCCCTTTTCAGTTTCAGAAAAAAATATTTTTAAACCTCTTAAGGTCACTCGACTTTCTTTAAGCTTTTCAACATCTAGCCTCTTTATCCAAGTCATCCTGAAGAATATTATAATCACATTGCGAACTTCTCAATTTTTCTAAGAGAGTAATGCTTTATTTACGGTAATGTTCCAACTGTGATTCCAATTGGGCAATTTGTTCATCTTTCTGAAAAGTTTCTTCTTGAAGCTGAGCCATTCTAGAATCAGAGGTTTCCATATGAATTAGTGCTTCTTCCTCAAGACGAAATTGCAAATCTTCAATCTTCCTTTTATCTTGCTCAATTTGTTGGAGCAAAGATTCTTTTGTCTTGGAATTTTCTTCAATTAATGTTTTAACCTGTCCCTCCAATTTATTAGTTTCTCTCTTAATATTTATATATTCTTGTTCAATATTTGATATATCTGATTCTGCCTCTTCTGCTCTTGTCCTAATTTGTACATCCTTCTGTCTTTCCAAGTCCCTTTCTTCTGTGAGTTTTACAATGTGAGCTTCTGTGGACCTCGAATCAGCCAATAATATTTATTTTATTCTATCATCAATCAATGTCAGTCTATCATTAAGAATGGCCAATCTTTCAAATTTCGCCCTTATCAAAATTGTATCCACCTCTTTCAGACTTAGACCTGATTTTATTTCGTTGTAGGTACGAGTGATAATACTCCTTAAGGGAGCTCTTTTTCTTTTAAGCTTTTCCATCTCCACAAATTACACAAACACCACAAGGTGAGATCACGTCCGGCTCACAAAAATATGTTGAAACTTGAAAAGAAAAATGAGGGATTCACCAGCCGTGTCCGCGCAAGTCGTGGAAATAGGAAATTAACCAAATTGGCGCAAATTTATCTTTTATTTTGCCTATCAAAATTGACTTTTCATCAAAATAAACAAATTAGATAATAAGGATGATAATCAATTTGGCCAAAAAAAAGGTAAGATATATTTTAAATTATAAAAAGGTGGTACAAAACAAATGTGCAGATAAAAAATTATATAGAAGAAGAGTTTCTTAAACAATTTTAAATAAACGCAAGCTTTCGGGTGAAAACCCTTCGACAGGCAGTAGAAAGCAAACGCGACGATACAAACATGGTACACATGGCAGACAAGAATATATACATATGGTAATTTAAGCCAACAACCCCATGTATATAACTTATAACAAGATTTTAATGTTGTATAATAGAAATACAGCTGTTAATGATTATACGTATTATTGACATGTGTCTTTACATCATCATATGTAATGTAATTTGTACAAAGTGGATAAATAAATAAAATCTGTAATAGATTTAAGAGTTGAGCTAAGCAAGAGATGGAAGTCATAACGTCAAAATCAGATAGATTTACAATTCCCACGACAAGACCACCCACACTGTCACATGTGGTGGAATGCAGAGACCCCTCTCATACCTGGACATGCAAAGCCCCCTTTCTCAGAAACGGCCCCCTGTCACATAAGGCCCCCCGTCTTTAACCTATAAATACAATCACTTTACAGTCACTTCACCCTTAGTGCAAGCCCGCGTCGGTCATATGTCATGTCGATCTCATCCATCATGTAGACGAGTAAGAAACTTCTATCTCCATCTTTCGCTCCTAGCTCAACTTTTATCTGTTAACGGAACTTTCTTAGTGCAATTGTGTCTTCGTTTTTTTGTGGGGACATTCCCAAACTTTCCACTCTGCCTCGACCACGACTGCCTGTATTTTGTGAGAACTTTTAAAGGTCTTCCAAGGTGCAGAGAGGTACTGGAAAACTCTACATCCTGACTGTTCCTCTCGGTTAACACAGTATAGCGAGAGTCAACATTTCATCATCACAAAGTTAATCGACAGGATTCTCTCTACACAGGAGTCACCAGAACTTCAACTTATTTCAGTACAACAAGAGCTACCAGGACTTCAACATTACATGAGTCGACAGGATTCTCTCTACACAAGAGTCAACAGTAACCTCAACTTATTTCAGTAGTCGACAGGATGACCAAAACGAAGAATGACACAACGAAGAAGATAAGAAGACTGTTCAGATAGAAGCGAGAACGAGCAAAGATGGAGGAACAAACCCGCCAGTCCAACGAAACAACCAAGCAATCTCTCCCCCAACAAGAGATGATATTTACGGAAGAAAACGACGCCGCCCCAAGGGACCTCCGCAGACCCGCTAACAGATCGCCAACGCCGGGAGCAAGCTGTCTGACCACCCCAACGACACAGTCGAAATTCCCGCGAGTCATGGAAATCGAGGAGCAGAATGACCCAAACCATGTGACAAGTTCTCCACCTTCGGCCTGATATCGACAATGATCAAGGAAACAAGCTGCAAATCAAACTTCACAAAATCTACAAGCTTCTACAAGTCCAACATGGAGCGACTTCCACATCAGCAGGACAACAAGCCAAGATCAAGTCTCCTGACTGAACTATCTTCAAAACTGTAAGTTTTAAAATCTTACATAACTTTATCCTCTAGTTCAAAACTTGATTCCCTATAAGTTTTGTACTTATATTTTCACTTTAAGCATTTTAAAATCAATTGTTACCTTTTTTATATCATTTTTATTCATTTTTAAAACTTTCACGCTCAACTTTATCAAATTTACTTTAATTTTTATTCAGATTATAAATTTCAAGTTATTACTCTCAATTTTACTTTTAAAAAATCATTATTATTATTTAAAAAAAAAATGTCATTCATCATAATTCTCAACTTATTTTTGTTTTACTTATTAGTTATCTTTATACCAAAAGACCAATATCTCTATCAATTCTTAAAATTTGGTAATGTTCACCATTTTAAGTAAGCGCCCAATTCAAATTATTTGTAACTCTCACGACATTGCGCCCTTTTATAATAATCATTTTAACTACCATAATCAACGATTTAAAAAAGTATGTTCAAATTTTAAATATAAATTAACATAGGTGAAACGCATTTTTTTTAATTGCAAAAATCGGAAGATACAATATCTTCAAAAACACCACTAGGGAAAACAACTATCTTTCCCAAAACAATTTAAAAATGAAGATTCACCCCACTTCACCGCCAGTAGCTAATTTAAGTCACAGCTTTCCAAAACGATTACAATCGTTAATATTCGAGGATAAATACACCCCCTCGTCTTTTCCTTTTACATGCATATTTAATCATCAATAAATCTCTCTCAACAAATGTTACAACACTCATACATCACTTTATACAATTGGCAACAATTTTTAGTGCGCGACTTAACACACAAATCCAAATCTTGAGCCACACAAGCCTCCACTTAGCTCTATATCGTCGCCACAATAAAATAATTTCACATTAAGCGTGCCACATCCACTAACAGTCAAATATTCTCTCGATGTGTTTCATACAACAACCATCCATGACTTTATTAAATTTGTTATTCATGGTGAAACAGGTTAGATTTGTACCAAACTAAGACTTCACGTGACACCTTTTTATTCACATTTCTCATTTCGTGTCACAGTGCCACACCACAAAACTTTTTCACTTTTCAGGCCAAAGACGCCCTTCACGCCTGTGACACCACAATTCACCCCAAAGCGTGTCCACGTCGAAAGTCGCACTTTCACCACACATATAAACCTGACATCCCTAATAACATTTTTTCTAAGTCTAAACTAAATTCGAAACACAACAACTACGAACACCGAGAAAATCATATCTTTCAATTATAACAGTAAAATGCCAACTTCAACAAAAGTAGAGAGAGAAAGTCAGTTTCAAGTAAATCTCAAACATGGCAAACATCCCCCATGATTGACCACCCACGACAATACCGTGAAAAACAGGACGGTGACCGCCCTTTATGACGTCACTCCCCTTGGTCACTGCTATCTTTTGAGAATATCTTCTCTCCCCCTCAAGCAGTCATCTTGACCGCTAGCTTCATGATCGCCATTTTTAACACATGTTTCACACTAACCATTTAGGTTTTCTTACACATCTCACCAACGCCTTTAATCACAACACATCATACATTAAACATTTTACATGTTAATTGATATCACCAATTAAAACAATTTGGTTAAGTCTTATATAGACTTTATAACGCGAAAGAGAAATCATTCTCTACATACCAACATTGTAGACAAACGAAGGGATCATTTCACATATTCCCGCTTCAGAGAGTCAAAAACACCAATGTTTACCAATGGGATATGATCTACACACAACAGTTGTAACTTTTCTTAAAAAGAGACAATTTTTGTTCAATTTTACGCTACTTAAAATTTATCCAATCATTAATAACCTTTAATTATATTTGAATTTTTGTATAACATCTTGAATAATTATTTTTATTTTTTACCTTTCGTTTATATAATCAAATTTTTAATCCAACATGATTTTCAAAAAAAAAAAAAACTTTAATCAAATTTACTTTTATTTTTCATGATATTATTTTAGTATTGCAAAACATCTAATTGTTTCAAAAATTATTTTTATTTTATTATTTATTATATCTTTTATATATTACATGTTTAATTTTGTCCACTTACATTTTTTTGTACCCGCAATCATATTTCTATATTTTTATTCACTATTTAATGAATGAAAGGAAGAAAACTTAACTATATTTTATATTTGCTTAAATACCTTTATTATCTGACAATGTTTATCATCCACTATCGGGCATCTACAACAATCATATTCTTTAACCAATTCCCTATATTTTTCATCACTATCTTTTCAGTCATTGCGACACATCAACGTAGAAAAACGACAGCACTGCTTGACAATTTATTTTTGATTTCGTAATTCAACAAACTCTTTGAGAACACAGTTCCCCAGATTTAAAAAATCCCGACTTCTGGTCTGAACACGCTTCAAGAGTTTATTTCATTTCATCCGCAGAGCAAATCACCAACGCATTCACAAAGCGTTCACTTTTTTCAACTTTCAACTTATTTTTTCAGCTCTAGCGGACCACATTCAACCTTTGATTTCGAGTCCAGTCAGACCACCTACAGTTGCTACAATTCTACTTATCGCATGGCTCTATTTCACTCCTTTCCCAATCATTTTCTTCAGCAACTTTTAACCCAATAATCCTAAAATTGTGACAAAGCACTGTAACCCTTATATAGGATCGCAAGTGAAACATTGCCAAGGAAGACAGCTCAAGTCTATATCCTCGCTTTGCACCTGGACCTGAGTATTTGGTTTACATGTACACTTCTAACAATTGCATATTCTTCAACTACTAACCCTGTCCAACGCCCGCCAATATTCTCTTAGAATGTGAATTTTTATGTCATCATTTTATATCAATCATCATTTTTTTAAATCAAACAAAAATGTCATTTTATTTCACTTTTATATATCCAAACAAATCATCTTGTTATAGCCCTTTTTAACCCTCACAGTTTAAATTAATTAAAAGAAATTTTAATTACTTACCTGTGTTAGAGAGGCTTTACCCGCCTAAACCCGGATAAACCCTTTCACTCCCGGGGCCCATCTATGGTAATTTAAGCCAACAACCCCATGTATATAACTTATAACAAGATTTTAATGTTGTATAATAGAAACACAGCTGTTAATGATTATACGTATTATTGACATGTGTCTTTACATCATCATATGTAATGTAATTTGTACAAAGTGGATAAATAAATAAAATCTGTAATAGATTTAAGAATTGAGCTAAGCAAGAGATGGAAGTCATAACGTCAAAATCAGATAGATTTACAATTCCCACGACAAGACCACCCACACTGTCACATGTGGTGGAATGCAGAGACCCCTCTCATACCTGGACATGCAAAGCCCCCTTTCTCAGAAACGGCCCCCTGTCACATAAGGCCCCCCGTCTTTAACCTATAAATACAATCACTTTACAGTCACTTCACCCTTAGTGCAAGCCCGCGTCGGTCATATGTCATGTCGATCTCATCCATCATGTAGACGAGTAAGAAACTTCTATCTCCATCTTTCGCTCCTAGCTCAACTTTTATCTGTTAACGGAACTTTCTTAGTGCAATTGTGTCTTCGTTTTTTGTGGGGACATTCCCAAACTTTCCACTCTGCCTCGACCACGACTGCCTGTATTTTGTGAGAACTTTTAAAGGTCTTCCAAGGTGCAGAGAGGTACTGGAAAACTCTACATCCTGACTGTTCCTCTCGGTTAATTTGCAATTCTCTTTACCATAGTTAGTAAATATCATAGATGTATATATTCTTGTCTGCCATGTGTACCATGTTTGTATCGTCGCGTTTGCTTTATACTGCCTGTCGAAGGGTTTTCACCCGAAAGCTTGCGTTTATTTAAAATTGTTTAAGAAACTCGTCTTCTTTTATTTTATTGATTATAATATACCTTGCTGAGAAGAATCTCTTATTTCAAATTATATAGAGAGCAACTCTTTAACTTCTTTAACTCTTTATCTTCTTTAACTCTTTATCCTCTTTGACTCCTTATCTTATTTAACTCCTTATCTTCTTTAACTCTTTATCTTCTTTAACTCTTTTACTTTATCTTCTTCAACTTTATCTTCTTTAACTTTATCTACTTCAACTTTATCTTCTTTATCTTTAACTCCCTTAACTTTATCTTCTTTAACTTTATCGTCATTGACTTTATCTTCTTTATCTTTAACTACATCTTCTCTTATTCTTACTTTGATCCACCTTCCTCCACACACCTTACTCCGATCTAATACCTTCTCCTCGCTTCCCTACTCTCGCCTCTCTTGGTTCTTGAGATTCCGGGCTAATTGGCCTATCAAATGTGGTCTTCTAGCCCTACTATGGCTGCAGAACGCGAACTGGTGGCAAGGGATCCTAGGATCTGGCAGTGGAGGTGTCATCGCAGGGGTGGAGGAAGCTGGAGAGGTCAGGGAATCAGCGCCTTGATGCGGTGAGAAGCCTTGATGGAGGCCAGTTGAGGAGGCAGGAGGTCTTGGAAGCCTAGAACTTGAGGGCTCTAGACTTCAAGATGGGGCAGCTTAAGGCTCTCGCCTCGTGCTTGTCTGGGAGACCCTTGGCACAGCAGTTGGCGCACTTGGAAGTGCGCTGGTCGGCAACGGAGGGGCAGGCGCGGCCTTCATGGCCGCCTTCACCGCAGTGGAAGCACTTAGGAGCTCTGGTGCATTGGGCAGAGTTGTGGCCGAAGCCACAACAGCGGAAGCAGACTCGGGCGAGGATTGACTCCTCGAAGTTGAGGATTACTCCATCCACCACGATCCTTCCGCGATTGCCCAGGGCTCTGAAGGTCTTGAGGCCCACCTCGATGAAGGCGGTGCAGGTCCCGGATCTGGGTGCAGAACGGCGCGCCACGCGCCTCTCGCCTCTCTTCCCACTCCCCCTCTTTTATAGTCGAAGAAGGGTCACGTGGGCGCACTCTGTGGAGTACTCTGTGGCGCATCCCTTGGTGCATACCATATAGAGCCAATTTCATCAATCAAAATACATAATTGTAAATTATACATTTCAAACAGGCAGAGCGTTATTCAGTGGAACAAAAATAACTAAACATTGATTTAACTTGATAAGTAGAATTTGATCAACCCAATTTCTTGATAAATCAAGGAAAGCAAATCACGTACGTGTTTCGAGTTATTTACTCTTGTCAGCTGGGTACAGACTTTAACTCTAGGACCAAAATTTGGTCCCAAAGGTTTCCTGAGAAATCAAGAAATGGGTACTTGAAGCTAAATTTGCGTAAATACGCTGTTTATTTGTAAAAATAAGAAAAATATATAAATGGGTTGGCCAAATTCTACGGATTAAGTTAAATAAACGTTTAGTTGATTTTGTTTCACTAGATGACGCTCTGCCCTCTAAAATGTTAATATGAGCGGTCACGATTCCAATATTGCGCCTAGTTTTTTTATTAATAAATAAAAATAAACATGGGATTTTTTTTTTTTTGTAACTGAATTATGTATTTTGACTTTTAGAAACCTTTTATTTGTAGTTCGAATGAGGTTTAGATAGGTACCTGAATACTTGTATTTCTAACTCATTTAAGGTCTTGAAAAATAGCTTAAAAATCAATTTACAATTCCCATAGGTTTCCGATTTGATTTCGTGAAACACATAAGATTCAAAAATAAATATAGAAATTGGTTCATTCCCGACCATTAAGAAGTCTGAAATCTTGTACAATTGCATCGTTAATTGGACTGAGCGAGTGTTCAAATTTCATATTTCTATGTGGTCTGGAAACATTAAAATTGAATCTTTAAAATTTATAAATTTGTTCGTTCCCCGCCCCTGACAATTGAGAAGTCTGGAAATTTGTAAAGTTGAATTGTCAACAGGTTCTGAAAAGTGTACAAAATTTCATATTTCTACCTGCTATAGAAGTATATTAAATATTGATTACAAGATTTGTGGTCAAACAGGGAAGCAGGTTAATTTTTTTCCATTGCTATTATCCCTAGTACACATGGTACTGGCCAGGATAATCATGGTGGGTAGTTAGCGACTGCTCTTACTCTAAGTGCACCACATGTCCACACGTGAAAAGCAGTTCGACTTTGCATTTACAAATGTGCCAGAACCCCATTTGGTTACTTCCTTTCGCTCGTAGGGTTGAATTTTGCAAAATCGGGGGCCATTGAAGCATTTTTTTTATGAGAAAAAAGTGCCCAATGCGTGAATCGAACCCGGGTCGTAGCGGTCGAAAACCAACGGTTTAGATCGTCCTTCCACCGACCCTCAGCAGGTTGAATAAAAGCTTTTAATATAAAAAGAAACACTCTTGAGGTTTAGTGTTTAGTTAGAAAATTCCTAGCGTGACGCAGTTATCTTGTATAAATAATTTTTCTTCATGTTTTTAACATCCAAAGTGTTGGGTTCAAAATAAGATCAACCTTCCGATTAATATATGCTATTTTATCGCGAAAACTGCATCTGATTTGGCAAAGTAAATATAGAATTTTCAGCAGACAAAAAATATCGACTTAAATTTATATATATATATATATTCTTAACATTATCTCAGAGATATGATTTCATATTTATATGATATATTTATGAAGCTATTTATATTTTATTACTGGAATGCATTCTTTCAGCTAATATAAGTAAATATGATATAATATACATTTAATATGCTATTTAAAATTAGATTTATACTAAAGATATATCTTTATAGCCATTTTTCAAATATTTTCATTTATTTATGAATCTGTATTATTCCTTCATACATTGGTTATTTAGATGTTTATTATTTATAATAAATGATATTAAGAAAATATCTAATTATATATCTACTTATATAATTGCTTTATTCTGTCTGTGTGAAGTTCACTGTGTGAAGTTCACGGATAGATTTTGGTCATCAACGCGCGCATCATCATTATGATCATTATCATTATCTAATGATAATTATTATTATTATTATCTACTTATATAATTGCCTTATTCTGTCTGTGTGACTGTGTGAAGTTCACGGATAGATATCGGTCATCAACGCGCGCATCATCATTATGATCATTATCATTATCTAATGATAATTATTTATTTATCTACTTATAGAATCTACTTATATAATTACCTTATTCTGTCTGTGTGAAGTTCACTGTGTGAAGTTCACGGATAGATTTTGGTCAGAATGGATAAAATAAAAAAAGTGTCAAGGGATGGGAATCGAACCTACGACCTTCCGCTTACCGGGCAGATGCCATGACCACTAGGCTACATATGCAATGAAAATAACAATTAAAAATTGCTTTAGTAATTTTTAATTGTTATTTTCATTGCATATTTATGATATGGGTTCATTCAAAAAACTTTTGCGGCAGTTTAGAATATATATCTATATATTTATCTATTTACTTATATATTCACTGGCCGTGTGACCATTTAGAACCTTGCGGAAAGTTATAGGGTCATTTTTTTGTGAATTTTTTTTTTGTTTCGATTTTATTGAAAAAAAAAACGATATGTTGCCTTTAAAAAATGATCTTTATTACTATGCAGTTTTCTATTTAGTCAATATACCTAAGTTCATGTTGCAAATGTAATTATCTCTATCGATTAGTAGGTGAAATGCAAAAAAAAAAAAAATCGACATGATGAAATCTTTATGAAAATTCACATTTTTATTTTTATATTTTCAAGACACACACAGTTTGGGACGGGACGTTTCACAAGAGAGACATCCACGGCGCCAATTTATAATTGTAACGAATAGTATTTTAATTGAAACACTTTAAAAACACACAGTTTGGAACGGGACGTTTCACAAGAGTGACATCCATGGCGCCAATTTATAATTGTAACGAATAGTATTTGAATTAAAACGTTTTTAAAATATATACGCACTCGGGTAAAACCCGGGCGTTGCCCGGGCCATTCGTCTAGTATATATATAAAATAAAAAAGGCATATCCTGACCAGGAGCAACGAAGGCAGAACGACATCTGGTGGAACAGAAATCAACTAAACATTGATTTAGCCTGTTCCCTGATATTTGGCCAACCCTATTTCTTGATAAATCAAGAAAAGCCACCCAAGAACGCCTTTCGCGCTGTTGGTGCTCGTCAGCGTGGAGCAGGCTCTACCACTCACTGGCTTTTCTTTATTTATCAAGAAATTGGATTGGCCAAATATCACGGAGAAAGTTAGATAAACGTTTAGTTTATTTTTGCTCCACTAGATGGCGCTCTGTCATCTAAAAAGCACATGTGCTTTTGGTCAGGATATACCTTCATTATGGTACAGTTGTGTATTAATGCATTCATATTTTGAAAAGTAATGCTTTTCAGGAAAACCTTGGAAGACAACACTCCTGGGTTGGTCATCGTTGGTGGGTGTTGGCTCACATACCTTGACAGCTGGCGAATCATCACGCCGGCGGTTAGTAGCTTTGTGCCCGATGTGGATAGCTCCTTGTCTATGTTATCTTGGTTCTGTCTTTTCCTACTCTTGCTATCTTCATTTTGTCCTTTTGTTTTATGTTCCGCTTTTATGACGCGTAACTGTCGGCTTTTTGGCTAAGATCAAAATAACTGTCGAAGGTTTAGTACGTATCTGATATAGCCCAAATTTCTAATTGGAATTACACCTTTTTTGAAACTTTGAAAATATAAAATTATTCAATATTTATTTTTTAAAGTTTCTTCTAATTTTATTTGTTAATTTCTCTATATACGCAAAGTTATATAGATAAGATTACATGAATAGAATATACATATATATATATTATATATGGCGCAAGCAATCAGCAACTTTCATTTGCACAATAGGGAGATACCCTTTTTTCTTTCTTATAATATATAAATATATATATATATGTGATATCTTGGGACCTCTGGGACCAGTGTTACCTGATGCTAGACGAACCTCGATGTCAACTCTCCCGTGCAGTCGTGGTGGAAGGCGACACAGCTGGGCCAAAGGTGAAATAACCAAACAGAGATTCCACTTAGAAGCGTCTGACGTCAAGAAGGAATGGGATGAGGAGAGAGGGAGAGATCTTAAGAGCAAGTGTTACCGTTGGAATCCAAGCGAAGACTGACAATCCTAGGGCCTCGATTTAACACCACGACCTTGCTGCTTTCTAATTGGCTGACCTATTTAGGTGATTCTTTCCTAATTGGTGGGACTTTTTCACGTGGTAGTGGGCTATTGGTTGACCTACTTAGGTATTGTCTTCTGATTGGGCCTGGCTTATCTCTTTGACGGAAGAATACGTCCGGTCTTGTTCCGGAAATTCGGGGCGTTACTCTAAGCTTTTATGGTTTCCGCGATATCAGATACGCCCTGTCCTGTCAGGAAGTATTGACTTGTAAATTATTTATAGTTGGGCTGGTTTTAAGCCTCTTTTGCTAGGCCTTGCTTCGACTTCTGTCCTAAACCTGATTTGTTTTAACCTTAACTTTCTCCTGTCTCTCTCCATTCCTTCTATCTGTACAGTTGCAATACTTTATTAGATTCTTACGCGGTACAGATTGATGTTAGTTGAGGCTTTCTATGTGCAGTACATAAGAAGTTATATACAGTCATGGGGTGGAACATGTGGTAGTGGATATTTAGACTATTTACAACAATTCCATGGTCTTAAATCATCACAGATGGCCCCGGATGTGAGAGGGTTCATATGGAGGGATTTAAGAGAGCGGAATAGGAAGACTGTTATTAAGGAAGTAATTTTTTAAAAATTAATTGAAATGAGTTGGTATATAACATGGGGTTGATTTCTGTATATCCATAATAGATAATAAAACATAAACAACTAATATTAAACATACAAGTAAAAATAAAAATATGAATAAAATATTTAATAGGGAACATATAATGATTATAGGTAAAAATATAAATGATTGGATGGGTAAATCATGATCTTTTCGTGATGGGCGTTAGAAAGGGTTGAGGGGTTAGTTATTACTTGGTTGAGGCAAGGTCACTTTGACTCAAGTCCCAAACCATTTAATGTGCACGGCGCGGAAAACCTAGGCCATGTTTCACATGTAAATTTAAGGACCTAATAAAGTTACAGTACCACAATCGAAAAGTAAGATAAGGGGATTGTTATGGGTTTTAGTAATTAGTCGTTAAGACGTACGCATGCAGGATAAAGAGGGCGAAGATCAGTGACCAGAAATCAAAGTTTTAATTAGAGTCGTCAGGGGCTTAGCGAGAAAAAGAGTAAAATAATAAAAAAAAAATGTGCCAGCGTGTGGCATGAGAGTGCCCTGGAATAAAAAAAAAATACAATTTGCACGTATCCAAGCCAGAAGTTGGGATAAGGTAAATCTGGGGGACGATGTGTCAAGATTGTTAATTACGAAATCAAAGTAGGTCAAGTCTAGCCTGCGAAGGAGTTAAAAGTTCCTGCGGAAAAGGAATGTTAGTAATTCTTACGAAGTAACCTTTAAAGTGGTTGTTTAAGAGGTTATTGAAGATTGCCCTGTTTTTAGATCGTGATTTTTAGTTTGATTATAAAAGAATATATCATTGAGATATGAAATTGCGAAAGTAAGGCTTTGCATATAGCGTTAAAGGATTTGAAAAATCGAAAATAGAATTGCGAAGTTAAATGCAAAGTAATCTTTAAAAAAAAAGTAAAAATAGTGATGATAGGATACAAAGATTAACACACTACAGCAGTATATAAGGGGTAATAGAAAGTGAAAATATTAAATGAAAAAAAAAATAATGAGCAATAATATACTCGATAGCATTGACATGGTAGCGGAAGGTGAAACAATGTAAATAACATCTAATTTATAAAGTGAGAAAAAATATAAAATGATAAATGCAAATTAGTGATGTAAACATGAAATATAAACTTGAGATTATTAGATATGATATGAAAGATAAAATATAAAGTTGATTATAAAATAGAGTCATAAAGCAAAAGTAAATAAGTTTTGGTAAAGAAAAATAAAAAAAAGACAATAATCTAAACTAATTGGTTGACGTAAAAAAAAACAATTATAAGAGCTATATAATGATTATATAAAGGATATTAAAATGAAAAATTTTTTAAAAATGTTCATCGAGAAGGAAGAGCAAGTAAGATTATATATAGAAATTATATATCGTGAAAGAATGGAAAGTTGTAGGCCAAATGTAATGTACCTGTTTTTTTTTTTAGGATGGGTAGAGAGAGCTTTAAATTGTCCTCGATTGATATCTTTGGTCTTGTTGGCCTAAGTTGTTCTAACTTATCGAATTTGTTTTAAGTTTGATGCGACTCGTGGATCACATTGTTTCCAGCTGTGAAACTAACTGAGTCCTAATGTTGTCGATTTTTTTTTTTTTTTAAACTTATGTGGGTGTGTGTGATTTTTGTAAGTAAAATGTTGTCCTTGGATCTAAGTGTCGATGTTAAGTTGACAAGTTAATTGAGGGCGAGAGAATCTAGACCTGGTGACGGGCCGTAACAAAATGTCGGCTGTTTGTTTGCTCGTGTCCAGCGGGAGAGGAGGGAGCGAAGCTATTTTTAATGCGATTCCGGATTTAGGTCAAGGGGGGGAGCGAGGGGGCTTGCTTGCTTTCTTTCAACTTATTGGAAGTTAATTCGAACTACGTTCGGAGATATTATTTCTAAAATTGTAAACACAAAAGCGTTTTGATTTGTCACGTTTGGTGACAAGCGTTATGGGATTGACATAGGGAGATACAGAGGTTGAATTATTCCGTGTGTTCAAGCATTTGTTAGATTTGTGTTTGTATTTCGAAAATTCGGATATTGTATCTGTGAATATTAAATCGAATGGTTTTTTTTGCGGACTTAGTAAAAATGTTATTCATGGATATCGGGTTAGAATTGAATGAAATTGCGACTATCGACGTGGACAATGTGTGGTTAAATAAATGTGTCACAGGCGTGGTGAAGGCGTCTTTGGCCTGAGAAGTGAAAGAGTTTAGTGGTGTGGCGCTGTGACACGAAGCGAAAAAATTGTAAATGAAAAGGTATCACGTGAAGTCTTTGTTTTGTACAAAATCTAACCTGTTACACTAAGAATAACAAATTTACTAAAGTCATGGTTGTTGGTTGTACGAACATATCGATAATTTTTATATTATTAGTGGGTATGACACGTTTAATGTGAGAAAAAAAAAGATTGTGTGTGTTTAGTAGGGCGACGTTCTAAAGCTTGTGTGGCTCGAAATTTGATTTGGGTGTGAAGTCGCGCATTGAAAATTGTCGTCAATTGGAAAAAGTTATGTGATAGTGTGTTGTTTATTTTGTTGAGAGCGATTTGTCGATATTTAAATATGCATGTAAAAGGAAGGAGTGTAGTTATGGGGAAATTTAACGATTGGAATAGTTTTGGAAGGCTGTGACTTAGGTTATTTCTGTCTAAAGCTATGAAAGAAAAGGACATAGGGGCGTTGAAAATGGGATTAAGAACATTACAATAAGATTAAATAAGAGTGTTGGAATTCACCACGTGTGAGCAACCTGTTCCAGGAGGGAAAAATTTAGTAAATGGGACAGTTGTATTAACCTGTCCATGGGACACGTGTTGCTTGCACGAGGTGAATTTGTACAAGGTAGTTGGTAGAGGTACATTATATTGATACAGGAGTAGCTGAGGACAGTTTATAATTAGTAGAAATCGTTTTATGGAGTTAAGGGATAATATGATAAAAGGCAAGAGTGTATCGATGATATGGAATTTTAGATTCCGCGTTATGTTACTTATTTTTACGTTTAAAAAGATATAACCTATGGTGAAAATATTGTTAGCTATGGCATTAATAGTTAAGTTAAATGGGTGAACAGGTATTTTCTTTTGCAAATTGGTTTCTATTATTTTAAAAGTATTCCGACTAATTATATCGATAGATGCTCCTGAATCAAGTGGTAGAGGTAGGTTTACATTATTGGACAGTTCCGCACGAACGAGCAATTGTTCAACAAAAATTATAGGAGTAGGAACCTACTGTTGTGTTGTCTTGTATGTCGGGACAGTCCTGGTCTGGTGCCATAGTTGGAGGTTCAATGGGACAGTCAGAGTTCATTGTTTGCGCTGGGCTCGTGGTTTAGAGATGGTCGGGGGAGCAGGTAACATACGCTCGCGTGTTGGTAACTCGGAGGGGCGCTTGCAGGAGGTCTGGTGGCTTTCTCAGTCTTGTAGAGTATTGTAGTTGGGCCCGATCTGCTTGGGCGTCGTAGTTGGTGAAGAAGCTTTGCGCCTTGTACGAACCATCGTAGCGATTCCACCTCTCGCGATGTCCGGTCACGGCAGAAAGCTGATGTAGCGTCGTCGTCAACCTCCCTAGGACATCTGACACCGGCGGCGGGGGTGTGACGTCTTCCTGGCTGGAGACAATTTCCTGCGTCCTACCGAGAGTGTTTTCTTTCTTCGAAAAAGTGGGGTTTTCGCCACTTTCGTAGTCGGGATCGGACTTCATGGGCTCCTTTGAATCCTCCTCTCTTCCCTGTTCCATCTTTCTGTACAGACAGTGGTCTATTTGCTTACTTGTACCTTGGCGTCCACTATCCTGTCGACTCTTCGTTACGGGGGAGTCTGTGATATCTTGGGACCTCTGGGACCAGTGTTACCTGATGCTAGACGAACCTCGATGTCAACTCTCCTGTGCAGTCGTGGTGGAAGGCGACACAGCTGGGCCAAAGGTGAAATAACCAAACAGAGATTCCACTTAGAAACGTCTGACGTCAAGAAGGAATGGGATGAGGAGAGAGGGAGAGATCTTAAGAGCAAGTGTTACCGTTGGAATCCAAGCGAAGACTGACAATTCTAGGGCCTCGATTTAACACCACGACCTTGCTGCTTTCTAATTGGCTGACCTATTTAGGTGATTCTTTCCTAATTGGTGGGACTTTTTCACGTGGTAGTGGGCTATTGGTTGACCTACTTAGGTATTGTCTTCTGATTGGGCCTGGCTTATCTCTTTGACGGAAGAATACGTCCGGTCTTGTTCCGGAAATTCGGGGCGTTACTCTTAGCTTTTATGGTTTCCGCGATATCAGATACGCCCTGTCCTGTCAGGAAGTATTGACTTGTAAATTATTTATAGTTGGGCTGGTTTTAAGCCTCTTTTGCTAGGCCTTGCTTCGACTTCTGTCCTAAACCTGATTTGTTTTAACCTTAACTTTCTCCTGTCTCTCTCCATTCCTTCTATCTGTACAGTTGCAATACTTTATTAGATTCTTACGCGGTACAGATTGATGTTAGTTGAGGCTTTCTATGTGCAGTACATAAGAAGTTATATACAGTCATGGGGTGGAACATGTGGTAGTGGATATTTAGACTATTTACAACAATTCCATGGTCTTAAATCATCACATATATATTTAAAATAAAGAAGGCATCTCCTGACCACAAGCACATGTGCTTTATAGATGGCAGTGCGCCATCTAGTGGAGTAAAAATAAACTAAACGTTTATTTAGCTTACTCCGAGATATTTGGCCAACCCAATTTCTTGATAAATAAAGAAAAGCCATCCACGAACGCGTTGGCCAAATATCTCGAAGTAAGCTAAATAAACGTTTAGTTTATTTTTACTCCACTAGATGGCGCACTGCCATCTATAAAGCACATGTGCTTGTGGTCAGGAGATGCCTTCTTTATTTTAAATATCAACACCTGACCCACTTATCTTTTTTTTTTCTATTGTTTTTTCATGTGTTAAGCGTCTTTACGCAAATTTGGCCTTAAATACCCATTTCTTGATTTCTCGGGAAGCCATTGGATCCAAAAAATATTTTTGGTCGCAATGGTTACAGCCTTCTCCACGCTGACGAGCGCCAACAACGCGAAACGCGTTCGTGGATGGCTTTTCTTGATTTATCAAGAAACTAGCGGACGTACCCGGCTTCGCCCGAGGTTTTACCCGAGTAAAGGTTTGTCTAACGAACATTTGCCCGTGTTTTACCCGAGTAAAGGTTTGTCTAACGAATCTCTCGATAAAGTGAACATTTTTTCCCGGTCCCTTGAAAAATACTCGATAAGTTGAATAAATTCAATATTAATCGGTACCCGAGTAAAGGTCTGTCTAACGAACATTTGTTAAGACAATTCTCTATAGACTTATAAAAAGAAATAGATATATTTTGATAATTTGAAACTGATAAAGTGATCATTTTTTCCCGGTCCCTGTGTGCCGTGTCATTCTGAATTTTGTCTTTCCTAATTTTCTACATTACAAAATCATCGTTTTATCTAGTGAACATTTTTTCCCGGTCCCTTGAAAAATACTCGATAAGGTTGAATAAATTCATGGTCGTTTATGGAAGATGGACGAAGTTCCCGGAGGTCATCTTGGGCAAGCTCCCGCGAGGCTTTTTTTCTTGTCTACTTGGCATAGCTGTGTCACCAACTCTGCCCTGATTGGTCGGTGGGTACTTTGACTGTCGGCCGGCGGCCGGGCGAATCCATTCTCGCACGGGGTCTGCCCCACTCCAAACTTTTGGCAAAGCACTTTCTAATATTAAAGATTATTGTCTTAAATAATCTTTAAGAACAAAAAGTATAATAATTGAACGATAGGAAATTATAGTAAATAATTATACTAAACTAAATGATGTAAAAATAATTATACATGAAATTTGAAATAAGTTTTAGAAAAGTTATCGTTAAGTCCACGGGAAAAGATGTAGCCAAAACAAATAGGCTTTTAACAGTGACACGTGAGCACCCGCCTCGAGACGCGCTCCTCTCTCCTAACATTACTCCCCCTCTTGAAAAAGCCTATCTCCGTCTCAATGGTGGCGCTGCTTGCGAGTTAAAGCTACAAATCTGCAAATAACTCTAAGGATATTCAAGATATTAAAGAAATTATTTTTCGTAAACCTTTCCGGGGATATACCTAATAATATCCCAAAATTTCACGGCGATTGGATGTATGGTTTTTGAATCCATAGAGGACACACACACAGACAGACAGACACACAGACATTCATTTATATATATATATATAGATTGGGTTGGCCAAATATCTCGGAGTAAGCTAAATAAACGTTTAGTTTATTTTTACTCCACTAGATGGCGCACTGCCATCTATAAAGCACATGTGCTTGTGGTCAGGAGATGCCTTCTTTATTTTAAATATCAACACCTGACCCACTTATCTTTTATTTTTTTCTATTGTTTTTTCATATATATATATTATAAATGACTGTGGCGTATGATTATAAAGCAATACTTAAAGTTTAACCGCATAAGTTTCTTTTATTTGTGAAAAATCAATTTTAATTTCAAAGAGAAATATCTAATATTTCTAGCTTTTTGGATGACGTATTAAAAGTTTGAAAAGGTTCATATATTCAACCTTTTCATACGTCATCCAAAAAGTTAGAAATATTAGATATTTCTCTTTGAAATTAAAATTGATTTTTCACAAATAAAAGAAACTTATGCGGTTAAACTTTAAGTATTGCTTTATAATCATACGCCGCAGTCATTTATAATGTGTTATAAGTTACTTTAAGTATTAGTTACGAACGGAGAAATACGTCCAGGGTAGCCTAGTGGACATGGCACCTGCCCGGTAAGCAGAAGGTTGTGGGTTCGATTCCCGCCCCTGGACACTTTTATTTTTCCGTTCGCCATTACTCTTCATATTTTCACCTTTCCATACGTCATCCAATCATATATAGACCATCACTCTTCATATATTCAACCTTTTCATACGTCATCCAAAAAGTTAGAAATATTAGATATTTCTCTTTGAAATTAAAATTGATTTTTCACAAATAAAAGAAACTTATGCGGCTAAACTTTAAGTATTGCTATATATATATATATTATATAATCTAAAAATATTATATAATCTAAAAACTCTAAATATTTCTATATTTTAAAAATATATATTTCATTTTATTCATTGATAATTTTTATTTTTGTTATCATCGTTTTTAGAAAGACTTTTAGTTTAGTTGTTTAGTTTCGTTGTTTAATTTTGTTGTAAATATGCGTAGTTAACCAATCAATCCTTTTAAATCACTAATATAGGATTAAATTATAAATTCTATATAATGTGAAACTAACAAATGTGTAATCTTTCCTCAAGTAATTGAAAATAAAAGCTACTTGACGGTAAATATTTATCTTTTTTTATCACGACTGCACCTCAACCCTTTATCTTATCGATCCTTTGTCTTATCAAGCCTAATCTAACAACAACACAAAATATTCATAACAATAAGTCGACAGGATTACCTGAATTTTCAACCTAATTGCTCTATTAATTATTCAAATTTCATAAAACTATTTTTACAAAATGTCTCGCAAACATAGGAATGTAGAACACGCCATGACGCCTAATCCAAGTACTATAGAAATACCGAAATTTAATGGTCAAAATTTAGACATAACATCTTGGCTCAAATTCTTTAACAAAAAATGTTTACAGAAACATCTTGATGAAGATTTTAAACAAAATAATATATCAAATTATCTCGAGGGAGAAGCATTCAATTATTATATAGAAGAGTTACAGGATATAAATAATTGGGGGGAAATAGAACAAAAATTAACATCATACTTCACTATAAATGATTCAAATTTATTCAGTAGGTTTCTAAATTTAAAATATAATAATAATAATGATCTTGAACAATATTTTAAAGAAAAATCTGCCTTAGCCAATAAACTTAATCTTGAAAAAACACTTTTACTAGAAGCACTTACAGATGGAATGCCAGATTACCTAAAAAAATATCTAATAGCTGCAAGAGTACAAGAACCTTCAGAATGGTATAAAATCACAACCCAATTAAAATTATCAACAAATAAAGAAGAAGAACCCCAACAACCCTCTACCAGTACAAGCACTCCAGTAAAAAATTTTAACTCCAACTCCTCCAAAGCTCATCAATACCAGCCTTTTCCCAGGACAGCAGCAGCAACTCATCACCAACAAGAACCCCACAAATCCATAAACCAGCCTCCATACCCCTGCAAGATATGTGCATCTCACCAGCTACCCAACCAGATCCATTTCCATAGAGACTGCCCACTTAAGAACAATAATCATCCGAAGCGCATCAATCCAGGTAGAACATTATTGCTATTCTCTGTATTTATTAATCAAATATCTTTACCCTGTGTACTTGACACTGCATCATCCATATCTATTATCCCTTTAAAATACTTAAATCATATTTATTATAAAATATTAGATAATTCCCCAAAAGAAAGAATAGGTCAGGTAGAAGGATTTACTTACCCATTATACAAAATATTAGTTAGGCTTAGCTTAGGTAAAATTACAAGGTATCAAGAAATGTTTGTTTGTGATAGTCCAATAGAATATCTTATTTTAGGTTTACCAACATTTTATTTATTTAAGTTACAAATAGATTTCTCAAAAAACCTTCTTTTCCAAAATTATAAATTCTTGTATTCTTTTAATCCAAAAACTGATAATCAGAAGTCATATGCAACCACCTTATGTATTCCAGACCCATACTATGTTAAAAATTCATCTCTTTTAAAGATTAACCCATTGTGTAATTTCAATTCTTTTGATATACCAACTACAAATGTTAAACTTATAGATCCTAATTCAAATCCCATTACTGATTCTAACCCATTTCACAGTATGCGACAACCCGGCTCTATAACAAATTATAATTCCTATTTAGACCTTAGTAAAGTAGATATTAATCCAAATTTCTCTAATCAAACAATTTCAGATATGTTGCATAAATATAAGAATGTTTTCTCTAAGCACAATTTTGATATAGGATACATAAAGACTAACCCAATTTGCATATCTCTTTTAGATAATATTCCCATAGCACAAAAGCCATATAGGACATCTTTTTACAATAATGCTGAAATACAAAAACAAATAACTGAATTATTAAAATATGATATTATTAGACCCTCATCTAGCCCCTATAGTTCTCCTGCATTATTAGTGAATAAGAAATCTGATGCCCCAAATCACCCCACAAGACTCTGTATAGATTATAGGAAACTTAATCAAAAAACAGTTCCAGAACATACCCCAATTCCACTTATAGAACAAATTATAGATAGGTTATCACAGTCAAAAATATATACTATTCTAGATGTTAAAAATGCATACTGGCATATACCCATAGATGAAAAAGATAGACATAAAACTTCCTTTGTAACACAATTAGGATGTTATGAATGGAACAGACTTCCATATGGTCTAAAAAATGCACCTTCACAATTTGAAAGAATTATGAAATCAGTTTTCACTAAACATAACATACACTATGCCTTAAATTATTTTGATGACATTATTATACACTCCAAAACTTATGAAGAACACATTAAACATTTAGATGACATATTAGGTATATTCGAACAAGAGGATATAAAGCTGAATCTCAATAAATGCAAATTTTTACAAAAAGAAATACAATTCTTAGGATACACTATTAACTCAGGAAAATATACACCAAATAACACAAATATTGAAGCAATTTTAAAATTAAATAGACCATATAATATTAAAACCTTACAGAGATTTTTAGGCACCATAAATATTTATAATAAATTTATTCCCCATTATGCGCAAATTAGGGCACCTTTGAATGAACTTTTGTTAAAAAATGCTCCTTGGCTATGGAGTGCGAAACATGAACAAGCCTTCCAAACACTTAAAAATTCACTCATATCACAACCTGTACTATATATTTATGACCCATCAAAACCATGTCATTTATTCACAGACGCGTCAAGTCTAGGAGTAGCAGGAGTTCTTAAACAACCGGATGAACAAGGCATTTTACACCCCATAGGTTATTTTTCAAGAAAACTTCATCCATATGAACAGAATTATACTGCCTCAGAAATTGAAACATTAGCTATCATTAATTCAGTACAAAGATTTCACACATACCTACACAACATACATTTTACTTTGCACACAGATCACTTACCTTTAAAATGGATCAAAAATGTAAAAAACCCACAAGGTAGATTATTTAGATGGTCCTTAATCCTATCTCAATATAGCTTTGACATAAAACATATTAAAGGATTAAATAATATAGAAGCAGACATGCTGTCAAGAGCACCTGTCTCATTTTACCTAACATATAATGAGTTAAAAGAACACCAATCCACAGAACAAATTAGTAGTGCTAAAATTAAAATACAAAATGGCCTCTACATTATTAATAGAAGAGGTTTTAAAAGAGCTTATGTACCACAAACACTAAGACACAAATTATTAAGCAAAGTACATACAAAGCATGGACATATTGGAACAACTCAAATGACTAAAATAATTTCTCCACACTATTATTGGTCACATATGTCTAGGGATATTGCTAATTACACCAAACATTGTGAAACTTGCCAGTTTAACAAGTCTAGGGATAACAGAATTGTTTATGGACCACTACAACAGATGCCAATAGCTACACACCCAAATCACATTTTTTCTCTAGATACATTGGGCGGGTTACATAATTATGGGACAACAAGACACAGTATCCATATGATAGTAGATCATCACAGTAGATTCCTTTGGGCTTTTCCAACAAAATCTGTATCAACTGATTCTTATATAACTTGTTTGAGAAATTTATTCCAAATTAATAAGCCTGAATTATTAATAACTGACAGAAATGCAGCTTTTCTTAGCAATAAATTTAAACACTTTTTAGAAAGAAATAATGTTAAGCATCTACTCACCAGTTCCCATCATCCAGAAACAAATGCAAAAGTAGAAAGACTAAATTCCACTATCATTAATAGGTTAAGATGTGAATATAATGCTAATTTAAAGATTCCTTGGACAAAATATATTCCTAAAATTACTGAAAGCTATAATGAAACAGTACATACCACAACAGGCTTTACACCTAAATTCTTATACTATGGAATACAACCACAGTATATAGAACATGACACAGTAACACATACACCAATTGAAAAGGCAAGAAAATTAGCCATTGAAAGAACCATAAAATCCCATGAACACAGCAAACAACTTTATGACATTAAACACCCAGAACCCATTTTTAAAGAAGGAGATCAGGTATTAGTAAAAACCTTTATTTATCCAAACACTGGTAAATTAACACAAAGATATATAGGCCCATTTACTATTTTAAAACAACTTTCTCCAGTCACATATGAAATAGATAAGCCTAATATACCCCAAAGAAAACAAACAGAAATTATACACTCAAATAAGCTTAAATTATTTTACCCAGAAACAGATTTTTTACTTCACTATAGCACTAACATAGAAAATGACTTTATAGAAAACCAAAATTCTAACACAAAGTTAATAGATATTGATGATAAACCATGTTTTTTACAGGAAGGCCATATTTTGGACATGGACAATAAAGAACAAATTTCAGCACCAATTCTTAAGCCTTCACAAATAACTTAATGTCACTTCATACATCTATTAGCGTTTCATTATTCAACCATGTAAAAATAACATTTTCTACTGCTTTTGATATTTTGAAGTGTAACTAGCATAATGTCATTTTTAATCAATTTTAAATACCTTTTTTGCTTCATATCCATATTTCATTTGACTTGACCATTAATACTTCTTATATAAACTTTTATTATAATTTCATAATTGTATAAATTATTTGTAAACAAACTTTCTTTTGTTTATTATGAAAAAATGTGCGTATTGATTTTTATTGTTTCATTTTTAATTATTTCTAAAGATTTATTGATTTCGTTTAATTAATTATTTTTAATTACCAATTTTATTTTAAAATTTTATTTTTTTTTAGAATCTTTTCACAGGGGGGAAATATTATATAATCTAAAAATATTATATAATCTAAAAACTCTAAATATTTCTATATTTTAAAAATATATATTTCATTTTATTCATTGATAATTTTTATTTTTGTTATCATCGTTTTTAGAAAGACTTTTAGTTTAGTTGTTTAGTTTCGTTGTTTAATTTTGTTGTAAATATGCGTAGTTAACCAATCAATCCTTTTAAATCACTAATATAGGATTAAATTATAAATTCTATATAATGTGAAACTAACAAATGTGTAATCTTTCCTCAAGTAATTGAAAATAAAAGCTACTTGACGGTAAATATTTATCTTTTTTTATCACGACTGCACCTCAACCCTTTATCTTATCGATCCTTTGTCTTATCAAGCCTAATCTAACAACAACACAAAATATTCATAACATATATATATATTATATTATATAAAAACTCAAATATTTCTATATTTAAAAAATATATATATTTTTATTTTATTCATTGATAATATTACTTTTGTTATCATCGTTTTTAGAAAGACTTTCAGTTTTTATTGTATAGTTTTGTTATATAGTTTTGTTGTAAATATGCGTAGTTAACATATCTATTTTTTTAAATCACTTATATAGGATTAACTTTATAAATTCTATATAATGTGAAACTAACTAATGTGTAATATTTCCTCAAGTAATTGAAAATTAAAGCTACTTGACGGTAAATAATTATCTTTTTTCTTATCACGATTGCACCTCAACCCTTATCTTATCGATCCTTTGTCTTAGCAACCCTTTATCTAACAACAACAAACAAATTATTCATAACATATATATATATTTTTTTAAGCCTTATTTTTGAAAAAAATATATATTATGGATTGCTCTATATTCAGAATAAATATATATATACACAGTCTAGCCATAAATTCTGTTACAAACAATTTTATAAATTAAATGATTAAGAACAAAAACTGATGGAATATAAATACATATTTTATTAGCCAATAGGACATAGATTTTAAATATATACAAGCATTCAAAATGTTCTTCCTTATTTTTGACACAGGATCTCAAACGTTCGGGCCACTGATCTATGGTGGCACGCACCTTTTCTAAGGGTATTTCTTTCATTGCTCTCACCAATGCTGATTTCAATTTATCCAAATTATGATATCTTTTATAGCACACCTTCTCCTCTAAATATGCCCACAAACTGTAATCAAGGGGGTTTAAATCAGGGCTTCCAGAGGGCCATTCATTGGCCTTTATGAACTCCGGAACATTCGTCTCCAACCATTGTTGAGTTGACTTAGCTTTGTGACCAGGAGCTGAATCTTGTTGAAATATCCAATGTTCTCCATTAAACATTTTTGTATTCAGAGGCATTACTATTTGTTACAAAATGTCTTATTTATAGTTTTTAGCTGTATTTTTTACCCCTTAGGCACAGAAGTGGAGATCTGTTACACCTTGGTAGCTAACTCCCCACCAAACCATGACAGAAGAAGGATGGTGACTTTTTCAAGTCTTCTGACTTTCAAAGAAGCTTCTAGAGAGCTACGAGCATATATCCTATCATTCTGACGATTAATCTTTTCCTCGACAGTGAAAATTTCTCGTCTGTGAAAAGGATTCTCTCATGCCACCGACCATCATGCTGCGCCAACAACATTTTTGATCTAACCCTTCTAATATCTCTAAGAGCAGGGGTTATCAAATGACCTGTGCGTCGTTTGAAAGCTCTCAGTCCAAGGTCTTCGTTGATTATCCTTGAAACTATCTTGGAGCTAAATTTATCTGCTTTGCTAAGATCTTTTGTTTGCAGTGTGGATTTCGACGAATTCTTTCGCGAATGGCTTTTATAGCTGCTTGCGTTCGTTGCATGCGAGGTCGACCAGATCTTTCAAGGTCATCAATAGTGCAAGCCTTGTTGAACCTTTCAATGATTCGATAAACAAATTGACTAGTAATATTCAAATTTTGTAAAAGTTTAAAAAGGGTGAAAGATTTTGGCCTACCTTGTGTAAGGCTATTACAACTATAGGGTTTTCTTTAATACCCAAACCCATATTATCAAAAAACAAATATATTTCGATTTTTTTTTTCTGAGCACGTGTGCACGAGATATTCAAATAACAAAAACTCTATTTTGAATACACTTAACGCGGTCAAATTATTTTTTTATCACTGATTTGGTTTTGTAACAATATTTATGGCTAGACTAAGTATAATTATGCACAAACACAAAATAAATTAAATGAAAAGCAAATACATTGAAAGAAAGAAATATATAGAATAATTTTAAAGTTTTTCAAAATATTTTTATTTTCAATAACAAATTAGGGTATATTAGGTCATACTAAAGCTTCGGCAATTATGCGTCATAGAAGTGGAACATAAAAAAGACAAATTGAAGATATAAAGAGTTAGAAAAAATAAAAGATCGAATCATTATGACATTTGATTAAACCAATAGTATGTAAAAATAAATTAGGTTTATTTTTATGAAGTTAGAAAAATTAAATAATTATTTCAAATAAAAATTCCAGAAGCAAATTGACAAGATATTTTTGACAAGACCTGGCCTGGTACCAATCTCTTTCCACCCCAGTTGAACCGTTAGCGTCTCATTAATATAAAATATTTCAAAATAACAGAAATGTTATCTCCAATTTTATATAGAAAATTTAAATATATAAAATAAACTTCACTTTACTTATTATTTGCTAGATCAAATTTCATCATGGTTCTATCTTTTATTATTTCCTACTCTTGCTAACTTAAATTCTTCATTTTTTCTCTTATTTCGCCTCTATGACCCGTAAATTCTACTTGATCCTAATATAAACCTAATTTGTTACTAAAAATAGAAGGCCTTTTTAAACCTTGAAATATAAACTTATTTCTACCTTTCATTTTAACTTACTTTTCTTTTTAATTCCTTTTTCCTTCTATATACAAGGTACATACATACATACATAGATATACAGGATTATATATATTACGAGAGACTTTAATAAATAAATATATTAAATAATAAAAAGGCATATATTAGATTGAATAAAATATTTATTTGCCAATATTTCGGTAGGCTGAACGCCAACCTTTGCCAAGGCATTATATTTTCGTATAAACAAACTCAGCGCCTTATATTATTTGTGTGCTTGAGTTTGTTTATACAAAAATGTAATGCCTTGACAAAGTTTGGCGTTCAGCCAACCGAAATATTGGAAAATAAATATTTTATTCAATCCAATATATGCCCTTTTATTATCTAATGATTTAAATATAGATTGCTCTATATTCAGTACAAATAAATATACATATGAATATCTCTCTGAAATTCAATTTTCGTTCGGAAAAGAAAGCGATATAGTGTTGCACACACACACACACACACACGCATTACCATATTTTTATTTACACTTCAAATAAAACAAAATATACGAGGGCCATCCAATAAATAAGTTTCCCTATTTTTTTTCCTGTGAACGAAACGTTGTAAAAATTAGTTAGTAGTGTAAGAAATGGTCACTAGGATGCGTTGGAAACGCGTGACCTTCAAAATCACGCTACTCGTACGCGCAAGTCCGTAGCGTTTCAGTTTCCATGGAGCTACCACTGGTGAACGTGTCCACTTGCGAACTCCGTTCTGTAAATTGTTTTTTCACTGCGAAAAATGAAACTGCGGTCAATATTCATTTCAATTTAGTGTCAGTGTATGGTGAAGGATGTATGAGCATCCAAATGGTTCGCCGATGGCGTTCATGGTTCTTGGAAGGACGGCAAAACGTGCATGATGACGAGCGAAGCGGCAGGCCCGTTACTGCTACGGGTAATGCAGCCGTTGCTGCTGTTCGGAATGTGGTGGAAGCAGATCGCCGCGTTACCATTAACGAAATAATGATTCGAATGCCTCCTGGAATCGAAATTGGACGCTCTTCGATTGGAACAGTCATGTCAGATGTTTTGAATTTTCGCAAAGTCTGCGCAAGATGGGTCCCGCGTTTGCTCTCGGAAAATCACAAGCAACAACGGATGGAGGCAGCTCGAGCTTTCCTGGAAATGCATCGAAGAGATTGAGAACAACTGTTTTCCCGTATTGTCACTCAAGATGAAAGCTGGGTGCATCATTCAACTCCAGAAACAAAACGACAAAGCATGGTGTGGAAGAAGCCTGAGGAAAGTGCACCAAAAAAGGCGAATGTCACAATATCTGCAGGCAAAGTTATGGCTATCGTCTTTTGGGACTGTAAGGGTGTTTTATTAGTTGACTACCTGCCCCCAAACACTACGGTTAACGCTGCGAGGTACTGCGAAGTCCTCACTAAACTCAGAGCTGCAATAAAACGGAAACGTCCTGGACTTTTGTCTCAGAAAGTGTTACTTGTCCATGACAATGCTCGCCCTCACGCAGCTCGAACGACCCAAACGTTGCTGGAAAACTTCAAATGGGAAATTTTCACACATCCACCTTATTCTCCGGATCTTGCCTCAAGCGACTTCCATCTTTTTCCAGCACTCAAGTTGCACCTTGGAGGCAAGCACTTTGCGAATGATGACGAAGTGCAGGCGGAGGCGAACCACTGGCTACGAAGACAGGACACGGCTTGGTACAACAGTGGTATCAAAAAATGGCTACAACGGTGCTAAAAATGTTTGGACAGAAATGGTGATTATGCAGAGAAGTAGTCTATGAGTTGTATAATGAAAATAAAATAACTGCATAATTGTAAATAATGTTGTTTATTTATTAAAAAAATAGGGAAACTTATTTATTGGATGGCCCTCGTATATTGGGTAAACATATATTAGGAATAAAACTTGAAAATAAACAATAGATAATCATTCCAGAAAAATATATATTTTTTGCATTTTGTGTATATTTTGCGATGAATATTTTAGGAATTTATTGAAAATCTAAAATATTCTAATGCATAGGTTTTTATAGCAATTTACCTTAGGTTCTCTATTTAATGGAAAATAGTCATATATAAAGCGTATACATGCAAAAATAGAATAATCATTTTAACTATTAAAATGATCAGTCAAATTCAACTCCTTTACTATTTTTTTATATTTGAATAAAAAAATGAATATTCAGTTTTATAAAATGAATGAGTAAATATTTTTGGTGGTGGTGTCTTGTCCATCTAATTTTGTTGCTCCATGGAAAGGGGGAATGCCATTGCCCTGTTAGTCATCCTCATTTCAAAGTTCCTTGTTCACGGTTACCGTAGCGGCTCACGACACCGTACTAAAGGGCAATCCCTTACTTGTGCTGCTTCTCCCGCCTGCTACGTAAGGAGGACTTCTGGGCGGGATTCAATATTTTAAATTATTTAAAAAAGTAGTTTGCTTATATATAAATAACATAGTCAAGATTCCTTCTTCTAGTGTCGCGCTTATATGAACAGAATCAACCAATACATTATTAGAGACTTCAAAAACGGTCTGGTGGATTAAATCGTTAAAACCGCTGGAATCATTAACCATAAATGCCAATATATAAACGGCACGTTATTTCCTTATAATTGAGGTATACAATTTTTTGTAAAAGTTTATTTTGAATATAAAGAAATTATATCTCTGAGATATAGAGAAAACATATATATCAGAAAAAAAAACTAATTTCTTAGAAAATTTGAATATTTTTTTAATGAAAAATAATTTATTTTGAATTTTATTTGCAGTGCACCTGTAGATTTAAAATTAATTTATGCTTATCCAAATATATGAAAGATATATCTTTACACAAAATCAACTTGTTATGTAATATTTTCCGTCATGACTTATAAAAGTCTATACAACCCTGCAATAAATTCCCTGTGTAATATTTTTCCGAAATAGGAACCATTTTAGTTGGAATTTAAATTGAACTTAACATATTTGGAATATATACTTAGACATACGATATGGCTCTGGCACATTTGTACAAGTAAAAACAAATTTATAAATTGTACTTGTAAGTAGAAAAATCGAACTGCTTTCAAGATGTGCAGACAAGTGATACTTCTCACAGTAAAGTCAATCCCTAACTACTGTCTAAGATTATCATTGCATGTGGGGGTCGGTGGAAGGATGGTCTAAACCTTGGGTTTTCGACCTCTACGACCCGGAATCGAATTCCGCATTTAGCACTTTTTATAATTAAAATAAAAAAATCTCCAATGGCCCTCGATTCTTGAAAAATTCTATCCTAAGCAGCGAGTGCAAGTAACCAAACGGGGCTCTGGAACATTTGTAAATGCAAATTTCGAGCTGCCTTTCATATGTGTCGATATGTGGTGCACTTACAGTAAAAACAGTCGCCTACTTCTACCCACCATCATGGCCTGTACCATGTGTACTAAGGATAATTAAAATCATTGCCTGTACCTCGCGCACTAAGAATTCATTTTCAAAATGTAGCTTTGTTTTGACTTAAACTGAATACCTTATTTCTACTGTCCCCATAACCTGGTAGATGAAACCTGAGTATACCGCCATACACCCGAGCCAATGGTATAGTCGAGAGGTGGGAGGATGAGTGGAGAACCTACACCAGAAAAGAAAAGGGTTGGGCCATTACATGAAGGTTCATGGCTTCATTTCTATTGGAGACGTGGTTGCAATATTCGTATTCATAAATTTGGTTGAAAGATAAACAAAAGCCATTATTATCTATCAGGCAAAACTCTAGAAATTTGGTACAGTAATACGAATAGAAGGCCACATTTTCCCAAGGAAAAGTGTCCTTTTTCATTAACGGCACGACGGTTGCAATGCAATATCCTTGAAGTAGTTTTAACTACATATAACACATAGTCTACTTCTTTGTGGACGAAAAACAAGGGTTCTCTTCATGATGACCTTTCTCTTATAAATTATAACGCAAATTCTCAACAGTTGTTTTTAAAAGAGCTTGAGATATTTTCCTGAAAATAGGTTTACTTATCCTAAGTATAGCTTATGATTATATATCACAAAATATTTTTCTATATTGCTTTTCAAACACACAACAAAATTATTTGATTAAAATAATATAAAATTATTTTATATTCTGTTATTTTATTCTTATGTTTTATTCTTTATATTTAAATATATATTTTTTGTATGCATAGATAACAAAAGTGCTTATCTTTTTAATATATTTTGTTCTTATATCGAGTATAGGTTGTGTACATATCATACTACGTATGAAAGGTAGTTTGAGACTGTCTTTTTATTCTGTATCATGAACTAAATGTTTATACATGTAAAAAGAATATATTGTCCTTTGTACACGCTGTTTAGGTTGGAATTGTGGGTAGATATTTGCAGCCTTTGATGCAAACAATGGTTAATGCGAAATTTGATCCATGTCATGGTTTTTTAATCACTACTGTGAATCAGTGGTAACACTCCTGCGCGAAAGCACTTGAAAGAATTATAATTGTAAGTGGGAAGACATATCCGGATAGGTAGAAATCCTTGCTCCAGCAACCGGTAAGGTTGTCTACATATCTCTATTTTTGTAGAACGGGTGCTAGTGGAGAAATATAAGAACTATCACATCAAGATCTGTCTTGTTGGACATCTAAAGAAGATAAAAATGAATGGAAGATACTTGCAAATAGACAATAAATGATATTCTAGAATCCCTTCAATAAATTAAAAGGATTCTCTCTAACAAAAAATAACAACGTGAAATTTATTTCGCGTTCTCAAGCAATTTTAGCCTTAACTACCCGTTTCATGATTTTTCAGGATGCCTGAATAAACAAATATTTGGTCGTTGAGGTACAGCTTACCACACTGACGAGGGCCAACAGCCTGAAACACGTACGGGGTTAACTTTTCTTGATTAATCAAGAGTGGGAATTTAGCCAATTCCGGAATAATTAGTGTAAGTGTTGAGATTACAAGGTTGTCCCAAAAGTTAGTAAACACTTGCAAAAAAATGAAATACCAATATTATTCGCCGTTATATATAATGTCTTTGTATTATGTATAAAGTAATTGTATTATGTATTATTATTATGTATTCGCCATAAAATATTATCGACAAGCAATAAGAAAAACACGAACTTTTGGATCAACCTTAAATAACAAGGAAGATATCGGGATCAGGATATGCGCACTAACAGAGTTTTCAGTTGTAAAGTTTTAGCTGTCTCCCTTCCCAAGATCTTAAACTATAAATAGCGATCTATATGCAATAATATTCATTGAATTTCCACAATATAACGCGAATATTTAAAATAATCATATAATTGAATGAATTTATTTTTATTTATAAGTTATTTTATATATATATATAGTTAATATATTTTCTTTTACGTATTACAAGGTGTATAGAAATTACCATAATGGAATATTTTAACAGGAATTTATTGAAATTAATCATTTAAAAAATTGATATGTATATATGGTAATTTTACCAGTAGGGAATTAATCTATAAAATCAAAGGTCTCCTCTCCCGTCTAAACTAGACGCCATCTATTGACCGTCGCCGCGAACTAGCGGCTTCGGGTCTGTAAAAAAGCAACAACACCAGCGTTGCAAACTGGAGACGCATCCACATGCAGACCATGGTTTCGGGCTAATGACCGTCTTCAAGCTATGGCGGGCTTTATTCCATGAGATCGACACGGGATATAATCGAAAAATTCACAATCCGCCAAAGAGTCGTTTAGCTTGCAAAGTAGCTACCCCAAATCTATGCCCAAATATAGATGGGAATTTTTCCGGGAGGAAATTGATGTATAAAAGCAAAGGTCGCCTCTTCCCTCAAAACTATACGCCATCTATACCTTTGTATTGACGGGAGAGGCGACCTTTGCCTTTATAGATCAATTTCATCCTGGCCAAATTGACATCTATATTTTGGCCTTAGATTTGCCCAGCCACTTAGCCAGATAAACACCTCTTCGGCAGATTGTAAAATTTCCACTATATCCCGTGTGGATCTCATAGAATTGAGTCCGCCTTGAGCTGAAGAAGGCCATTAGTCCGTAACCATGACCTCCAGATAGACGCTTCTCAGTTGGCCAAAGCTGGTGTTGTGGCTTTGTCACCGACCCGAGGCCGCTAGTTTGCGGCGACGCCCAATAGATCGCGTCAATCTTTGAAGGAGAGGCGACCTTTGTTCTTTTAGATCAATTTTCACCCAGAAAAATTTACAAGTATATTTTGGCCAAAGAATTTTCTAGCCCCATTGCTAGATAAACACCTTTTCGGCAGATTGTGAAAATTCCATTGGATCCTGTGTGTATCTCATGGAATAAAATACGCCCTGGACTGAACAGGGTCATTAGCCCGGAACTATGGTCTCCAGGTGTACACTTCTCAGTTTGCGAGTGTGTAGAGATACTCATTTTTGTGACCACGTGAAAACACATCGCTTATTATATTATTCTTAGTCGTTAGCAAAAATAGTCCTATTAAAAAACACCCTAACCTATCTGAACCTACCCTAACCTATCTGAATCTAACCTAACATAGCAGATTGATACACTTGGTGGCACGTTGCCGCTGAGACGAGTACCACGTTCATTTTACAGGATATTTAAATTATCCGTTACATATACAGACACAGGCACGCACAGACATCAAGAACACAAAACGTATTTAAAACAAAAAATGCTTACAAGATGTCTCTCAAAGGAAAAAAACTACTGTATTTAATTGCTTTATCACGGATGATTTCTTTTCTTTGATGTTCAGAGAAGAAATATTTGTGATATCACGAATTCAAACCCAAATTCAATGATCTAAGTAAATAGAAACAAAATTGTCTTAGAAAACAAGGAGTGGTGAAGCCAAGTGGAAGGACAGGTGAAAAAAGGAGAAAAGCTGATAGAAAAATCTCTTAAGGTTCACCGGAATGGGACGACAACAATGGGCAAATTATGAGAAAAACCAACAAGAAACACGCTCCTATTCTCAAAATCCATCTCCCAATTTTAAAAATCCGCTTCAAACTTTCTTTAAAATTGGTTATTGATTCAAATTCTTTCTCGCTATATTTGCATATTTATGTTTTGGGTGAGCGGTTGCCGATTGCTAGGCCATTTCATATTAAAACTTTCCTTTTAAAAAAACAAAACATGATTTTAAATTATTTTATCGCTCTTATATTATTTAAATTAGAAAATTATAGAGCCATTTTTAATAAATTATATTAAAATATAATTATATATTCATACAAAAACACTTTCATCTTATAGATTGTACTTAGGTTGATATAATCAATCTATTTTGTTACGGAAGGGTATAGGTTTTCCATTACTCTCTATATGGGGTGGATTTTTAGCAAATACCCATAAAGAAAGGTGCATAATTTAACCGTAAAATAATATTAAAACCTAATCTTTTGGCACATATTGAGTGAGGCCTCGCGTTATTAATAATATATATTTAACCAATGTATATTGCGCAAATTTCAATATATATTATAACGTCGTACCTAGATTCTGTTCGTTTTCTTTGTCTAATCAGATTTCACAAAGATACACACGTGAGTTCGAAGAGCTGCATAAAAAGTGACACTAAATAGGAGTACAATCAGTGGGACTTGCCTTCAACCTCCCCATCAGAAGAATCCTTGGCGCTATGGATGTCACTCTTGGTAAACGTTCCGCTCCACACTGTACACGTCCAGTCTGGACTATACCTCCTTGTAGGCCGCTCCGATGTCAGGCTATCCTGGCACCGCCTTGCAGGATCACCACACACCTGGAGGCAAGTCGCAACGTCTTCTCCTTGCCACAGATGTGACCAGACTCTTTTCTCCACCACACAGAAATGCTGTTTTTGGCGCCTGCTCCCCTGACAACACATGGCCATCTCATCTTCCCCAACGTTACTAATTCTATATATATATTAAAAACAAAATTGTCATTTCCTGACCGCTCACATGAGCATTTTTATATGTCAGAGCAACATCTAGTGGAACAAAAAATCAACAAAACTTTATTTAGCTGGTTCCAAAGATATTTGGCCAAACCAATTTCTTGATAAATCAAGAAAAGTCGACCACGTAAAGATTTTCGAATGAATATATTAATGTATATACAAAACAAAGACAAAACCACAGTTATTTACAACTAGGTAACACAGTTATTTCCCCTGTGATATCCTACTTTAAATTATTAAAATATATTTTTTAATGAAACATATAAGTATAAATATTTAGACAATAAAAAGGCATATATATTGTATTGAATAAAATATTTATTCGCCATTATTTCGGTTGGCTGAACGCCAACTTTTATCAAGGCATTACATTTTTGTATAAACAAACTCAGCGCCGCATATTGTTATGTTATGTGTTATGGCGCTGAGTTTGTTTATACAAAAATGTAATGCCTTGACAAAGGTTGGCGTTCAGCCAACCGAAACATTGGCAAATTCATTTTTATTCCATCCAATATATGCCTTTTTATTATTTAAAGATTTAAATATGGATTGCTCTATATTCATAACAAAATAAATATAAATATTATATCTTAGATAAAACATTTGCATGTTATAGGCCTGAGGCTTCACACGCTAAAGTGTTATCGGCAGCGAAAAGGTTAAAGTCTGTATAAATAATCGCGGCATTTGTGGCTGGCAAGGCTGGCGTGATGGTTGAATATTTGAGAGCAGTTAGACCTAATGAAGGAACAGTGCTAAATATATTTGGAGTTAATCGTAATATATAAAGGAACATAAATTAACTTCGAATGTCCCTTTCATTAGGACAAAGCTTTATTTATCAAAGCCACTATTGTTTTTTTTTTTTTTGCTTATCCCTATTACACGTAGTAAAAAGCGATGATAATCATGATGGGTAGAAGTTAACGACTGCTTTTAATGTATGTGCACCACATGTCTACACATGTGAAAAGCAGTTTGACTTTGCATTTGCAAATATGTCAGAGACCCGTTTGGTTACTTGCAATAGCTAGTGAGGTTGGACTTTTGCAAAATTTGGGGGCCAATGGAGCTTTTTTTTATCAGAAAAAAGTGCCCAATGCGGGAATCGAACCCAGGTCGTAGCGGTCGAAAACCAACTGTTTAGACCAGGGGTGGGCAAACTGCGGCTCGCGAGCCACATTCGGTTCTTTGGATGTGGAGCTGCGGCTCTTCATAAAGTACCATACGCAAATATTATTTATGCGAGTATTATTTTTTAGGCCAGAACAACTTTTTTGGCTCTTTAAAACTTTTAAATTTTCTAAATTGCAATTTTCGACTCTTCCGACTCAAAGGTTTGCCGACCCCGGGTTTAGACCTCCCTTCCATCGACCCCTTATTGTGATAAGTATAATTCAGGAAGAATAATGCCACAGTACTGGAAAAATAATTCAATTTGACTGAATTGAAAAAATAACGCTTGTCCCTTGGATTATCTTTGAACCATCGGTCATTTCTATTTACATACTCATTTGAGATTATAAAACATACATGCTCTAGCTTTACGTCACCTGGATTATTCTTGTCTACTTCTTGTTTACTACTCATATTCCTGCCTACTTTCTAAATACTTCTTGATTATTTACACAAAGTAATAAGTGTGTTTATTTTATTTATTTTTTATTTGGATTTGGTCTTATTACCTTGTGTTTATAATACACTAGCCGAATGACTTCTAACGTCTCAAGGATCATAAAATCTCAGGTGATAATCCTGTCTACCTTAGAGTATTCTGATGACCACATTTTTGAGAGTTTCGTGTCTAAATAAGTGTTTTCCTCTTTTATTAATTGCAAAGGAATCTGCTTTCACGAAGTGAAATGATATTATACTAAAAAGAAAAGAATTATGCTATAATACAAAGCCAATGATGCGCCTTTTTCAATCTATACTTCAAACATTAGAAAAAGGTTAATAAAAAGACAATACATGTAGGATAAATCTTAATTTGGGGACACGCATGAATGTTTAAAATAGCGAACTTATCTATAACACTATTTTCAAGAAGCTAGTAATAATATGAATATATAACTTCCTTTATCGATAGGGTCTATTCTATGTTAGGTTATAAGAGATATATTATTTTATATATGAGAAAACAATAGAAAAAAATAAAATATAAGTGGGTCAGGTTTTGATATTAAAAATAGAGAAGGCATCTCCTGACCACGAGCACATGTGCTTTTTAGATGGCAGAGCGCCATCTAGTGGAGCAAGAATAAACTAAACGTTTATTTAGCTTGCTCCGTGATATTTGGCCAACCCAATTTCTTGATAAATCAAGAAAAGTTATCCACGAACGCGTTTCGCGCTGTTGGCGCTCGTCAGCGTGGAGTAGGCTGTAACCACTGCATCCAAAAATATTTTTTGGACCCAATGGCTTCTTGAGAAATCAAGAAATGGGTATTTAAGGCCAAATTTGCGTAAAGACGCTTAACACATGAGAAAACAATAGAAAAAAAAAAGATGAGTGGGTCAGGTGTTGATATTAAAAATAAAGAAGGCATCTCCTGACCACGAACACATGTGCTTTTTAGATGGCAGAGCGCCATCTAGGTTGGCCAAATATCACGGAGCAAGCTAAATAAACGTTTAGTTTATTCTTGCTCCACTAGATGGCGCTCTGCCATCTAAAAAGCACATGTGCTCGTGGTCAGGAGGTGCCTTCTTTATTTTTATTATTTTATATAAATGGAAATGTTTCCGTAAGGATATTGATCTACAAAGAAAAATGTTGCTTCTAGTTTGCGATGACGGTCAATATAAAGGGTCTAGGTTTGACGTTTATTTTAACGGTAGAAGTGACCTTTTCCTTTGTAGATTAATATCTTCCCGGCAAAATTCCATCTATATTTTAGCCATAGATTTGGCCTAGCCACTTTGGTAGCTAAACACCTCTTTGATAAATTATGAAGATTCCCTTAGTTTTCTAGCTGAAGTTCTGGCCTCTGGCCTGATTACAAATTACTACAAGCCTGTCTGATAACTAGGAAAAAGACCAAAAGAAGAACACGACCTTCGGCTCGAAAGCTCACCCTTTTAAAATACATAATAATAAGGTTAATATTTGTCAAACTTTTACCTTTGTAGATACATTTAGGTTGTAAGATACACGTGAATGATCCAACCACAACTCAGTCTGTCGAAGTGAACAGAGAGTGAGTGAGGATAATAATCTACTGCTGGGATCTAGATTTCCATATTCAAATGGCAGCGTGTTATTGCTGTTCCTGGCGGTGACGTCAGTGAGTGAGAAAGGGTTGATTCAACATCCCGCGGGGATCTTATTTTCATGCATTAAAATATGGTGGGGGGTGGGGGGGCTTTTGATCGTGCCGCCAGAGGCCATATGGCCCGTTGTCGCGCGCCAAGTGGGGAGTTTAAACCAACTACTGAGGTTTTCTCTCTGGGGAGAGACTGCTAAGTAAACAGTTCCCATGTGGATCACGCACATCTCACTGTGGCTGCTTCATTACCCTGAATTCTGGTTTTGACATGCACCTTCCTCCACCCCCTCCTTCCCCTACTTTGTCGTTAGAGCGTATTATCCAGCAAGAAATTGGAATGCCTCAGAAACTAAATCACTTTTATAAATAATTTAAGAAATGAATTTACACTTAGAGAGCAACCTACTCTGAAAAGTCTAATACAGGGGTCGGCAAACTGCGGCTCGCGAGCCACATGGAACTCTTTGAATGTGAAGCTGCGGCTCTTTATATAGTTCCATAAGCGAATACCTATTTATGCAAGAATATACTATTTAATGTTGGCGATAAAAACATTTGGTGGCTCTTTAAAAACTTTGAAATTTTGTAAAGTGTAATTTTTGACTCTTCCTACTCAAGAAATATTCGACCCCTGGTCTAGCATAAATGAAGATAAAATTATCAGATTTTAAATAGAGCTATAACACCTTTTCAATGAATAAGAGAACGCTACAATCTTTTTTTTGTAACCTTACATATGGTTTACAAATTATTTCTGTAAACTGGGAGCGCTCCACGACTTATGTAAATAATCTCAAAGTTCTCTCAGATTAGATACCACTATGTCTACTACTATTTTAGAATCCTTTAAATATTGAAATGAGTTTTGAACGGTTAAAGGTACAAAAATGTCATACATATATGTAATATTGTTGCAAATGTGCCGACGAATGGATGAACTGGCAGTCGTGTACGTGAGGCGAGTGTTGATGATCTTCCCACACGCGGACAACAAGAAGCAGAGGCAGGGCTATATGTTAGCACATAGAGGGATCGGGGACAGCCCACGGGACAGAGGTAGAGGCCATGACACCAACTTGGATGCTTATCACCAAGACATGGAGAGAGAGACTGTGAAGTGGCCTGCCGCTGTACACACTCTACAACCATCTGCTGATGACCCCCCTGCCAAAACCTGTCCTGTTTACAGGGGATGTCTATATAAATGTCCCTCGGGACCCCACATGGGCTGGGCGTTGGCTTTTTTCCTCCCCTCTGTCCCAGCCACCAGCTGACCGAACTCTTTGGATCTTTATTTTGACGCCAACATTTTTAGTTTTACATACAAGTAGGAGGTTTGAATACAAATAGTTTATATACCAAACATGAGGTGGTAGTAAATAGAAGTTGTCATTATTATACAGTTTAAAATATACTATATATATGCCTCTACATTTGTCTATACATATATATTTACAATAATTTTAGGCCGTAAAGAGAACAGACATATGACATTAAAAAGGAAAAAGGGAGAAAAAACGAGAGCAAATTACAAAAGTGTGTACAAAATAAAAAATGTCGGTCAATATCTACAATCAATATAATATTATTTATTAACATCAAAAGTAAAAAGAATCGAGGTCTAGAGGATATTAGGAAATTGTCTGCATACATTAAGAGCTCACCCTTTTAGTATTTTGCAAATAATCTCGAAAATATATTATTTGCAAAGTTGAAAAAATATTCTTTAATTATGAAATAAATATAGCATTCAAAATAATCATATACAGATACCATTTACGTTTCAAATACAACAGGTTATTACTGTTCTTATTGCTATAAAACAACTGTTGGTGAGACAAGTCATATTAGAGATGGAAGCTTTCAGCTCTTTCTCAAGTTTAATCATCCATACTGCTCTGTATTGGGCTATTCTTCTTATATACCGGATCTGTCGAGAAATTCTTTGGTAAGGTAGAGAAAAATAGGCAAATTCATTATTCGAGCGACGTGGCTAATCAAAATGGCGTAATTACAGACAGATAAGCAACAAATATCTTTTAAGAATTTGATCATTTATATTATGTTGATTTTACATATTGCCAGACATTTCTTTCTTTGTAAACAGTTATTTTTTTCTCGTTTTTCTCTCTTTTTCCTTGTTAATATTCTATAACTTTCTCTTCACGGCTTAAATAAATTGTAAATTATATGTATAGACAAATGTAAAGGCATGCATGTATGACAGCGCAAGTGTCCCTAGGGGAAAATAGCGCTCTTTTTTTTTTTAATTGAAATATATAATTAAATAAAAGAGTTCAACATGATGAGCAAGGCTCTACCAATATTATTTTCATTCAGGATACAAAGGAATTGTTTAATTCCAAAGTAAAAGGTTTCACACTAAAACAGTGTCGTTACTTATATATAGATGGTACACTAATTTGATTTGTTTTTAAAACAAAAAGATATATATATTTCTTAAAATTAATGAATTCTCAAGATATATTTGCCTATTTTCCACATGTGTAAAAAATGTCGCATGAAAATATACTCTAGATAGCTTTAAATTCCTATTTACGTTTTTGATATTCTTGATTTTTGAATTTATTCTTTATATATAAAATAGAATAGTTATATTTAATTAAAGTTTTAGCTGAAGTACCTTTGGAAGTTTATGTAACTGGTACTTTAGGTATCCACTTGGAAGAGTAAAGAAAAGTCACTAAAACAATTCTCTTCTTAATATAAATATTATTTAATCTGAAAATTCAAATATTCTATTTTCACTCATTGACTATTCAACATTTTTGATCATTGTTTTAATATATAACACTTTGATAATTGTTGTAAATATTAAAAGTTAAAGTTACCCATTTTTATAAATTCACTAATATAGGATTAATTTTATAAATTATATATACCCGTGAAAAAGATTTAATGTGCAATTTTTTCAAGTACTTGAGAATAAAAACTACTTGATAAGTAAATAATTATTTTTTCTACTTTCCTAGTATCACGACTGCACATTAAATTATTTATCTTTTCAAAAAACAACACATTATATTCATTACATATATAGATATAAGATAAAGTGTAAGACGACTAAAGTGTAGTGCGACCTAGCTCCCACAAGTACAAATTATGACGGAGGTCCATAGATGAAGTAACACAGGGGATGGGAACATCAATAAGTCCAAGACTACGAATTAAGTCCCACGCTGGACCAAATTATAGCTCCAGACATCCCGGGAAACATTGGGCCTGAAATGTGGTCCGAAGGCGTGGCGTTCCATCGTTTTTTATGGAAGGGGCCATAGGGTAGGCAGTCCTACCGCCCATTTGGACGTCGAGTCTTTATTGCTTGAACTCTGCCCTGGGAATTCCACCTTGGCTTAATTTCCACGTTTATTCTTGGTAGGCGAGGTGAGGTCTCTCAGGTTGATCAATCCCAAGAAATAAATAGTTTTGTCTTCATACTTATATCTTTAATATTCTGAATATAGAGCAATCCATAATATGAATATTTGAAAATAAGGCTTATATTGGATTTAATAAGTTTTATTTATCCAATATTTGGATGGACCAATCGTTCATCATTAACGAGGTTTTTTTTTTTAAGTACACAGAAGGTGGCGTGCTTCAGGTGAGCCAGGGACGTATTACAAGCTTGTTGGGCGATAAACCATCTAAATAAAATCTATATAAAACTTATTGAATCCAAAATAAACCTCATTTTCAAATTAAATGCTCAATATTATCCTAAAAATTTTAGTTAAAATATTACCATTGTTAGCGTGGCAACACATTTTGAATAACAAATTATAAATATTAATTCAAATTTTGAGGACATTTCATCATAACTAGACAGACATTTTATATACATGCAATGTCTTCTCGATTTATCATCTTAAATAGGATTTATATATTTATATGTACCAAAAGAGGCACTTCTCCTTTTAATTATGCCGCAACTTAACTTCGTGGATGGCTTTTCTTGATTAATCAAGAAATTGGGTTGGCCAAATATCAGGGAACAGACTAAATCAATGTTTAATTGATTTCTGTTCCACCAGATGACGCTCTGCCTTCTGTAAACACATGTGCTCCTGGTCAGGATATGCCATTTTTATTTTTAATATATATATGATAACCGAGTGTCTCTCGCTGTGGTATGGTATATTTTATACCGGTGAGGTATATTCGTTATTTGTCTACAATTTCGACGATGGCGAGGCACTCGAGTTTGGAAACGGTGTAGTTTCTCTCATGTGCTCTAAGGGCGCGGCTGAAATATTGTACAGGATGTACTTGTCCGTCTGGATGTACCTGTTTGAGTATGCCTGCGATCCCTTTGGTGGATGCGTCGCATTAAAGGCGGCATAGTAAACCGACTTGATACAAGTGTAGTACTGGTTTACGGGTTAAACTCTCTTTGAGGGTGGTGAAAGCTTGTTGACAGTCTGGGTCCCAATTCCATATCACATATTTTTTAAGTAGTGTATTTAAAGGTGCTCGTAAGCGGGCATAATCTGGTATAAACTTATTATAAACGTTCACTGCTCCTAAAAATGATTGTAGTGTCTTTTGATTGGTAGGTGGTTTGATGTCATTTATTGTATCGAGGTTGCGCGTCTGTGGTGCATAAGTACCTGCGGTAACAGTGTATCCTAATAAATCTATAGGTGTTTTAAAATACGAAAATTTATTATAATTGAGTTTGATGTTTTCGTGTTGACACACCGTTAGAAATTGTTGTGGGTGTTGTAGATGATCCTCTAAGGTGTCAGAGAAAATAATGAAATCGTCGAAGTAATGGGTAACAAAATTTAGTTTATATTTTTGCATGACCTGGTTTATGGCACGATGGTATATCTGTGGCGAATTTTTAAATCCGTACGGAAGTCTACAAAATTCGTACCGACTATCTAACGTCACGAAAGCTAGTAGATTACGTGAGTTAGGTTATACAAGGTATGTCCCATAAGTTCCCGGACTGGGTCCATAAAAAAATAAATAAATGAAAAATGTAAATGAATTTGACTGTTTATTATAGAAAAAATATCTGGCTACACGGTGGTACCAATATCGAGGCGGTACGTGCACGCGCCCCAAAGTTGTTCTAATTTATTTAAAGGTTACACATAGCGCTGCGGCGATTTTACGATGGAACGAAAATTGAAGCAGAGGATTTGCATAGAATTTTGTGTGAAACTTCAAATATCAGCAACCGAAACTTTTTAAATGCTTAATAAAGCATTCCCCAAAGAGAACAATTGTTTTTGAATGGCATTCTAGATTTAAAGCTGGCAGAATTTCCATTGTAGATGATCTTCGTCAAGGACGCCCAAAAATTTCAAAGGACTGATGAAAATGTGCAAAAAATCACCGATTTGATAAAAGAAAATCCTCGAACCACTTTGCTGGAGCTAGAGCAAGACACGGGCATCTCTAAAACAACGATTGGGAGGATCGTAACCAAATCAAAAAGACTCCTGCAAAATTCATCCCAAGATTCCTCACTAATGAGCAAAAACTGTGTCGGCTTGCAACCTGTGAGGACATGTTGGAAATGAAAAGAACGGATCCGGAATGGAAAGACAAGATAATCACAGGCTACGAGACATGGGTCTATGGCTATGATCCTGAAACCAAGCATCAATCTGCCGAGTGGAGATGTCAGGGTGAGCTTAGACCCAAAAAATCCAGATTATTGAAATCCAGAAACAAGGTATTGCTGGTCGCTTTTTTGGATAAAAAGGGCATTTTTCATCACGAGTATCTTCCTGCAGGCCAAACAGTTATCAAGGATATGTATTTGGGCATTCTTCGCCGTCTAAGGGAAGCGATTCGAAAAAAAAGGCCAGAAAAATGGACTAATGGTGGCTGGATCCTACACCATGACAATGCTCGCCCTCACACAGCGCACTTGATGACTAGCTTTTTGGCGAAAAACGGGACACAAATCCTACTTCAACCACCCTATTTTCCAGACATCGCACCAAATGACTTTTTCCTGTTCCCCAAACTTAAAGCAGTTCTAAAAGGAAGACATTTTGACACCAGGGATGACATAATAGAAAAATCGCCGTTAGCATTGAAGAGCATTCCAAAAGAGGCTTATAAAAACTGTTTCGACAATTGGGAGAAACGATGGCGCTGGTGCGTTGAAGCAAGGGGGGATTACTTTGAAAAGTTTTAATAAAAACATTTTTAAAAAATCTTACCTTTTTTTTTTTATGGACCCAGTCCGGGAACTTATGGGACATACCTTGTATTTCCACTTGCCAACATGCGGATGCTATATCTACAGAAGAGTAGTATTTGGCTTTCGACAATTTGTCATGAATGGTTTCTATTAAAGGTAAAGGATGTACGTCTGGAGCGATGATTTTATTGAGTTTTCTGTAATCAACACAGAAACATTTAGTTTTGTTACGTTTCGTAACAAGAGTTATTGGACTGGCGTAAGGTGAGACTGACGGCGCAATGATTCCATGTTGGAGCATTTGCTCTATTTGGGTTTGTATTTCTTGTTGGTCGTGTAGTGGCACTATATATGGGCGTAATGCTATTATTTTATCTGTGGTGGTATTGATTTTTACCGGTGGTATGTTCAATTTGGGCACATTGTATTTATTAGTAGAGAACACATGCGAGAATTCGTATAGAATTGGGTGAAGTTCGTGTGGACAATGTTCTAACTGAGGTGCCGCATTAGAAGATATATATAACTTAATATCATTGGTAGAAGATATAGGGGGTGATACAAGGTGGGGGCATATATAATTGGGGCAGGTTCCGCCACGTGTAAACAGGACTGGTTCGAGGGAAGCGTGGTAAAAATAGCTATTTCCCTCTGCTGAATGGAACATAAAATCTGTTTGCACTTGGTGAAATTATAGACATTTGTTAAGAGAGCATCATTATTTTGATAAATTTGGAGATTAATAAAATCTATAATTAATTTAAATATTTACGGGTATTAATAGATAAAATACCAAAAGGTAGTGAAGCTTCTATTATAAAAAAAATAGTTTTTGGGTGAGGTTACCTATTTTAATTTTTAAAAATATATATCCAAGGGTATTTACATTATGGGCTATTGAATTTATAGTTAAAATGTACTGATAGATAATAATTTTATATGGTAATCTATTTTCTATGGTTCTTAAAATATCCAAGTTAAGTATGTTAATAGATGCTCCCGTGTCTATTAAAAAGGGCAAATTTAGATTTGGTGACAGTTCAGTCCATATTACGAGTTGTTCAACAAAATAAGGTTGCAGGTTTTTCTACCGTTGAGTTGCTCGCGGGGCTTGTAGAGTCGTCTTGCCTTGCAGCTTGGACTTGGAGAACAGGGCTCAGGGATTGAACCATGGGCCGAATCTGGGTACCACGTTTTGATGCAGTTGTTGTGCGTGGTCTGGCGCTGTATACTTGGCGTGTTCGGCCCTGTGGGAACCGTTGTTCACACTGGGAGTGCCAGTGCAGAGCATTGCAATACTTGCGAGGCAAGGGTGGGGGTGTAACGTGGTAGGTTACACGTGATGACCGCTGGTTGTTGTACCGCGGTGGTGGGTTGTGGTAGGTTGGATGTGGGGCCTTGTCTACTTGGCGCTGGTACGCTGCACTGGTGGCACACTGAGTTCTTCTTATTCTTGACACTAGGTCGAACCATTCTTTAATGGTGTTTGGCTGCACAGTTGCGATTGATCGCTGGTCTGCGACGGTAGTCCTTCGGTCAGAGACTCTATTAATATGTCGGCGGGTAGGTTTAGTTTCATGCCCATTACCGTTTTGTTCTGGTAGTAGTCTTCTAGGGGCATTTGGGGTGTCAATTTGATGACCAAAAAGCGTGCAAACGACGCTTCTGTCGTTGCTGGGAATAAGTCTATCAGTGTCTGGCGGGCTTCATTATAAAATAACCTATCTAACCGTACGCTTCGGAAATATTGGAGGGGCTTACCTTGCAGGTAGCAGGGAACTTGCGTAGGCGGTCCGTGTAGGTCAGCTTAGCTCGGTCTGCTTGGGCATCGAAGTTGTCGAAAAAGCTCTGGGCTTCAAAGGTACCATCGTATGGACTCTCGTCTATCTTCCTCGAAGTTCGGGCGATCAGCAGCTTACTCAGGGCATTGGCGATCTATGTCAGCGGGTCTGCGGAGATCCCTTGGGGCGGCGACATTTCCTCTTCCTCAAATGTCGTCTCTTGTTTGGGGACATATGGCTCGGTCGAATTGTTGGACTGTTCGGTTTGCTCTTCCATCTTTGCACTTTCTCGCTTCTATTTGGACTATCTGGCCTTCTTCGTTTGGTATCCTGACGACTCTCGCTATACTGTGTTGACCGAGAGGAACAGTCAGTATGGGGAGTTTTTCCAGTACCTCTCTGCATCTTGGGAGACCTTTAACAGTTCTCACAGAGTACAGGCAGTCGTGGTCGAGGCAGAGTGGAAAGTTTGGGAATGTCCATACAAAAAACGAAGACACAGTTGCACTAGGAAAGTCCGTGAAAAGATAAAAGTTGAGCTAGGAGCGAAAGATGGAAATAGAAGAGTTCTTACTGTTCTACATGGTCCATGAGGTGGACCTTGGTGACAACCGACGAGGGCTTCCGCTGATAGTGAAGTGACTATATTTTTGGCTAGGACGGAGGCCTTATATATCTTTGCCGAGAGAAGAAGTATTGCATTTCAGCAGATGCAACAAGAGCGTGGATCGGCTGGCGAAATTATACACTGGCGCCGTCCTGACAGTTTCCTATCAATCTTTAGATGTTGTTTTGGGACTGCTACATCTCGATTTTAGACGTTTTTGACTTCTATCACTTGCTTCAGCTCTCAACTCTTAATCTATTACAGAGTTCATTTATTTATTCTCAGTTTATACAAAGTACATTACATATGATGATGTAATGGCACATGTCAATAATGCGTATAATCATTTACAGATGTGTTTATATTATACAACATGAAAATCTTGTTATAAGTTATATACAATATGAGGTTGTTGGTTCAAATTACCATATATATATGTGACAATATAATAATAAGGTGGAGAAATAAATAAGGACACCACAAGTTGGAGAAGGGACCCAGACAACCAGCGAGAGAGACGGGCCCGGTAACCGCCGGGCGTCCGTTCGAGTCGAACACAATCACCAACTGCCGCCCTAATAGTCCTGAGGTTCCAAGTACGGGCCCCAACGCGCCCCTTGGAATGTCGCTGATATATCAAGTGACCGGACTTTACATCCTGTCTTAATAGTCCCGAGAACTCACGGGCCTCTGGTCGCCCCTTGGAATGTCGCTGGTGTCTTAAATGACCGTACTTTAGCTGTCCGTCTCTCTCTGGGTTGACTGTAGGTTTGCTTTATTATTCCAGGAAGAGTATATATTATGACATATGGCCCCCGTTGAAGAAGGCTGAACATGGTTTGAGTATACTTAAAGCTGTAGAAGCCAGAAATAAAGAAAATAATTTAACAGTTGAAATTAATTAAGGTTATGGTGACATAGTTTTATGTTAATAAAATATTGTATAGTACACAAGTAAATATTATTTACAAGCAGTTTTACCACCCCGGAGAGTTTGTTATTTAAGGGAATTTTTGATAATATCAAAGTTATAAAAGGCTATATACAATAACATCTAATGTATTATAAGGTAAATGCTATTGAGAGGTGTGAACAACGAGAAGGGGAGTCACAAACACATGATGAAATTATGAAGGTCATTAAGACTGGGGAACTCTACACTTCAAGATATTTTTCAGACGGACATGGAAAGAGGAAACTTGGCATGGGCTTTCTATGCTATAGGTGTAGAGTACGAGAAATGAGGTTGAGGTTGGAAATTGCGTGAGTTCAGAACTGAGGTAAACATAGGACTACATACAATGTTAGAATTTTGGCGAACAGAGCGAGGGGAAACTTGCTTTGGACCATTCTACCTTATGTATGCAGTTACTCGTGTAGCGAGTCCGAGGGGAAAATCCCGTGCGTAGGTGAGGAAGTCGCATGGACTTATAGTTAATTTGAGAAGATAAAATAGTTCGAGATACAAAGGTAGAATATAGGCGAACAGAGCGAGGGGAAACTTGCTTTGGGCCTTTCCACCTTAATTATTTCGATACTTGAGACTTTAGTAGTTTTAGCTAATTGGAGGAAAGTATGCGCGCACAGTGCCAAAAATTGGGACGAGGACGGCGTTGTCCTTTACAATTTACAAGCTTCTCGTACACGAGGTGTTTGAACCGTCGTGGGAGCTTGTGCAAGGAGTTGATTTCGCGACGGGTTGAACGTAAAACCCATGTCTACGCGAAATGATGACGGCCCGGACAGAATCAGCGACGAGGTTCAACGTACTTACGTGAGAAATATCGGAGATAGGTTATATCGTGCTGGTTTGGACAAGGGACAAACATAGATTTGAAGACAGGGTCCGTGTGGCGACGTGTGGCGCGAGAAGGAGGAACGAAGCTGTGCCGCTCGATGCAGATTGTTCAAGTACGAATAAAAAGGAGTTGATAAACATCTAGAAGTTAGTCAATCTGCATCCTGTGACGAACACACCAGTGGCTAGATGGTGTGGGTCGGTGGATATGCTAGAGAGAAACTACAAAATATATTATCATAAATCAAGGGTGAATATTAGAATTTTTAAATGCCAATATTGTTTGCAATAATGTTCGATAATTGATTCATCAATAATTCTATAAAAGGTCATAAGCTGGTAGAAGGTTGACAAAGTTGTAAAAATGAGTGGGACTTAAGGGGAAGATAGATAAGAGTACTATGGGTTGGTTGTAAGCAAGGCTCACTTGGTGGTTGGAATTCTTCGATGCCTTAATTACAGAGTGAATTTTGAGTCGTTTAGTGAAAGAAATTATTCTTCGTGAGCCGTGCTTACAAGTAGGAGAGAAGGTCATATACAAATAGGTATACAAATGTTTAGGTGCTGGAGGCCTATTTATATAGATAAATTGATTATGAAAAATCTATTGTTAATAGTAAAAATCGTAAAGCATTAATAGGTATAATTCCATTTTTAAAAGGGTTACATTAAAATGGAAATTATTTAATTAAAATAACGATTGTTGAAATAGATTGGTAAGGTAACTAATTCATGGGATTTAACATAGTTATATATATGGTATGGATGAGAAGAAATCACTGTTAATAGGGGTGGAATAAATGTAACTATTAAACAATTTTATATATTCAAATTGAACTAAACTAATTATGGAAATATTGGGATTAGAATCCACAAGGAATCACTTATTTAAAGAATGGATGCTAATGGTTCAAACAATTAAACTCACAGGTTATGCTGGTTTAGGGCGCAAGTAGATTCATTGAGGTCATTGAAGAAGGTTCTGTCTGCTGTACGTGCCAGTGTTGACGGCCACAGTAGTGTCAGGAATATAGCGGAGTCTTGTCCATGATGGTGGAAGGTGTCATGCTCTGGCGCGGTGATCGTTCTTGGGCAGATCTAGTGCTGGGAGAAGTGTGCGGCAGCTTCAGCTCCGTCGTAGGTGATCACTTCTTCCGGATCACGGTTCAAAAGTGATGTATATGAACTCATAAAAATAATTAAATATTAGTGGTTGAATATTAAATAATAATTGAATATTAATTAATTAATTTATTTATTGGTTTTTGACGAAGAAAAAGTAAAGTCATTCTGTCAAGAGATATGTAAATTTTGTTCGTGCAATGTTTAGTTTAATTTTGATTGTTAGTTTGTTTGCATGTGAATATTCTTAAAGAAGAGAAATAAACTTCTTTTATTTTATAAGTGCAGATATCTTTCATTTTGTTTAATATAAGTTTCAAGTATATTATTTAATTAGCAAAATAACAATGGCGACGAGGATATGGGATTAATTCTTTTAGAATACTATAAGTATTTGCACCAATAGACATAATAAAAAAAGGAACAATCTTCTTACATTCGATTTCATTCACAAAAATGTACTGTTTGAATCGTTGAATATAATTTTCAAAAGGTTCTTCTTTCATTACATATGGTTCGAACGAAAGCCTGTCGCCATTGTTATTTTGCTAATTAAATAATTTACTTGAAACTTATATTAAACAAAATTTACATATCTCTTGACAGAATGACTTTACTTATTCAGCATATTTCAGATATTGAAACAGTCATGAATAAATTATCTGATTTTAATTTTTCAATTAATAAAGAAAAATCTTTGTTTTTTGTTGATGAAATCAATTATTCGGGACATAGAATAAATAAAAATGGAATCTATCCCCTTGAGGATAAATTGGACAGTATAAAAAAATGTCCTAAACCGAGTAACATTTCAGAATTGAAATCTTGGGCATGTTGTCATTCTACAGTAAATTCGTTAGAAATTTATCCATACATACAAATCCTTTATTCTCTCTATTGAAAAGAAGTTATAATTGGAATTGGAAAAAAGAACATGATCAGGCTTTCGAAAAATGTAAAATTTTGATTAGTACAAAAACTTGTTTGACGCATTATTCGCAAGATTTACCTCTTTATGTTACTTGTGATGCATCAAATTATGGTATTGGAGGATATATTTCCCATATTGTAAACGGCATTGAGAAACCAATTACTTTTGTTTCAAGAACACTAAATGACACAGAAAAGAAATATTCCCAGATAGAAAAAGAAGGTTTATCAATATTCTTTACCTTAAACAGGCTAAAACAATTTCTTTACGGAAGAAAATTTATTATTAATACAGACCACAAACCATTACTAGCCATTTTTGGCGATAAAAATAATTTACCAGCCTTAGTGGCAAATAGATTACATAGATGGTCACTCTCAATATCAAATTTTAATTTTGAAATTAAATATACTAAGGGAACTGAAATACCTCTTGCAGATTTTCTTTCAAGATTTCCAAATCCTGAAAAAGGGGAGAAGGAAGAGGAAATGGGAGAAATATTATTAATAGAAAATTCGATATTAGATTACGTCTTGGTATCGTACAAAGCCCAAGAAGATCCAACTCTTAGAAAACTATATAAATTAGTCAAGTATGATAAGTATGATATTGACTCAGAGGTAGATATAAAACCTTATAATAGAATTAAAAACAAGATATCCACTACGAGAGGAGACCACCGGATAGATATGTACCTTAATAAGTATTGCTATCTTAAAAAAGGGGGAGTTGATGTAAATGAACTTATAAAAATAATTAAATATTAGTGGTTGAATATTAAATAATAATTGAATATTAATTAATTTATTTATTTATTGATTTTTGACGAAGAAAAAGTAAAGTCATTCTGTCAAGAGATATGTAAATTTTGTTCGTGCAATGTTTAGTTTAATTTTGATTGTTAGTTTGTTTGCATGTAAATATTCTTAAAGTAGAGAAATAAACTTCTTTTATTTTATAAGTGCAGATATCTTTCATTTTGTTTAATATAAGTTTCAAGTAAATTATTTAATTAGCAAAATAACAAAAGGTTGGCGAGGAAGGGGGTGAGAGCTCGAAGAGAAGTGGCTACAGTTGAGTTGTGTTTGTCCGATCACCATGGCTTTGCTTCTTTTTTTCCCATAGTCTTTGTTTCCCGGCCAGGTCTTATCCTGTCGACTTTTAATGTGACAATATAATAATAAGTTGGGGAAAGAGAAATAATCACACCACAAGTTGGAAGATGAACCCAGACAACCAGAGAGAGATAGACGGGCCCGGCAACCGCCGGGCGTCCGCTCGCGTCGAACACAATCACCTACTGCCGCCCTAATAGTCCTGAGGTTCCAAGTACGGGCCCCAACGCGCCCCTTGGAATGTCGCTGATATCTCAAGTGACCGGACTTTACATCCTGTCTTAATAGTCCCGAGAACTCACGGGCCTCTGGTCGCCCCTTGGATTGTCGCTGGTGTCTTTAATGACCGTACTTTAGCTGTCCGTCTCTTTCTGGGTTGACTGTAGGTTTGCTTTATTATTCCAGGAAGAGTATATATTATGACATATATGTGTAGTAATATATTTAAATGCACACAATATTTTAATATGCACCATAATTATAAATCGTGTAACAGCCCCAAAATGTTCGATACAATTCAACGCGCCAGCTTGGCCATCATGTGATCAAAAACAAGATAATAAAGTTTTATTGAGAGTCCGCCGTGCCCAAGAAAGGACGGGGTCCTATTTCAGTAGTCGTTAGTTTCTTCTACTCACCTCGCCCACCGACAAACTGGCGGACAACAATAGATCATCTCTCCCTCTCAAGTAGATCACAACTCCTGGACCTTGTCCCCGTCTTCGGCGCTGGCCTCTCTCTGAGGAGACATCCAACCTACCTCGTCTTTTATGTGAACTATCAACGCTTTAGACCATTTTGGCCCTATGACTGAAAGTGCTAGCAATACCACATCAATCAACCGCCAGGATTACACCAAGGACAGGATGGAACAAGGAGAACAGGGTGACGCCGGAGATCATCCAACAGCCAAGGACATTGTGGCACACCTCGCGGAACTCATCCGATAAATCGCCGCGCCCAACTTCGGAAAGATGGCTAACCTCTTAAGGCCACAAACTTTCCATACCACTCGCCATTACAAACTTAACATTTACGCTCGAAATATAGACACTTCACCTGACGACAACCTGCACGACTGTGCCTTTTCCAACTATCACCAAGGACGTGACCATGGCCACATCAACAAGTGCGAATCTCCGACTCACTACGATGAACACTTTGGTACAATGAGTACAACTCAAGTATATTTTTATTACAATTATTTTATTTTACTTCTAACCGCTGCAAATTGATAACATGTTCCCATTTTATTTATACGAATTTGTTTTCATTTCTTGGCTCAAATAATTTATCAGTTTCCTCAATTCAATATTATACCTATCTTACTAAATTCAAAGTTTGCCAATCTCACACTTATATTTCTTCATTAAAGGGCGTTTAACTTAAAATATTAGAACCATTATAATTCAATTATTTTTAGATAATCATATCGTTGAAATCATAAATTTACATTTGATAATATATTTAAAGAAAAATATCAGGTGTTCGATATTTTAACATGTATACGTCTGTTACACAATAACAACACTATATAGCCGTGTCCTCGTCACAACTATAGTCATATAAGTATCAATTGTCAGGCCATTCCCATCATTGTTCCTTTTTAAAAAATATTCCATATTCCACAAACTAACTCATTTTATATAATAACTATTATAAAACTCATGGGACTGCCATAGCACCGCTCTTACGAACAGAACTCTCAATAAGGGATTTAACGCCAGCTATCTTCAACTGGCTATAATATTGTTATGCCGTACCCATACGTTGTTTATATTCTTTGTCTACTCAGGATGCCACAAAGATACACACGTGAGTTCGAAGGTATGCAGCTAAAGTTAGCGCTTTATTATATGTCTCACTTATCAAAAGGAATACAATGAGTGGGACTTGCCTTCAACTTCCCGTCAAAAGAATCCTTGGCGCCGTGGATGTCACTATTGGGAAACGTTCCGCTCCACACTACACGTCTAACCTGTGATACACCGTCTTGGAAGTCTCTCCGATGTTAGGCTCTCCTGGCACCGCCTTGCATGATCATCCACACGCCCGGAGGCAAGTCGCCACGTCTTCTCCTCGCCGCAGATGTGACCAGCCTCTGTCCTCCTCCACACCGGAATGCCGTTTTTGGCACCTGCCCCCTCATGACAATACATGGCCATCCCCCTACTCATCTTTCTCAACTTTACTCTGAAATCTTGACCTTGTCATCCATTTAACAATATATATATTTGTTGAAATTAAATTAAACGGGTATAATACATTTATTCCATTGTTTATTCTATACTCTCAGAAAACGAGGCAATTTAGCAGCAGATGAATAGAAGTCTGTTCCTCAGATCCACAGAAACATCTTGAATCTTGCATTGCTTTGATATACACTGCTTGACATTGAAAATGGAACACCAAGAAATAGTGGCCAGAAAATTATGCAAATTTCAGGGTAGACGCGCCTAACCGAGTTATGCAAATGATGTAAAATGCGCAGCTCTCGTGCGCACATGGAGTAAGATATAAGGGAAGGAACTTGCAGAAAGGACAGTATTCGTGTCGTTATTTCTTCAAGGAAAATCATTGTAGAAATTTTGTTCTTGTGTCAAAAGACACGTGTAATAACAGAGAATGCCAGGTCATCGTAAACGGAGGCAGTTCAAGCAGACAGACGCTTTTACGAGAGGCATGGTGATCAAACTGAAAAGGGCAGGTTGGTCCATACGTCAAATCGCAGCTGATACACACCTTGGTGCGTCCACGGTGCACCGACTGTGGAGAAGATGGTTGGAACAAGGAAATGTGGCAATTTATAGGAATGTCGGTGCAACCAGAGTGACGTCAGCACGTGTGGATCGGCGTATCCTTCGACAAGCAGTGGCGGCCCCACAAGCCACTTGTACCGCAATCCTGAAACATGTGCAAGACACCCTAGATCATTCCATCTCGACCAGAACCATTTCCCGTCGATTGGTTGCTAATAGCTTGCACTCATGCCGTCCGCTAAGAAGACTGCCATTGACCCCACCGAATAGGCGCCAACGTTTGGAATGGTGCCGGGCTAGATCGACGTGGATGACGGAATGGCACAGGGTCGTGTTCTCAGATGAGTCGCGTTTCTGCTTGTCCAGTGATAGTCGCCGTGTACGCGTGTGGCGTCGACGTGGAGAAAGGTCCAATCCGGCAGCAATTGTGGAACGCCCCACCGTGCGACAACGTGGAATCATGGTTTGGGGCGCAATCGCGTATGATTCCAGGTCACCTTTACTTCGTATTCAGGGCACTATGACGGCCCAACGATACGTTGATGATGTGCTGCGACCGGTGACACTCCCCTACCTTCAGGGGGTACCCAATGCCCTTTATCAGCAGGATAACGCCCGACCGCACACTGCTCGCATTAGCCAACAAGCTCTGCAAGATGTACAGATGCTTCCCTGGCCACCGTACTCTCCTAATCTTTCACCAATCGAGCACGTCTGGGACATCATTGGACGCCGTTTGCATGCCTTGCCACAGCCGCGTTCAGAAGACGAACTGTGGCAAATGGTTGAGAGGGAATTGAGAGCCATCCCTCAGGACGCCATCCGTACTCTGATTGACTCTCTACCTAGACGTGTTGTTGCGTGCATCGCCGTCCGCGGTGGTCCTACTTGCTACTAAGCCGACGCCGTTCTCGCTCTGTATTATGACTATCATTTTGAAATGAAGATCACTTATTGTTCGTCCCTGGCTCTCTCTGTCTGCCGAGTTTCATCATTTTCTGGCCACTTTTTCTTGGTGTTCCATTTTCAATGTCACGCATTGTATTTTAAAAAGCTTCTAAAATTTCCGTGATTTGTAATAAATTGAGAGTTGTGGAAATTTGCTCGAAAATTGTTCGTATTATAAGCGGAAAAAAAAGTTGAAAAGTTTTGTTAGTATTTTCCTTCAATAAGGTCATTATACAGGGTGATCCAAAAGTCCCGCACAACTTTAAAAATTAATAACTCCGCGAATATTTGCGCTAGAGCAATGCGTTAAACACCATTGTGTTCAGGATGCAATGGGAATTTTTATGGCAAATAATGAAAAATTCGAAATTGATTTTAGTTACAACTTTATTCGCTAGATGGCGCCCTACCAGAATCAGCGATTCAGCGGCCAAATTGTTTGATAAATTGAAAAATATAACTGAACGACACGTATTTTTACTTTTTGAATACCAGGAAAGAACCCCAATAATATCAAATGATAAATTAATAAAACACCATTTCGCCAAAAGTTAGAAGAAATGGTTAACGATTTTTAAATACAATCTGAGATATGTAAAATAGGTATATGCAAATTTAAACATGTAGCCAAAAAAAAAAAAGATATTTTAGATGCGGTTTGCTGGAATCCTCTCAGCTTTTTAAATTTCGAAAATAATAATTTTCATTTTTTTTAATTCAACTTTCTCTCAGTATCGATTATATTTATTTTAATTCACTTGAAAAATATTTATCTATCTCTGATGATTTATTTTACTCTGGAATGCCGTTGTTGTATTTGTCGTGTCCAATAAAGAGCCTCAGATTATTTTCGTTTGGCCAACAAAAAATGTCCAATTTATATACACATATATTCTTACATAATGAGACTTTAAAGAATGCAAATAATCTTCATCTATTTACATACACAACACATCTCCCCTCTTAATAATACTCCAGTCGGTCTAGGGGTTTCCTGGCTCTCTGAGGTCTAGGACTGCGGATGGGCACTTGCACAGCGGCAGCCTCCGGTTTAGGAGTGCAAGAGGGCACGTGCACAGCAACAGGCCCTGGTATAGGTGTGCAAGAGGGTACGTGCACAGAAGCAGACTCCTCCTTGTTTCCTGATGTAACCTCTGGAACCTCCTCTTCACTTTATTTCTGACTTCCACCTACAGGCTTCTCTCCTGATGTTCGAGGAAGTATCAAATTTCTTGTCTCCACTTTTTTCTTTCTCACAGGTCGCAATTGATTGATATGCCTCTTATACACGACGCCCTCGCAACTTATAAGGTAGTGACGGTAGCTCAATAATTCCAAAATGGTACATTTTTACCGTTTAGGTCCAGTTGCATAGTTGCGGAAATAAACCTCGCAACCTGTAGTAAACTGCTCCTGCCTTCTTACGGCCTCATAAAATACCTCTCGCGGATTTCTCATATTGGTATTAAATTCGAGAATCTTGATCTTAAACTTCTCTACATTAGCAGTTCCGCCGGGGAATTCCTTTATTACAGTTTGGGGGAATGCTCTATGAGCAAATAGGAAACTTTGTAGATTCGTCTCTAAATCATCCTTCCCATTATTCTTTCTCAAAAGGTTTTTAAACTCTCTTACATATCTCTCAGCTAAACCATTTGTAACTAGGATTATACGGACTGGTCTTAGTGTGCTGTATACCATTCATTTTGGTAAATTGCTCGAATTCACCGGAGACAAACTGTCTTCCGTTATCTGTAACAAAATATTAGGGAATTCCAATTCTGGCGAGAATTTCTCTAAGATGACTTTTAATCGTTTTTCTGGTAATATCTTTGATGATAAAAATTTCTATCCACTTTGAGTATACGTCCACGAGAACCAAAAACATTCTTCCCATGAACAAACCCGCTAGATCAAGATGAAGTCGATGCCACGGTTTTTCGGGCCAAGTCCATTCCGAGATGGTAGCCGGGGGCATGCTTGCCGATTCTTGGCATACTCTACATTCTCTAGTTAACTCCTCGATGTTACTGTCTATGCCTGGCCACCAGAAAATACCGTCTGGCAATCATCTTCATTTTAACAATCCCCATGTGTATTTAATGCAAGTCATTTAAAATTAAAGATCTTAATTTTTGGGGAATTACCACTCTTTCACGCCATTGAAAACAATCAAACTCCAAACTTAATTCCTCATTGATCTTATAATAAGGAGCTAGTGAGTTTTCCCTCAGTACCCTTGTGAATTTCCACACACACAGTTGCCTTCTCTAACATTCCTTAATACTATAGACAGTATTTTATCTCGGGACGTCTCATATGCCACCTCCCTAAAAGAGAACGGTACCTCATTCAACTTCCTGAGAAGAAGTACCTGGTCTTCATCAAGAGACTCCCTGACACTCGATTCTAAAGGAAGACGTGACAATGCGTCAACATTGGAATTATCACTAGTTTTTTGGAAATTCCACAGTATAATTAAATGCAGCTAATTTCAAGGACCATCTTTTAATTCTGGATGATGCACATATGGAAATTGGTTTCTGAGGTTAAAATATATGAATTAAGGGTCGGTTGTCTGTGACCAATACAAATTTTCGTTCCAGTAAGTATTGTCTGAATTTCTCAACGCAATAAGTTATGCTCAACGCTTTCTTTTCTAGTTGAGAGAAACGTTTTTTCGCTTCAGTTAATGTTCTAGAAGCAAGAGCTATAGGGAATTCTTCCTTTCTATCATTTCTATGACTCAGAATTACGCCTAGTCCATAATAGTTCATAGTCCATTAATAATGATTTACATTTTTAAAATAACATACGATATTCTTTCTTCCAATTCAATCTACAATTTTTATTCAAAAGTTGATAGAATAGCGCTAAAATGTTTGCTATATTCTTTATGAATCTATAATAATAAATTAAGAGTCCTATGAAAGATCTCAATTGCGAAACATTCTTTAGGTTCAGGCGCCTCTATCACTGCTTTAATTTTATTTTATAAGGGATGCAGTCCATATTTATCCATTTTAAACCCTAAAAATTCCACCGATTACTTTTTAAATTTACATTTATATCTGTTTAACTTTAAACCTTTTTCTAGCAATCATCTAAACACTAGATCCAACTTTTGTTCATGATCTTCAGAATCTTTTCCTGCAACCAAAATATAATCTATGTAGCAGGCCACACCTGGCAAATCAGAAAATAGGCCTTCCATAATCCTCTGAAATTTATTTGGTGCTACCGCTACGTCATATGGTAGTCTTTTATAAGAAAACAACCTCTTTTTTGTGTTTATATCAACAACAGCTTTAGCTTCTTCCGCTAACATTACTTGTAAGTAAGCCTGTGATAGGTCTAGAGTCGAAAGTACGGTGCTTGTAGATAATTTTGAAAAGATCTCATCGATCGATGGAATGGAATACCTATCTAATTCTATTGCTTTATTAGCTGTACATCTAGAATCACCACATATCCTTACACTACCATCCTTTTTTGATGCCGGTACTATTGGAGCGGTCCAATATGCATCAACTATAGGTTATAAAATGCAAGAATTCATTAAACGATCAATTTCATTCTCTACTTTGTTTTTTGGAGAGAAAGGTAAACTTCTGGCCTTACAAAACACAGGAGTCACATCCTTTTTTAAATTAAAATTTATTCCAACGTCCTTTAGAGACAGCCCAAATCTTTGTTAAACAAATCTGCATACCTACCATCAAATTTTTATATATTTAAATATATTTTTATTTTATTCATTATTTAAAATTTTAATGCTAAACAATATAGAATAATCAAGTTTCAACTGTTTAAGCCATTCTCTTCCTAATAAAATTACCTGTATTTTTTCATTTACAACTATTAATCGTAAATATTGGTTGGCTTCTTTTACAAAAACATTTCTTTGATCTATAATCTCTATTGATTTACCACAAAAGGATTTTAGTCTTATATTTGTTGGAAATAATTTTTACCTTGCCAATAATTCTTATAAATATCTTTGGGTATTAACGTAACTGGACTTCCTGTATCTATTGTAAAGCACAAAGAATAATCATCTACTGTTAAATTTATTGTGGCATCAGTTTTGTCCTGTACAGAATATATAGAGTCCTCTTGTACAAATTTACATCCCCACATTCTTTTACTAGCTTTGCAGACCCTACTTAAATGACCCAGTTTATTACATTTTAAAACAAGTCTTTGTTCTATGAGGTAAAACAGATGCCACGTGTGAATGTCTTTCACCACATCTATAACACACTATTTTGCCTTTGCCACTTTGCCTGAAAGGCCTATACTGCGCCGTACTATTATTGTACTCGCCCTTTTTATCCTTTCAATTCACAGGGGATATCTTGGCCACTAATTTATCTTGTAATTCTCTTGTATTTATCTCCGCCAATTCGAACGAGATCGCCACTGCAAAAAACTTTATCCGGGGTGACATCGTCGTCCTCTTGTAGTAGCTTCTTTTGCAGGATTTCCGACTTGATTCCAGCCACAGAACGGTCTCGCATCATGGTTCCCAACATATCGACGAAATTACAATTTATTGCCAAATGTTTCAATTCTCTAAGATATTCCGAAATTGATTCTCCTTCCTGTTGAATTCTCTTTAAAAATCTGCATCGCTGTGGTATCACTTTCTTCTTTGGATCCAAATGCAGCTTAATTCTTTGAATGATAGTATCATAGGGTTGATCATTCATTGGACCAGGAAGAAAATGACGTTTCCCTGCTTCAAAGTTTCTGAATCTGGTAGCGAGGTAAAAATCAGCACTTTAATCTCCTCCTTCAGATGCCAAAAAGAAAGCCTCAAATTTTTGTACAAAAAGATTGAAGTGTCCTCCACTGGGCTATAGCATCTAAAAGGTATTATTAACTATGAACTTGTCATGCTGATCTTTTCTATTCCTTTGTTTTCTTGATTCAGATAGTTAAAAAGATGTAATCTTAACCCATTTTCCTATTTTTCCTCTCCATAATCCGAGAGTCAGATTTGTTTAAAAGATGTAGCTGTTATACTTGCATAGACACCGTTTTCCTCAGCTTTTTACTGGCTCTGTAGATCGCGCATCCTCGTCGCCATTTTTGTTGTGTCGTAATTAGACATACAAGAGCTCAAACTTGACCATGGCCAACAACAAATGTCCAATTTATATACACATATATTTTTACATAATGAGGCTTTAAATAATACAAATAATATTCATCTATTTACATAAACAACAGTTAATATATAGCGAGAAGAGTAGAGGACTGAGCACAGATCCCTGAGGTACACCAGCCCATGTTCTTCGGTCCTTGGAAAATGTTCTATTGACCCGAACCTTTATCCTTCTTCCCCTTAAGAAGTCTGCAATCCAGATTAGGGTTTTTCCTCTTACTCCGATGTTGTGAAGCCTTTCAAATAATTTCTACACTCGAACAAAAGCTGATGTCATATCCAGGAATACGGCCGTTGTCTTCTTTGGCGGTTTTTCCTAGAAATCTATTATTGATTGACAGAAGTAGAACAGTTTATCAGTTGTACAGTGTCTGGATCTTTAGGCAGTTTGGTAGAAGTTTATTTTATTATTGTTAGTGAGCCAGACTATGAGCCTAGAGTGGATAATTCATTCTGTTATTTTTCAAAGTATGCTGGTAAGAGCAATTGGCCGATAGTTCTTGCATTCCTTAGCATCTTTGTTTGGTTTCAGTATTGGCACTACAATTGATATCTTCCAATTCTTTGGTAGTTTACCAGTTTGCGATGAAATGTTCAGTATTCGTAGGAGTTGATTTTTAGCTTCGTCTTCAAAGTGTTTAATCATTTGACCAAAGATTAGAGCATCTCCAGGTGACATCTTGGATTTAACTTTCCTATTGATGAATTTAGCTCATTCAGTGTGAAGTCTCTCGAGTAAATATCTTGTTGATGGTAATTTCTTGCTTGTTAACTAACTTGTTTATATTATTTTTTAGAGTCCTGCCTTCATTCGTATAGCTGAGTCTGGAAGTGCTTGAAAGGTATTCAGCAATTATGTCAGCCATCTGTTTGTTCGTTCTCGCTGTTCATATCGGTTAGAGTATTGAAGGATTAGTGTTGGTTTTGAGTTTAATAACACTAATTATATTCCAGTGATGGCTTTCTTTTTTTGGATCCATTTTCTTCGCAGAATTCTGCCCATTTTTCTTGTTTGAATATCCAAATTTCTTGTTCTATTTTGTGACAAATTCAATGAGTTCTTTATGATTTCTTCTGTTTTATTTGTTTTAAGAAGTTCATTTTTATTGTCTCTCTCTGCAATCATTGCCTCGATATTGTGGTCCTTCTAGTAAAGTATTCACAGGTCTTTACGTCTACCTCTAGGTATCGATACTTTTGCAGCTTTGGATATGTTCAAAGATAATTTTTCCAAGTTTTTGTCAATCGTTCTGTGATTTAATTCATCGTTGCACAGTTCTTCAAGCTTTTCTGTGAATATTTTCCCAGTGTTTTTTATTCTGTTGGAAATTCTCAATTTTGAATTTTAGGGTTGTTAAAATTGGTCTGTGGTCACTGATTGCACTTTTCAGAATTTTCCATTGTGTTGTGGGTGCGATGTTGTAATTTATCGCTGTGATGTCTATTGCGGATTCTGTGCCTGTGGACTTGAAGAGATAGGTGTTCTTTTCGTTATTTAACGGTGTAAGGTCGAGGTCGGTTAGCATGTCCTCAACCTGCTGACCTTTGTTATCCTGGACAGGTGATCCCCAAGTTGGTCTTTCGGCGCTAAAATCACCAAGTATGATTGCGATATCCGAAGACGCTTCACTTAATGTCTCTATCAGGCCTGTATTGATGCTAGTATTATCGTGGTGATAAACATTTATGATTGGAATTGTTTATCTGTAATATAGATTTCTATTGCCTGAGCTTCTGTCGTGCTTTCTCTAGGCTTACTCTGATTATAGGCGATTTCCGTAATTTCCTTATCAAAACGGCAAGTCCTCCTCCGAATTTTCCCGGTCTGTCCATTCGTAGTTTTGTATAATCTTTGATATTGAATCTCAGATTCTGATTCAATTTTGTCTCCTGAGGACAATTAATATGTACATTGTTGTCACAGAGAAAACAAGTCAGCTCTTTATTTTCCTCTGGGTACCATTTATATTGAGTTGTAGTAGATTGAAATGTGTCCTCGTAGTAGATTTCTCATCATGAGCTCGAGCTGCAGCTCCTGACGCGGCGGTTACCCCGGACGCGGTAGCATTACTGGAGATATCAGTTTTGTTCTTCATTTGAAAATGGGTGCCGTTGCAACGTTAGTCATCTTGGAAACGAACCAGAGTTTGGTCAAATATTCCAAGGGTCCAGGGGGGACCGCAAGGAGGTGTGGTCGAACTTCTCCCCTTCCCCCTGGAATGCCGTCACTACAGGATAAAGCACTCTTGGTGAATTTTTTAAATTGTGATTCAGAATCTGCCACTGAAGCTTTACGAGCGTTTCGTTCCTTCAAAGATATTCGAAGTGGTATAGGACCAATGAGTTGCTACTCTCTAAAGCGATTGATTAAAAGTTTTGAGGAAACTGGATCTCTGGAAGCAAAACCTCGGAGTGGAATACCATCGACATGCAAGTCAGTGGCTGTTACGGTTTTGCAGAATGCTGAAGCTATTGAAACGTTATCCACGTATGGAGAAGTAAGTGCTAAACAAGTTTCTCGACAAACGGGGATTTCGTATGGAACAGTTTGGAGAGAACACACATTTAGAATTTTTCTATAAAAATATCCTAACAAAATTCAAAGTTTTCACGAGTTGAAAGTCAGCGATTTTGAGAAGCGTCAAGAATTCGCTGCATGGGTTTTCCGGCAAATTGATATTGATGAAAACTGGCTGTCAAATGTTCTAAGAACAGATGATGCTCACTTTTATCTAAAGGAGGAATTTAACATTCAAAACTGCCTCATTTTGGTAACAGAAAACCCTAGGATTTTTACAGAAATACCACTTCATCAGCACAGAGTTACAGTTTTGTGTGGGTTCACTTCTTCTTTTATTATTGGGCCATTTTTCTTTTAAAAAATCAATGGAAGAACTTTCAAAACCGTTTTTGTAACTGGTGAACGTTATGTTCAACTTTTGAGAGAAAAGGTTATTCCCATATTGCAGGACAGACAAGCACTAAGCGAAATAACATTCATGCAAGATGGAGGACCTCCTCATATCTCCCGCGGTGGGAAACAATTGCTGAAGGATACGTTCGGTGGAATTCGTTGATTAGTCGCCACTTTATATACCAGTGGCCCCCAATATCACCAGATTTGACGCCTTACAATTTCGGTTATGGGGGTACATTAACTCGCGTTTTTATCGATGCTGGCCTACCACATTGGCCATGTTGAAGGCTTCTATCAGATGGCACGTTTTTATAAATTTCAACTATTTAATTGTGACCATTCTGTCATCTATCGTCTGCAGGCGGTGTTTGAGAATGAAGGGCGCCACATTGAGCAAGGATTGTGACCTAATACAAGAGAGAAGGCAGTTACCTCATGTTTTATATTTTGCAGCTCTTTGTTTTGGGTTATGGGAATAATAAATGCTGTCCTCACAACTTGACTCTTTTTTTCTGTAAACAGTAATTTTTTTGTTTGTCATTTGCCCACATCTTATATTATGTCGTGCAGGCCAAAGTGTTATAACTTCTCGAATAACACTGGTATACACAATTTTACCCCTTATGTTTTGTTTATCGCTTTTTGCTCATTAGAAGAAATAGCATAAGGAATAATCTCTGTATCTCCCCCCCAAATTTAGATGTTTTGCGCAAAAAATATTACAAAATGATTTTACTACCACGTTTTTCAACGCAAAAGGTTGATTTAAAAATGAATCTTTTTAGGGGATACATTTTCAAAATTATGTGCAGTATAATAAACAATGATAACATTTGACAAACCCATAGGATATTTGGAATAAAGTACGACAAATATATTTTGTCACTCCCCTCTATATTTCATTTGTTGGATCATGACAAATATCCAGTTATATAGTCAAGTGTCGACAATTAGTCAAGAAACTATACATTCCTTATAGCACGAAATCCTATTAGTAGTGCCATCATAATTATTGGTACTATATTAACATTTCAAAAATCGTGTATTGATATCAGTAGTTATTTTCAAACATTCAATTTATTTCACAAAACTCCATCTAAATATTTTATAAATATTTTTTTTGCTACATGTTTTAATTTGCATATACCTATTTTACATATCTCAGATTGTATTTAAAAATCGTCAACCAATTCTTCTAACTTTTGGCGAAATGGTGTTTTATTAATTTATCATTTGATATTATTAGGGTTCTTTCCTGGTATTCAAAAAGGAAAAATACGTATCGTTCAGTTATATTTTTCAATTTATCAAACAATTTGGCCGCTGAATATCTGATTCTGGTAGAGCGCCATCTAGCGAATAAAGTTGTAACTAAAATCAATTTCGAATTTTTCATTATTTGCCTTAAAAAATCCCATTGCAACCTGAACACAATGGTGTTTACCGCATTGCTCTAGCGCAAATATTCGCGGAGTTATTAATTTTTAAAGTTGTGCGGGACTTTTGGATCACCCTGTATATTCTATAAAATGTTCAAGTATGCCTGAAAAATCAAAGTCATATTTGTGTTGGTTATATGTTTGTTATAAGTTTGTGTGCACCATAATAATATTTGATATTGGAGTGAGTTAAATTTGTGTATATACTTTTTACTTATATATTTATAGCAGACCTCATTTCACCATAAGTGAGTATAGGTCTATAGATTTTTTTGTATGTATATTCTTTAAATATTTTGTTCTAAATATAGAGCAATACATATTTAAATCTTCAGTTAATAAAAAGGCATATATAGGTCAAGGCATTACATTTTTGTATAAACAGGGCTGTTACTGGTTGCTGCGCTGTCTGGAGTACAGGAGCTCCATCTATGCTTCCTTTCTTCCTGTGGTGAATATGTATACGACCGGTGGTCTTAATAAATCTAGGTGTGTATGTGTGTGTAAATAACTGAAGATGACCTTTTACATTATATAATTGTCGTATTATATACTGGGCCCAATATTCAAGAAAAACCTACAAAAGAAATATGTTACAGGTAGAACGTCAAGAATAGGTGAAGATATTGATGAGATTACATCAAGATCCTGTAGTTGACAACGTAGAGGACCTAGTATTACAACCGCGGCAAGTAAGGAAAAGAGGTTTTGCTTAAAGACTTTTCTCTCTACAGAATTAATTTCACAACTTCACTTTGAATAAAGTTCTGGTGGAGCGTCTATTGATGGATCGGCCCATTTAATTTTCCATTCTGGTCCTAAGTGTCGGCCTCTGCATTTCATTTAGCTTTCTATCCTGCCCTCTTCTTTATCCATTGGATATATATCGGCTATACCTTATAGCTAAACTGCGTTATATAAACTTGCTGGTACTGGAACGTCGTAATATAAATTGATATTTTTATACATTTTGTGCGACCTAATATCATTAATGTATATTTTTGAAGTTTTTATGAACTTTTTGAGATATAAAAATGTTCATATAAATTTAAGTTTATATAAACTTGTTTTTATATCATAAATGTTAATTTGAAATCGAGTTTTTATGAACTTGTTGATATTTAAAAATGTTTTCATATATAAATAGTGTTTATGGAAAAGTATGGTTCTCTTTATTCATAAACTTAAGAACAGTATTTAAAGCGCGTGGGCGCGTTATTTCGTAGTGTTTCGAAAGGCCAATTGTAATAAACAGTGTGCCTAGAAAGCAAAGATTCCAACGTCTTTTATTTTTAATTATACGTCCTTCACCTCATCGCACTACGATTGCGCATTTGACCGACGAAGTTGTTTGCCCTTCAGACATCGCTCGCTAGCTCAAGATCCACGCTAGAATTGTTAGGATGATTGTAGAGCAATACCGGGAGCGAGAACATTATGGAGTGCTTCCAAAATCGAGCCGCCCAAGGACGGCCAACACTTCTACAACACGGAAGATCATAAAGAAGAGGTTTGCTCGAATGATGGCGTCGGCATGAATCGCATCGCTTCTGACCTCGGAATCTCTTGGGAAAGAGTGCAGAATATCGTGACGCGACCTGGGACTTCGCAGCTATCGTCTTTACCGTGGATAAACCCTTTACGAAGCTGCAATGGAGAATCGCCTTGACAAGGCGAAGAGGTTGCTCTCAATTATCCGAGTGGGTCGGCTTTCCGACATTGTGTGGACGGACGAGAATATTTTCACAGTTGAAGTCGCCCACAACTCCCAAAACCACCGTCAGCTTCTGCCTCCAGGAAACAAGGCTTCCAGGAAACATGTCAACGAAATATGTCATTGTCTGGTCCGGAGTCACTTCTGAAAACAAGACCCCGCTGGGTTTTATTGATCGAAATGTCAAATTGGACTCCCAAGTCTACCACGACGTCATTCTGAGGGACTTTCTGCTTCCATGGGCTCGACAACACTTCGCCGGTCGTAATTTTGTACTCCAGTAAGACTGGGCCCATGGCTCCCAATCGACCATAGACTTCTGCCATCAGCATTTTCCTGGGTTCTTGTGCAAAGAAATGTGGATTTCAAACTTTCCGAATCTAAATCCGATGGACTACTCCGTGTGGAGTTACTTGGAGAAAAATGTCTCTTCTTCTCCCCACAAAGGTTTGGAGTCCTTAAAGAAGGCCCTGCAGAAGAGTGGGCCAAGATCGACGTCAAATACCAGCGGCCCACGGGGTGGACTCTATCACCAAACGCCTCCAGGCCTGCATCAAGGCCAAATGAGTCCACTTCGATAAGTTTCTTTAATAAATTGTTTCCTTAATGTTAGTTATTTTATATGCCTTTTGAAATTTTCAATTATGTTTTCATTTCACTGAGTTATTGCCAAAGGTCTGAGGTCTATACTTTTCAGCCACACTGTACATTTATTGGGACCGAAAT
>CP092883.1:40417433-40445654 GCA_030710605.1 Cordylochernes scorpioides
AAATCTATCATACAGCACGCCAAATAGATACTGCTTTGACCTATCAACAGGAAATTGTTGAAGGTGCTAAAATAAACTTTAAATCGCTATGATTTCTTGTGCTATTCTAATTTGGAGCTGAGTAATAAAATATTGTTACAACGCTTCTCAGTCGTCGATGTTTGCGTCAAGGTTTCTAAGAGAACAATGTGGATTCTTTGTGGATACAGCCTAGTACGGTATATTTATTATAAGAGATTTAAAGAGTAGATTAGTAACTATATACATGACGAATCTCCTGTATGGGACTTTGATTCCACTAAAAAGGCTTGTTGTTGCTCTTGTATATAGTCACAGTGTAGAAAATACTATACTATAACCTACTACTTATAGGTTTCTCTCTGTATTCTTAGTTCTCTTCTCTTACTCAGTAAACTGGCGAATCCTATATAGGACGAGAGGTCCTCAATAAAGGCTTTTTGTTGTTGTTGTAACTATATACAGTAGATAAACTTGCCTCCATTATCCGCCACCAGAGGGATCCTCTTCGTCACCGTCTCCCCGGTCAGTCCATACGGCCACACGTCCGGAGCCGACTTCCTGTAGCCAACTTGCCACGTCTTCTGTCACCACCGATCTGTCTAAAACTGTCCTGCTCCCCCCCCCCCCCCACGGTAGCGCTTGCCCTCCCCACAACACACATGTGGGCCATCCTCCCGTAGTTGGTGTCCAGCTGGTGTCCATCCATCTTTCTATAACTTCACTCTGGGATCCCTGCCTATCCGGGTATCTTGTCATACAGTGAGAGGAGGGAATTATCTATATTACAATATTGTGATCCTCATAAGTAAAAATATACTAGGCTTGATTCAAAAGACTTGAATTGACAGTTAGTAAGTTATTTGTCATTGCAACAAAAATATTCGGATGTTTAAATTTTAGAATATTTATATATTTTAGAAAAGGAAATAGAAATATATATTGTCACGTGTAAAATTAGGTAAGAAAAACTACAATATGACACAGCAATTTATTTAAGGCAAGTACAAAATATAAATGATAAAAAAAAAGATAAGCGATGAGGGAAGTTTACAGATTAGCAAAATATAAACATCAAAAATGATACTTTGTTAATAAAATAATAAATACTTTGCTACAATATTGTTGAATAAATTGTGTATCAGGAAGTAGTTGAGAACATACAAAGGTAGTACATAGAAAGTTTAGTATACCAAGACTGACTCACGCTGACAACAATTGTAATCAGCTGGCTGTCGGCAATGTCAACATGTCAGTTGACAACCATTGTGAGCTGGTGTTACCAAAAAGGAAGCGGCTGAATAGAAAGCGTTTAATTAGAGAGAGAGGTGATGGCCTCCCGGGTGTAGAGCGATCTGATTGGACGCAGATCCTTTTTCTGATTAAATCTCACAGAACCATTGTCTCATTCACAAACACACTTTCTTCCTTTACAAGGTCGTTCTTTCAATTAGGTGTCCCAAACCTATTTTGATTATTGTAAAGCAAACTCTCGTCTCTGTCGGTATGGAAAATCTTTTCATGTTTCAAGTTGCAAACATATATACAAAGTATTCTTATATTTTATTTTCGGGCGTGTGGTGTCTCGTCAATGGAGTAGATCAGATCGGTCCATGTACCCTGTTTCGTGCGTGTGAAATGAAATATTAAAGGAGTATTAATATTTATAAGAGGTCTCAATTTTGTGGGTGGATCTTTTTTTAAATCAATAAATATTCATTTTTATTATTGTTATTTAAAGTAGAATTTAATAGATAAATCATCATGTCATAATATTGAAAGTCGATTGCATTTTTTAAATTATCTTTCCCAACTAAAGCATCTCTCAGTTAACAAATCAGAACTCACGGCAATAGATGCTGCTCTAAACAATGTCAGCATCAAATCATCCAGTTAAATAATCTACAAAAGATCCGAAAATTACGCTCTTCAAAATCTAGACATTGCCAAATGTATAAACCGTCACCCAGTCAATTGGTCTGACGCTGTATAATGACTTCTAGATCAGTTTGAATTTACGGGAAATAAACTGATAGATTCCCTTAGCCAAATCTGGGACTATTTTAACCCCGAAGCCAGACCATATTTCTTTCTACTTAATAAAAGTGCCTTCACGGTCCATTTAGGCTTAATTTCAGCAGGAATGTATATCCGCTGCAACTCAAGACAGGTACAGAGAACGAGGAAACAAGTATCAAGTCTATATAAATTGAAAGGATTTAAGCACGAATGTTTCTTTTGCACACAATACAAACCTCCACTGTCCTATAAACTTATGTCCATAGTTTTCTTGGAAACCTTTCCTGAGATTTCACCCTTCAGGGCTGCGTATACTAGTATACGTATACTAGTATAAGCAGAATCGTCCAATACAGTATTAGAGCTCTAAGAGGCGGTCTGGTGGATTGAATTGGCGAGACCGCTGGGAAGGTTCTACATTAATGGGCCAAGCCCTCCCATTATATTTTTCATCGCGGTGGGGAGAGTGGAGGTTTGTTTTGTGTGTAAAAGAAACATGGATGCTTAAATCCTTTCATTTTATATATACTAGCCAAATGACCCGGGCAACGCCCGAGTTTTACCCGATTAAATGTTTTTATTCAAATACTATTTGTTACAATTATAAATTGGGACCGTGGATGTCACGGCCGTGGATATTTGAAAATTGTACTATTTTGGGTTTTTATATGTATATATTTTAAATTACATAAAATGATAGCAAGCGATTTATTGCCCTTACGCCGTCATTACGTCACTCAAGGTCACTTGTGAAACGTCCCGCTCCACCAATCCCCGTCGTCCCACGTGGTCCATCCTTCCCCAACTTTACTTCTCGCAGTTGCTGCAGTGATTTGCGATTGAAATAGGGAAAATTTGTTAATAATGTGTTGATAATTTCAAGAATGTTCGATATAGAAGACTAAAAATTCACTTATAGGTTTTTCCAGTTCAACCTTATATACTGTTAAAATTGCATCCATATTAGTTACGTATTGTGGACGTGTATAGCCGACAAACATACATATATATGTGGTGAGATCCTGTTGACTCTTGTAGAATCCTGTCGACTAAAACTGTAGTGTGAGTCCCTGTCAACTCTCGCTATACTGTGTTGACCGAGAGGTACAGTCAGGATGGGGAGTTTTTCAGTACCTCTCTGCACCTTGGAAGACTGAGTACAGGCAGTCGTGGTCGAGGCAGAGTGGAAAGCTTGGGAATGTCCATACACACACAAAACCGAAGACACAGTTGCACTAAGAAAGTTCCGTGAACAGATAAAAGTTGAGCTAGGAGCGAAAGATGGAGATGGAAGAGTTCTTACTGGTCTACATGGTGGATGAGGTGGACCTGGGGTAAAATCGACGAGGGCTTACGCAGATGGTGAAGTGACGGTCAAGTGACTGTATTTTTGGCTAAGACGGGGGGCCTTTTATATATTTTCTGAGAAAGTATTGCATTACAGCAGATGCGACAGGGGCGTGGATCGTCTGGTGAAATTGTACACTGGCGCCGTGGCAGTTTCCATCTTTAGACCTTGTTGTTTTGAGACTGCTATATGCTCGATCTCTGCGTTAGCTCAACTCTTAATCTATTACAGATTTTTTTATTTATCCTCAGTTTGTACAAAGTACATAACATATGATGATGTAATGACACATGTCAATCATGGGTATAATCATTTACAGATGTGTTTCTATTATACAACATGAAAATCTTGTTATAAGTTATATACAATATGGGGTTGTTGGCTTAAATTACCATAGATGGGCCCCGGGAGTGAAAGGGTTTATCCGGGTTTAAGCGGGTAAAGCCTCTCTAACACAGGTAAGTAATTAAAATTTATTTTAATTAATATTAACTGTGAGGGTTAAAAAGGGCTATAACAAGATGCTTTGTTTGGATATATAAAGGTGAAATAAAAATGACATTTTGATTGATTTAAAAAAAATGGTGATTAAAATAAAATGATGACATAAAAATTCACATTCTAAGAGAATATTGGCGGGATTTGGAAATGGTTAGTAGTTGAAGAATACGCAATTGTAAGTATTACACATGCAACCAAATAATCAGATCCAGGTGCAAACCGAGGATATAAGACTTGAGCGTCTTCCTAGGCAATGTTTCACTTGCGATCCTATATAAGGGTTACAGTGCTTTGTCACAATTTTAGGGTTATTGGGTTGAATTTGTTGAAGAAAAGTTGCTTATTAATATGATTGAAAGGGGTGGTAGAGCCATGCGATAAGTAGAATTGTAGCGACAGTAGGTGGTCTGACTTGACATGAAATCAAAGGTTGTTGTGGTCGGCTAGAGCTGGAAAAAAAAAAGTTGAAAGTTGAAAAAGTGAACACTTTGTGCATGCGTTGGTGATTGTGCTCAGGGGATATTGAAATTAACTCTTAAAGCGTGTTCAAGCCAGAAGTTGGGATTTTTAAATCTGGGGAACTGTGTTCAAAGAGTGTGTTGAAATTACGAAATTAAAAAGAAAATGTCAAGCAGAAATGTCGTTTTTCTGCGATGAAGTGAAGCAATGGCTGAAAGAGATAGTGATGAGAAGTATAGGGAAGTGGTTAGAGAATATGATTGTTGAAAACGATTGTTGTAGATGCCCGATAGTTGATGATAAACATTGTCATATAATAAAGCTATTTAAACAAATATAAAATATAGTGGATAAAAAGATAGAAATATGATTGTGGGTAAAAAAAAGTGTAAGTGGACAAAATCAAACATGTTATATATTAAAAATATAATGATGAATTAAAATTGATTTTTCAAACAATTAAATGTCTTGCAATACTAAAATAATATCATGAAAAATAAAAGTAAATTTGATTAAAGTTTTTTTTTTAATATTTTGGCCTAAAATTGATTATATAATTGAAAGATAAAAATAAAACTAATTATTCAAGATTTTATACAAAAATTATAATATAATTAAAGGTTATTAATGATTGGATAAATGATGGGTAGTGGAAAATTGAACAAAAAGTATTTCTCTTGAAAAGAAGTTACAATTGTTGTGTGTAGATCATATTCAATTGGTAAACATCGGTGTTTTTATGACTCTCTGAAACTGCGAATATGTGAAATGACATTTTCATTTGTCCAAAATGGTGATATGTAGAGAATGATTTCTCTTTGCGTCATAAAGTCTATATAAGACTTAACCAAATTGTTTTAATTGGTGATATCAATTTACATATAAAATGTTTAATGTATGTTGTGTTTTGAATAAGGCGTTGGTGAGATTTGTAAGAAAGCCTAAATGGTTTGTGTGAAACATGTGTTTAAAAAAAATGGCGATCATGAAGATAGTGGTCAAGATGATAGCTTTGTGAGGGAAGGGAGGACGGGGATATGTAACTGAAATAGATTCGGGGATCCTTTTACTGGGGGGTCAAACATATGGGATGGTTGGTTATATTTGTCATTTACTTGTAACTGACTTTCTTCTTTTGTGGAGGTTATCAATTTTCTGGTTTATTTGAAAGATATAATTTTTCGGTATTCGTGTCTTTGTGTTTCGACGTTGTTGCGGACTTTGTAAAAATGTTATTCAGTGATTTCAGATTTAGACGTGTGGTGAAAGTGCGACTTTCGACGTGGACACGCTTTGGGGTGAGATGTGTCACAGGCGTGAAGGCGTCTTTGGCCTGAAAAGTGAAAAGGTTTTGTGGGGTGGCGCTGTGACACGAAATGAAAATTGTGAATGAAAAGGTGTCACGTGAAGTCGTTGTTTGGTACAAAATCTAACCTGTTTCACCATGAATAACAAGTTTACTAGAGTCATGGGTGGTGGGACGAACACATATCGAGAATATTTTTGACTGTAGGTGGATGTGGCACGTTTAATGCGAGAATATTTTGTTGGCGACGATATGATTCCTGTGTGGCTCGAAATTGAATTCGTTGTGAGTCGCGCGGTAATAATGGTTGCTAATTGGAGAAAGTAATGTGAGGGTGTTGTAGATTTTGTGGAGAGAGATGTATGGTTGATTAATTATGCCTTCAAAATTAAGAGACGAGGGAGTGTAGCTATGTTGAAAAATAACGATTGTAATAGTTTTGGAAGGCTGTGACCTAATTTAGCTACTGGCGGTAAAGTGGAGGAAATCTTTATTTTTAACTTGTTTTAGGGAAGAACAGTTTTTTTTCCTAGTTGTGATTTTGAAGATATTGTATCTGTCGATTTTTCAATAAAAAAAATGGGTTTCACCTATGTTAATTTATAAATGAATGAAACAAAGCTTCGAGGGCTGCGTATCTTTTATTAGAACGAATATAATACTAGCTTTCGGGCACATACGCCCTTCTACAGGAATTAATGAAACAATAATCCGACTAGTTTGAAATAAGTTTTATATACACGTAACTATTGTTTTGCATATCACGCGCAATATGCAAAACAATAGTTACGTGTATATAAAACTTATTTCAAACTAGTCGGATTATTGTTTCATTAATTCCTGTAGAAGGGCGTGTGTGCCCGAAAGCTAGTATTATATTCGTTCTAATAAAAGATACGCAGCCCTCGAAGCTTTGTTTTATTCATTTATAAATCGTACAGGGTTTATCAATCGATGTTAATTTATATTTAAAATTTGAATATATTTTTTTAAATCGTTGATTATGGTAGTTAAAATGATACTTGTTAAAAGGGCAATGTCGTGATAGCGACAAGAATATTTTGAATTGTGGCGTTCACTTAAAAAAATGTTGAATCTGACAATAATATTTTCAAAATTTTAAGAAATTGATTAAGAAATGGGTATATTTTGGTATGAAGATAATAATAAGAAAAACAAAAATAAGTTTAGAATTATGATGAATGAGAGATTTAAAAAATAATAATAATAATGCTTTTTTCTAAGTTGTAGATTTGGATAATGCCATTTTAGGTAAATTTAGGAACGACATGTAAGATTGATAAATTGATAAAAATGTGTGTGATTGAAGATTTTTAATAATAAAATTGAAAATGATGATTTAAAATTTATAATTTGATTGAAAAAAAGAAAAATTGATAAATGAGAGTGTGGAAGTTTCAAAAATTGAATAAAAATGGTATAAAAAAGGTAAAAATTGGATTTTAAAATGCTTAAAGTGAAAATATAAAAACAAAATTTATGGGGAATCAAGTTGTGAACTTGAGGATAAAGTTAAGGTAGGTTTTTAAAAACTTACAATTTTGTGATGATTGTTCAGTCAGGAAACTTGGTCTCTGGTTGCTTTCCTGCTGACGTGGAAAGCGCTGCATGTTGGACTTGTAGAAGCTTGTAGCTTCTGTAAAGTTGATGGCAGCTTGTCGCCTTGAGCATTGTCTCGACGATGTCAGGTCGAAGGTGGAGAACTTCTCACCGGGTTTTCACTACTTGGCTCCTCGATTTCCATGATGTGCGGGAATTTCGACTGTGTCGTTGGGGTGGTCAGCTTGCTCCCGGCGATGGCGATCTATTAGCGGGTCTGCGGAGGTCCCTTGGGGCGTCGTGTAGGCCGTTACACGTCATAGGCTGGGTAGAATACTAAGGCTAATGTTCTGGACATCACACGAACTGGCTTCAATCAAACTCTTCTATTCGGCCAAAAGATAAAGACATTAAGTCTAATTATCTTAATTCACACTCAGGTATTTCAAAGATATTACAGTACTACCTTTTTCACAGATCGCAAAAAATTACGTATATTGATCATGTATATTAATTACGTATATATATCAAAATTTCGTCATTTTATATTTCTTTTTTATTTCAGATATATTTACTTATACGTAATTTTTGGTGACCTGTGAAAATTTTAGTACTCTAATATATTTAAAATATTTCCGTGTGAACTATAATAATGAGACTTAATGTCTTCATCTTTTGACCAAATGGAAGAGTTTGGTTGAAGCCAGTTCGTGTGGCGTCCAGAACATTAGTTTGGGAGAGCTCCAAACTTGGAAACTAATTATCCAAACAAAGAGGTTAATATTTGATAGAATTAGCCGCTTGCTCTATCAGCTGGGATTGGGACCAAACTGGAGGTAATACATTTTTAAAGCCATCTCACCCCTAGAAAGGTGAGCGGCATTAAAATTTCAAATCCCATGATGAGATCAGGATGCCTTCCAAACCTCTTGGGGCAAGGCATCATCCTTTTCTAAGCATTTTGTCGATTAGATAAAAACGATTATAAGAAATGTAATTACTCCTCTCAAAATGGTTTCTTGATATATTAAACTTATTTTCAAGCTTATAAATAAATCTGACATTTATGCATCCACGCTCATTTTAAGCAGCTTAGTTAATGTCTGCTGCCTTGCTCTTCTCTTGGGTAGAAAGAAATTTCTTTAAATTTATAATGTATATTTATCTAGAGAAGTCAACTTCCTAAACATTATTTTTAGAAGGTTTATTGGATTAAAATATTTTAAAGGCGTAATTATTTATTTATAAAATATGTATTGATATCGCGGTGTGAATCTCTCCATGAGAGCTAACGGCCCAAGAGCTTGAATATTTCCTGTTTTCCCAAATTTTCTGAGAGGGTTGTGTATTGGAAGTCCTTTGGATTATATAAAAATCGAGTCTTTTTTTTTGTTTTTTTCGAATGTTTTCGCTCTCTCAAGGAAATTTTCGCTCAATAGAAGTGTCACACAGTGGAGGTTTCACTCTATTTATAATATAAATATTTTGATCCACAACACAGTTTGTAGATTCACATATAGATATTGTTTTGAAAATAGAGCAATCCTTATTTTAAATATATATATATTTTAAATCCAATAAATGCCTCTTTATTTATCTAACATAAAGATATATATATATATTTAAAAAGGTATATATTGCATCAAAAAATTCATTCATACTACCAATATTTCATACCAACCTTTTTCAAGGTATTATAACATATTAATGTGTGTCAACAACAAACTCAGCGTTTTATTAAATTTCATTTTGATCCAATATATGCCTATCTTTTTATATATTAAAGAAATGCGATATTAAAGAAATGCGAGGAAAAAAGGCATCTCCTTACCACGAGCACATATGCTTTTTAGATGGCAGAGCGCCATCTAGTGGAGCAAAATAAACTAAACGTTTATTTAGCTTGCTCCGTGATATTTGGCCAAGCCAATTTCTTGATAAATCAAGAAAAGTCATCCACGAACGCGTTTCGCGCTGTTGGCGCTCGTCAGCGTGGAGTAGACTGTAACCACTGCGACCAAAAAGATTTTTGGTCCCAATGGCTTCTTGAGAAATCAAGAAATGGGTATTTAAGGCCAAATTTGCGTAACGACGCTTAACACATGAAAAAACAATAGAAAAAAATAAAATATAAGTAGGTCAGGTGTTGATATTAAAAATAAAGAAGGCATCTCCTTACCACGAGTACATGTGCTTTTTAGATGGCAGAGCGCCATCTAGTGGAGCAAAAATAAACTAAACGTTTATTTAGCTTGCTCCGTGATATTTGGCCAACCCAATTTCTTGATAAGTCAAGAAAAGTCATCCACGAACGCGTTTCGCGCTGTTGGCGCTCGTCAGCGTGGAGTAGACTGTAACCACTGCGACCTAAAAGATTTTTGGTCCCAATGGCTTCTTGAGAAATCAAGAAATGGGTATTTAAGGCCAAATTTGCGTAACGACGCTTAACACATGAAAAAAACAATAGAAAAAAAAAAAATATAAGTAGGTCAGGTGTTGATATTAAAAATAAAGAAGGCATCTCCTGACCACGGACACATGTGCTTTTTAGATGGCAGAGCGCCATCTAGTGGAGCAAAAATAAACTAAACGTTTATTTAGCTTGCTCCGTGATATTTGGCCAACCCAATTTCTTGATAAGTCAAGAAAAGTCATCCACGAACGCGTTTCGCGCTGTTGGCGCTCGTCAGCGTGGAGTAGACTGTAACCACTGCGACTAAAAAGTTTTTGGTCCCAATGGCTTCTTGAGAAATCAAGAAATGGGTATTTAAGGCCAAATTTGCGTAAAGACGCTTAACACATGAAAAAACAATAGAAAAAAATAAAAGATAAGTAGGTCAGGTGTTGATATTAAAAATAAAGAAGGCATCTCCTGACCACGAGTACATGTGCTTTTTAGATGGCAGAGCGCCATCTAGTGGAGCTAAAATAAACTAAACGTTTATTTAGCTTGCTCCGTGATATTTGGCCAACCCAATTTCTTGATAAATCAAGAAAAGTCATCCACGAACGCGTTTCGCGTTGTTGGCGCTCGTCAGCGTGGAGTAGACTGTAACCACTGCGACCAAAAATATTTTGGATGACTTTTCTTGATTTATCAACAAATTGGGTTGGCCAAATATCACGGAGCAAGCTAAATAAACGTTTAGTTTATTTTTGCTCCACTAGATGGCGCTCTGCCATCTAAAAAGCACATGTGCTCGTGGTCAGGAGATGCCTTCTTTATTTTTAATATCAACACCTGACCCACTTATCTTTTATTTTTTTCTATTGTTTTTTCATATATATATATAGATGGAATATTTGCCGGGAGGAAATCAATCCATGGAAGCAATGGTCGCCTCTCCCGTCAAAATAAACGTCAGAATCTGACGCCATCCATTGACCGTCGCCGCAACTAGCGGCATCGGGTCGGTGACAAAGCCACAACACCAACTTTGGCAAACTGATAAGTTTGATAAGATTGTGAGGATTCCATTAGATCCCGTGTGGATCTCATGGAATAAAGTCCGCCCTAGACTGACGAGGGCCATTAGCCCGAAACCATGGTCTCTAGGTGGACGCTTATCAGTTTGCCAAAGTTGGTGTTGTGGCTTTGTCACCGACCCGATGCCGCTAGTTGCGGCGACGGTCAATGGATGGACAGATTCTGACGTTTATTTTGACGGGAGAGGCGACATTGCTTCCATATATATATATATATATATATATTAAAAATAAAAAGGCATATCCTGACCATTTGATTTAAAGTTTAACACTAAGGGATAAGTATGTCTCAATCTGATTAAGTCTGGGGAACCGAACAAATTATAGTTACTATTATCAAAGGAAGGATCCAGTCCTATGCCTATTGAATAATACTTCTCTTTATCATAGTTATCACACACTGCTGATCTATTTGAAATGACTCATATTATCTAATATTTCCAACAAATTATTATCACCCTCCTGTATTTCCAATTTAAAAAAATAATAATTATTTTTTAATCTTCATCTCTCACTCTTTTCCTAATACATAGAGTGATTAAGAACATGCTAGATTATAAATAGTAATTGCAGTATAGGTAGACTTGATCCTATAAAAAATCCTCTGGTTCTTTTTGTTTTGAATCTACTGAAGTTACCTCAATTTGACAAACGATTCAATCCCGGGTCTGTCGGCACTAACTTCTTTGATTCATTATTGACACATACATCTGATTTGAGGGGATCAAGACGTATTAACTTATAGTTCTAAGAATTTATTATTTTTTATAGTTTAAAAAATATTGTAGATAAAAAATACATCTTGGATTATAGTTTTGAACTACCTCAATTTGGATAAGATTAAGTTGATAATATCTGCCCTTTCAAAGACAGGGTAATTGAATTATCAGACAAATGATTTAGTCCTTCGATCTAATAAATTTAGCCCCCCCCGATCCTATATTGACATACACAATTTTTAATTTGATAGTATTTTAAATAAAAAAGAATTTATCCTTTTCTAATAGTTCTAATATCTTATTTTCTTCCAGTTTTAACTTCTTAAATGAAAAAAAAAAACACTTTTTAAATTAGGTTTGAAAATACAGAAAATGATACTTGCTCAGTTTCATTAGTTGATTTATGTTGCATCTGAAGCTTAGCTATTATCCTATCTCCATTCCAACCTAAATTTACTTTCTATTTGGTCGAAGAGGCATGGTTTAGCAGTAATGAAGATAGGGCTGAAACTGCTGCTCAGGTCTTCATCTGAAGAGGCCCGCCTGAGTACCATCCTCTTTCCATCTGGTCTAACCTTTATGGTTTTCATCTGGTCTAACTTTTAAGGTTTTCATCCTTCCTAACTGGCACACTAATTTAATATACTATCTTATATCGTGTCCTCCACATTTACACTAGATTGTTTTTAAAATAAGCTTATAAAAAAAATATATTCCCAAAAAAAAAATTCACAAAAATCTATCTTCTTTCATCAAGAGAGAAAATAGAACAAAAAATACTTCTCTCTCTTTAATAAGCTTAATTTTATATTTGGAAAATTATTATCATGGTTCTGTCTTTGCTCTTCTCTATAAAATTTTCTCTTCGCTTATTCCTTTTTTTCACCCAGCCTATGACGCGTAACTGCCGATGCTTTGCTGGTGTTACTTTTTTCTTCTTCTTTTTCTTATTATAATATATTCTAACTAATTATTTATTGCAAAAAAAAAAAACCTCACATGTGTTTAAATTAAATTTAAAAATCTATAAATCTTAAAATTCTCATAACTATACTATACTATATATATATATATATATATATATGAATGAATAACGCTTATTTTGAATCAAATGTGTTTTTTTATAATTTCCAATATTTCGATGAGGCAATTCGCCTATCTTCATCAGGAAATTCAAACTTTGTACACAAATTATCCACGTGATATTGGAAATGGTAATAAACATTTGCCTCAAAATAAGCGTTTTTCATTCAAAGTATTCAAAATGGATTGGTCGATGTTCAACAAGATATATGCGAGTATATACACTCGTGTCCAAAAAATAAGAAACCTTTGTTTTTCAATGATGTTTTAAAAATATACAACACTAAAAGCTAAAAATTTGGTATTTTAAGTCGTAGAATTTATTTATCGCAACCATTCGATTCGGTAAAATTGAAAATATGCAAAATTTTGCTTGTTTTATAAGTGTGCTATTTGGCGTGTCGTTTACCCCATCTAAGAATTGTCAATTATAGTTTTATTTAATTCTCAGTTAATTATGAGTTTACAAAATATTTTAGCAGATGATTTAAAATGGAGAGCTGATGGAAGAATGGAGGCATGGCAACACAAGTTGAAGTAGCAAAATGGCTAAATGTGAATAAATCTGTGGTCAGCAAAATATGGAAACAGTTCATTGAGACAGGTGCCATCAAAAGAAAAGAAGGTTCTGGTAGAAAAAGAAAAACAGCTAGCTCTGAAGACCGTTATCTGGTCGTAACTGCCAAGCGCCATAGGGAGATGACAGCTATTCAACTCTCTAATGAACTCTCAAGTGCTACTGAAACGAGAATTTCAAGACAAACTGTTTACCGAAGGCTTCACGAAGGTGCTCTTTATGCAAGACGACCAATGGTCTGTATCCCTTTAACCTCTGCTCACAGGAGAGCCCGCTTGAATTGGTGCTTGGAACATCACGCCTGGACTCATGATCAGTGGGCCAATGTTCTCTTCAGTGACGAGTCAAGATTTAGGTTAAACACAGATTCTCGACGAGTTTTCATCTGGAGGGAGCCTGGAACCCGCTATCATCCCAGTAACATCAGGGAAATAGACAGTTTTAGAGGGGGCAGTCTCTTAGTCTGTGCTGGCATCAGTTCTAGCAGACGCACACCCTTCCACATTTTTTCTGGGGACACTTTAACTGCCCAAAGGTGCAGGGACGAGATCCTTGAGCCCTATCTAAGACCTTATAGAGATCAAATTGATCACAATTTAATTTTTATGGACGATAATGCTCGTCCGCATAGGGCTAGGCTAGTCAATGAATATCTCCAGAGTGAGAATATTCGAAGGATGGATTGGCCAGCCAGATCTCCGGACCTGAATCCAATAGAGCATGTGTGGGATGCTCTAGGGAGGCGTATTGGAGCTCGTCACCCCTCTCCCAGAACCCTCGTTGAGCTAAGAACTGCTCTATTGGAGGAGTGGGGTTTACTATCCCTGGACCTCCTCCAAAGCCTGGTAAACAGTATGAGGGCTCGCTGTGAGACCTTGATAGCTGTTAGAGGTGATCATACTCCCTATTGATATCTTATTTCTTTAAGATCTGGAACCTTAGCTTTGGGTATGTTGGTAATAATTTGCATATTTCATAATTTCAAATATATATTTTTTTAATTTCATATAGCTAGTCAAATACTCCATAGTTTAAACTATTTGTATACTAAATTTTATATTTGTTAATAAATTAGCTTTTGTGAAATTTCAATATTGGTTAGGTTTCTTATTTTTTGGACACCAGTGTATATACTGTTACATCATGATTAATGGCGTATTTCTTATATCATTTTTAATATATTTGAAATTTAAATTATATATTTATTTATTTTTATATTTTATGATATTTATTTAAAGCAGATTATCATCATTTGTATTTAGGTACACGTGTGACTTCACTGCTCTCTTTGATGTGAGAAAATAAAGAAAGGATTCTGGAGGCTACTTAAAGAAGACTTATCTCGTTATTCCCTTTTATAAAGTTGTAGGATGGTTGAAACACGCTCTGGTAAGATGCAAGACCCAGCACAGGAGAGAATCAAGGCTGAAGAGTTTGCCAAGCCGCAACTTGGTGCAATAATTGGTGGAGATGCTAGTTCCGACCCAGTTGTCCTGAATCCCAACATCGACATCCCCAAGTATGAAGGAACAGAAGACCCTCGCCCATGGATAGAATCCCTCGAAGAGATTGGTTTCCTCTATCATTGGGCAGACTACATAATTGCCCGTTATGCCGCCATGAACATGACGGGAAGCGCTAAAACCTGGTTGAATTTACACAAAGCGAGTTTCACGAGCTGGGAAAATATTAAAATCCGCCTCATTCAGGATTTTTCTCTGGACGCCAATAAAGAAGAACTAAGAATGAAGCTCAACAGAATGCAACACTGGAATGAACCAGCAATCAGGTTCGCGGAAGACATCCTAGTGTTATGCAACAAGGTTGACCCCGCAATGGAAGAAGAAACAAAAATCGATCATGTTATTGGAGGACTGAAAAAAGAGTACTCATTCGCGCTCTACCTGAACCCTCCTAAAACGACCGATGAACTTCTTGTCGTGTGCAAGAAAATGGATTCTTTTGAAAAGAAGTATCGGGAACGTGTGGAGAAATCCAGAAACCTATATAACGGCCCACACTATTCTAGACCCCAACAACAATCGAGGTACGTGCCGCCGACTGCCACACGAAACTACCAGACCCCTTCCAGGCCCCAAGCCCCTGTTTCCAATAATTACAAGAACGACTTCCCTCCTACTCCCAGGCAGTATCGAAACAACTTGACCCAGCCCTTTACCCCGAGACGTCCTTATAATCCAAACTTTGTGTCTAAACCAAACCTCCAGAGAAACACCTACAATAAAAGTCAAGTAGTGAGCAAAAATAGGACGGAAGATGGAAGACCATCTGCTTCAAGTGTAACAAGCCAGGGCACGTGGCCCGTTATTGTAGGGTCAAGTTTATAAGAATCCTAGAAGAGGATCCAACAGCTACCCAAGAGAAGATCGAAGAGAAATGCCAAATGAATGAAATATCAGATAAATCAGGACCTCGGCTTTATGCTGATGTATGTCATAGCACACAGACAAATATTCCTACCCGGAATATATATTCCGTGTTGGAAGATTTAAACTAAGCGTCGCGCCTGAATATGTCAATCAAAGCAAGTCGACCATAAATGGAATCAAAAAGTTGGACCCTAAATACAAATTAAAAATTCATGTGGACAAGATAGGAACTTTTGAAGCTTTGGTTGATACAGGCGCTGACCTCTCAGTGGTCGACCTCAGAACGGCCCTCGATACAGGCCATGGTATAAGTAACTCGCAAAAACTTGTGCAGGACCCGATGGAAAAAAATTAGACATAGTAGGAAGTATATTGTTAAATATAAAAATTGATGACAAAGCATTATCGCACAAATTTGTGATTTTGAAAACGCATTTACGGACATTAATTTTTGGAAGAGATTTCCTTAAGAAAATGAACGCGAAAATAGATTGCAAAAAAAGAAATAATAAAATACGATCTGACAAATAATCATGACATAAGCAATTATGAACTGAAAAAAATAAAAAGCGTTGAAGATACTGTTATACCTGAACTGTCTATTAGATTAATTAAGGCCTCAATAGAAGCAGAGGATGGCGAATATGTCATCGAAGAGAACAACAGAATGATTCAAACAAATGGCCTTCGATTGGCAAGAAGTTTGCTTACTGTCACGGATAGGAAAACTCATATCTGGATAACGAACCCTTATCCTCGACCTTTAAAAATCATGAAAGACCAAACATTGGCTCATGGAAGCCTTCCTGCAGAGGTAAAGTTCATAGAGAAGTTAGAGCAAATTAATAATGACGAAATCCAATTTCAGATAAACAAAAATCTATCACCTAAAGAACAAGAGGATTTGAAACAAATTTTGATTAAGTATGCTGATTTGTTTTCGCCGAGGTTAGGCAGGACCAATTTGGCAAAACACCGGATCGATACAGAAGATGCAAAACCGATAAAGCACAAGCCATATAGGGTGAGCCCCAAAGAACGGGACATTATAAAAGATCAAATTGATGAAATGCTCAAAGAAGGCATAATTAGACCATCTTCAAGTCCCTGGTCTTTCCCTGTAATACTGGTCAAGAAGAGAGATGGTAAGTTCAGATTTTGTGTAGACTATAGAAAATTGAATGAGGTAACAGTAAAGGATGTTTATCCAATCCCAAGAATTGATGACGTAATGGATACTCTCCAAGGATCGAAGTACTTCTCAGCAATAGACCTTAGATCGGGATATTGAAAGTCGAAATTGAAGAGAAAGACAAGGAGAAGACAGCTTTCACTACGACCCACGGTTTATATGAATTCAACGTCATGCCCTTTGGACTATGCAACGCCCCTGCTACTTTTGAGAGGAATATGGACAATGTGCTTGGAAATCTAAGATGGCAGATTTGCCTTTGTTATCTGGACGACGTTATTATATACAGCTCAGACTTTCCAACCCACCTTAAAAGACTTGAAGCTGTCTTAAAATGTTTTAGTGAATCTAATTTGAAACTGAACGACAAGAAATGCAGATTTGCTTTTGAAGAACTTGAGATCCGTGGTCATATAACCAACCAACAGGGTATAAAACCGGCCGAATATAATATCAAAGCCGTTAGGGATTTTCCTCAGCCCAAGAAGGTCAAAGAAGTACAATCGTTCCTAGGAATGTGTTCCTATTATAGAAAATTCATTAAAGATTTCTCATTAATTGCTGACCCATTGACAGGACTCATCAGGAAAAATGCGCAATTTACCTGGACAGAAAAACAAGAGGAAGCATTTCAAAACCTTAAAAAAGCTCTGATAAATCCGCCAATTTTAGGTCACTTTGATCCAAATGCAGCCACCTACATTCACACAGACGCCTCTAACATCGGCTTAGGTGCAACACTGGTCCAAATTATCTGTGGGGAAGAGAAGGTGATATCATATTTGAGTCGTACTCTAAGTAAAGCTGAGCAAAATTACCCAACCACCGAAAAGGAATGTTTGGCTGTGGTGTGGGCGATATCAAAACTACGACCCTACCTATATGGAAGACACTTCAAGATAATTACAGACCATCACGCATTGTGCTGGCTGAAAAATCTTAAAGATCCAACAGGTAGACTTGCAAGGTGGGCACTGAAAATTCAGGAATACGATTTTGACATAATACACAAATCGGGTAAAAAACATATGGATGCTGATGGCTTATCTAGAGGACCCCTACCTGAAACGGATTGGGTCGAAGATTATGAACGACTATTTTCGAATCAGATAATAAATGAAGAGGATGAATTCATAGAAAATGTTAAGAAAAGCCTTAAAGGAAGCAAACGAGCAACCACACAGAATTTTAAAGAGGAAAATGGATGTCTATATAAGAAGAACCCAAACCCTGAAGGCAGAGCATGGTTTCTGGTAGTGCCGAAGAAGAGAAGGAAAGAAATCATGAGTGAATTCCACAACCATATGCTGAATGGCCATCTAGGCGTCGCCAGAACCACATACCGTTTGAAGAATAAATATCATTGGCCTTCCATGCTGAAAGATGTTTCAGAATTTGTAAAGACGTGCCATCTTTGCCAAAGTCGGAAAGGTTCAAATCAGTCGCCCTCTGGACTTTTGCAACCCATTCCCCCAGCTAACTACCCCTTTGAAAGAATCGGGATTGACTTTGTTGGTCCCTTGCCATCAACGAAAAGAAGGAGGAAGTGGATAATTGTGTTGACTGATTATTATACCAGGTACGCTGAAACAAAGGCAGTCTCAGAAGCAACTGTGAAAGAAGTCTCTACATTTTTAATCGAAAATATTTTTTTACGTCACGGGGCCCCAAGGTTTCTTATTAGTGACAGAGGTTCACAGTTCACTAGCAATTTGATGAAGGAGGTTATGAAAATGTGCAAAGTTAAACACTGATTCACGACGAGCTACCAACCCCAGACTAACGGACTAACGGAACGGCTAAATAGAACTCTAATCAACATGATAAGCATGTATGTAAATACAGACCAGAAGAACTGGGACGAAATCCTCCCTTTCGTCACCCACGCGTACAATACCACGATTCAAGAAACCACAGGCTACTCTCCATTTTTCCTGTTATTTGGGAGGGAACCCATGTCCCTCTTAGACGACGATAATATCCCAATTGACAGTAACATGAATGATTATGACGAATATATAGAAAATTACTTAGATAAAATAGCAAGGACGAGACAGGTAGTCATTAACAACACAGAGAAGACTCAGGAAAGAATGAAGAGAAACTATGACAAAAAACACAACGAGAGAATCTATGAACCAGGACATTTAGTGGCAGTTTGGATACCAGTCAGGAAAATCGGAAAATGTGAAAAACTATTGAGAAAATATTTTGGCCTATATCGAATATTAAAGAAGCTGTCTAACGTAAATTACTTAATTGAGCCGAAAGATAATCCTGGCCAAGACCCATTGATTGTCCATGTCTCAAGACTCAAACCCTATTTTGAGAGAATTGATTAGGTAACTCTCGAGGACGTGACGACCTCTGGAGAGGGGGAAGTGTTACATCATGATTAATGGCGTATTTCTTATATTATTTTTAATATATTTGAAATTTAAATTATATATTTATTTATTTTTATATTCTATGATATTTATTTAAAACAGATTATCATCATTTGTATTTAGGTACACGTGTGACTACACTGCTCTCTTTGATGTGAGAAAATAAAGAAAGGATTCTGGAGGCTACTTAAAGAAGACTTATCTCGTTATTCCCTTTTATAAAGTTGTAGGATGGTTGAAACACGCTCTGGTAAGATGCAAGACCCAGCACAGGAGAGAATCAAGGCTGAAGAGTCTGCCAAGCCGCAACTTGGTGCAATAATACATATATATAATATAAGAATGAAAAAATAGTAAAATGTAACATTGTACTGGGATAAGGTGCATAAATTAAGAAAAAGGCATCTCCTTATCGTGCAACTGAAAGTTGCTGATGGCTTGCGCCATCTATCGGAATAAATATCAACTATTCTCGTTGATTTTTAATTATTCCAGAATTGGCCAAATACCCATTCTTGATTAATCAAGAAAAGTTAACCAGGGAAGCGTTTCGGGCTGTTGGCCCTCATCAGCGTGGTGCAAGCTGTACCTCAACGACCAAAAAATTGGTCATTAAGGCATCCTGAAAAATCATGAAACGGGTAGTTGAGGCCAGAATTGCGTGAGGACGCTACACAATGTGAAAAAATAGTACAAATGTAACATTGTACTGGGATAAGGTGCATAAATTAAGAAAAAGGCATATCCTTATCGTGCAAATGAAAGTTGCTGATGGCTTGCGCCATCTATCGGAATAAATATCAACTATTCTCGTTGATTTTTAATTATTCCAGAATTGGCCAAATACCCATTCTTGATTAATCAAGAAAAGCTAACCACGGACGCGTTTCGGGCTGTTGGCCCTCATCAGCGTGGTGCAAGCTGTACCTCAACGACCAAAAAATTGGTCATTAAGGCATCCTGAAAAATCATGAAACGGGTAGTTGAGGCCAGAATTGCGTGAGGACGCTACACAATGTGAAAAAATAGTACAAATGTAACATTTTACTGGGATAAGGGCTAACAGCTCGAAACGCGTCCGTGGTTAGCTTTTCTTGATTAATCAAGAATGGGTATTTGGCCAATTCTGGAATAATTAAAAATCAACGAGAATAGTTGATATTTATGCCGATAGATGGCGCAAGCCATCAGCAACTTTCAGTTGCACGATAAGGAGATGCCTTTTTCTTAATAATATAAGAATATATTTTAAAAGTAAACAAAAAATGCGTATACTTTTATAGATAATCAACATGATTCATTCTCAAAGTAAGGTATCAATGGTACAGACACTATGGTCATCGACTTTTATACTGTAACCGCGTCACATATATAATATATCTAGAAGAAGTTAGATATATTATTTAAGTAGAAATTGATAAGTCGAACGTCTTTATTACGAAGACGTCTTTAATTCGAATATTTTTCTTGGTCTCTAGAATTTACTATAAATATAATTTCCGTTTTTATAATTCTAATTTTTGGATAATTCGAAAATATGTTTTTGGTCCCTCGGGGTTCAAATCCTCAATATTTGATAATAAAGCGATATAGACCGGGCACATAGCCAGAATTAAGAAATACCGTTCAACTATAAAAGTAGCTGACTGGCACTGAAGACATGTGGATGATATACCGAGAGATGATAAGATCCCGTTAGAAAGACTTACGGAGTTTGCTGGAGTACTAAGTCAAAAGATAGGGAGGGACCAGGGAATGGGACCTGAAGAGAATCTACTCAGAAATATCGGTCCTCAACGTAATTAAGTTCCTCGCTTGATTAGTATCATTTATCGGTGGGGTTGGAATTGTGTGAGTATCGGGATGTATTAGAGCAATATTTATTATTTTGTTCAATACGGGCTCAGAACACGGGTTCTGGTTGCTGAAATTCGACAATTTATGGTACCAACTCCAATCCTATCTATACCCTTTTTGCTTATCCCTAGTACATGTGGTACAGGGCATGATAATCATGGTGGATAGAAGTTGGAGACTGCTTTAACTGTAAATGCATCACATGTGAAAGTCAGTTCGCTTTGCACTTACAAATGTTCTAGAGCCCCGTTGGGTTACTTGCACTCGCTGGTGGGGTTGGACGTTTGCATGAATCGAGGGCCATTGAAACTTTTTATTTTATTTTTTTAAACAGGAAAAAAAGTGCCCAATGCGAGAATCGAACCCGGATCGTAGTGGTCGAAAATCAACTGTTTAGATCATCCTTCCACCGACCCCCTATTCTAGGATTATTGCAATGACTCTATTAATGAATCCAAGACTGACCCTTCAACCAAGGCATCCATCTACAGGCTATTCCTGAACCTTTATATGAAGGTATCCTCTTATTGGATCTACATAGTTATGCAGAGTTTATATTTGAAGCACTTTAGTTTATCTCTTATATTAGTGTTAATTTTTTTGCCATTGGTTTGGATGTCAATAATAAAAAAATTATTAGTAGAAAATACACTGCAATAAAAATGCAATTTTGTATTACTATTTTGTATTTAGTATTGCAATTTTTACAATTGTATTACTAAAGTAGTGATTTTGTTTTATTATCCCTAGTACACGTTAACAAGCCATGATAATCATGGTGAGTAGAAATTGGCGACTGCCTTTCCTGTAAGTGCACCATATTTGAAAAGGAGTTCGACTTTGCACTTAAAAATGTGCCTGAGCCCCGTTTGGGTACTTGCACTTGCTAGTGGGGTTGAAATTTTGCAAGAATCGGGGGCCATTGGAGCTTTTTTTTTAAACAGAAAAAAGGGCCTAATGCGGGAATCGAACCCGGGTCGTAGTGGCCGAAAACCAACGGTTCAGATCATCCTTCAACCGACCCCAAGTAGTGATTAAATAGAAGAGTAATTAAACGAGATTGATCCAAATAGAAGGCGAAGTTCAAGTAAGATGAGATGAAGATGATTAAGAAGTGATGAAATAGGAAATAAGTGAGGAAACATTATTAATACAAAGAGAGTGATAATGTACATGTACAACAAACTAATCCGAGAGTGAAAATCTGGGATAAAATCATGATAAATATGTATATAATGATGAAACCATTATTCTAAATCGCAATTATTTTATTCGTATTTTCCGATATTTAGGCCACTGATATACCACTGGCCAAAAAGATTCTAGATACATGCTAATTGAAGAAAGGCTATTAGCCTGGTCAAAATAATTGAAGATTACAATAAAATATTTGATCTAAATTAGTGTTTCGTCATTAAATATTTTCATAGGATTTGTTCTATATTTAGAAAATATATATATATTGTTGCATCAATTTTAATGCGCCCTACATTTATTCATAATATTCAATGATATTCAATATTTATTTAAAATATTTAAATACAAGGGTATCATCCCTTTTTATAGTTTCATTCCTTTTGTAATATTTTTATCGTACATTTATCTTGATTGTTTATTGGAGAGAGAGAGGACCTAGACGAATACTCAAGATAACGAACTACGAGAAAGACAACGAATAAATAAACACAATAACTTTTAAAAAATACTTTTATATACTTTTTATTTGCTTTAAATATGGAAACCCGCTCGGGAAACGTGTATAACACCAAGTAGGAGGAAACCAAGGTGATGACCCTGCAAAGCTGAAACTTGGTGCAACAATATGTACATGATTAAGAAAGTAAAAAGATCAATAACGACTAAAAGGCTTGATAAATGATAAGTCAGATAATAAAGAATGTTCAAGCTAAACGTGAGCTAGGGAAATATGTGCAAATAATAACAAAGAGGTGGTGAATACAAAAATAAATTTAAGGCAATGACACAGAGGTGTAAGGAGACAAAAAGACAAGATATGAAACGAGAAAAGCTGATTTAAAGATGAAAGAAATATTAGATGCATGCTACACTCCCCAAACGCTGAAATTAAAGCTGGTTTCGAAAGATTTTTCAAAGTGTTTTGCAAATAGAAGTCTTAGGTAAACTTTCTTTTATTTCCCTTTTAACCGCTTCTTTATTTATTTATCATTATTTGCATTTTAATGTCAATATTTACATGGCACGACCCGCATAATGTCTCGTTGGACGCCAAGTTATTTAAAAAAGAAGGGAGGCTGAAATATTTTGGGTTATTTTATGAGTTTCGTCTGCATTTTTTATCGTCAAACTTTCAATAATATTGGCGTTTAAAATCGCCAATAAAATCTTCGAAGTAATGATGAAATATGAGTTTTCTACTTAATTACTGAAAGCATGTAGTAGTTTCTTATCGTAGTATTCAAATTTTTGTGTGAAAACTTGTATTTATTATTCATGAATCAATACCAGCTCCGGACATATTTCTAGGCCTATAATATTTTCTCTATAAACAGAAGGTTTTCAAAAGAGAGATTCTAGGGTAATTGAATAAAAAAATAATAATAAAGCGAGAATTTTCTTGCTAAAATTTCGGAGCGGGGGGAGGGGGGATATCTTTCGAATAACGCAAACATCTAAACCCCCCCCCCCCTCCCCCGGGCCCTTGGCTATATTTACAGGTAGTTATCTGAAAAAAAAAAACCTAAAAGAGATGTATACACACGATATATAATTATATTATTTTCAATAGAACAAATATATTTTAAAATTCAAAATTATCAACTATATACGCGCATATCCTTTCAATACCCCCTTCAAAAATTAAGGTATGTAGAGTTTTACAAATGTCTCAATAGGTTGAAACAAAAAATTCATCGATCTCTTTTTAGAATAAATATCAATTGCACAAAAGGTTTGTAAATTATAATATAAAATTCGAGAAATACATATATTTATTTAAACCTCCTACACTGATCATTAATAAGAGATATAAGAAGGTTTTATAACCAATAAATGGAGTTGTTGAAGGAGATACTCCAATGTTCGTCCAGTTTAATTTCCCAGGGGTCTGGTGACACGTTGGTAAGAACTGGCCATTTTTTTAACAACCCGGACCTGGGATCGAGTCCCATATTGAGCCGTTTTTATATTTAAAAAATATTTTTTGACGGTTCTCCACTAGCAAAAGTTCAACCCCACCAGCGAATTGATGTAAAACCTACTTGATTCTGGTTACTTTGTAAGTTCAAAGTTGAACTGTTTTATAAGTTCTAGACATGAAGGTTTTTTATTATCCCTAGTACACACGTGGTACAGGCCATGTTAACCATGGTGGTTAGTTAGTGACTGCTTAAGTGCACAACATGTCTACACATGTGAAGAGCAGTTCGAATTTTGTACTTACAAATGTGCCAGAGCCCCGTTTGTATACTTGCACTCGTTGGTGGGGCTTTTCTTTTGCAAGAACCGGGGGCTATTGGAGATTTTTTTTTATTATATAAAAGTTCCCAATACGGGATTCGATCCCGGGTCGTTGCGGTCGAAAACCAATGGTTTTGACCACCCTTCCACCGATTCCCTGAGACATGGAGGTAAACTCACAGTAGGAGCATGTGAAAGCTTCTGCCTACCATGTTTTTTTACCGTGTGTACTTTGAAATTTAACAACTTGGCCAAGCCATGAATAAATCTCTAGTATCCTCACAATATTTACTTACGAACTATGGCTATATAAACTGTAGAATATCTAATACATTATGGGAAATATTTCAAAAGTGAGATTTCACTGGGATCAGGTGGATACATTAATGTTGGATGTTATATAATTAACATATTGATTTTTATTTTATGATTATATTAATCTGTGACTTCATATTCTGCGGTGTTGAGCTTGTATATATATATTTAAGCTAATATAGAGATGAGAGAGGAAGGTGTGAGGTAATAGATATAAATGTTATTAGACAATTGACAATTCAATATATTTTATTGACACTCTTAGTTAATTGTTACAAAAATCAAAGATAAATTAAACAAAGATAAATGTGATTATGTACAATTTGGTGATCAAAATATATGAAAAGTTGTTCTCAGGAAGGGAGGCTCCTCCACCTTGAGGGAGCCCTCCTCCAGACAAGGACAGGGTCTCTAAGTTCAATGTTGAGATGATACTTATAGAGACACGCCTTGGCAGACGCCAGGATAGCGTCGTCATAAATGTTATTAGAAAGATGTTATTTTCCCAGTAAGACTAACTTATATAAAATATAGAAATTTATGTTCGTTCATTATTTCTGTACATTCAATAAAGATTATTTTTATTTTAAAAGATAGTAATAATTGTGATCCACCCAACAATTATAATTAAAAATTAAATTATTAATCAAGAGAGAAATCGGATTTGGCCAATTCTGGATTAATTAAAAATCAACGATTAGTTTATATGTATTCCAACACAGCGCAAGCCATCAGTAACTATTTTTTGAACGATCAGAAGATGCCTTTTTTCTTTTTATCTAATATAATAGTTTAAAAAAACGGTCTGATAGCTATAACGGACGAAACTACTGAGATAATTCACCAATAATAAGTCCAGCCTTAACGCTATATGTGCAATGATTTGTTGGTAAAAGAACCAACTTCCTTCTCAAATTTCTCAACCTTGGGTATTCTGGGTGATTCAGTGAACTGCATCTAAGTGTTTTTTTTTTGTTTGTTTCTAAGGGAGAAATCAAATTTTAATGCAATGAATAAAAATTGAAAAGGTAGAGAATGGCCCACCCTGGTGAAAATTAGTACCAGTTTTCATCAAAGGCATATACTGTATATTGAACTCAATAAATTCTTCTTAAAATTGCAAATATCTTAACTTTTTTATATAAATTTATTTTTTAGATTTATAAATTCAAGTGAATATATTTAGATAATTTAATATTAATATTTTGCATATTCTATGCGTTATATTTATAATTATTAAAAGCCTTTTAATTGATTTGGACCATGCACAGCAGAAAGCCAGCACATAAAAATGTCACGTATGAATAATTTAAACGCGGTCCATTGTAAATTGCAGGGTGGGTTCACACGTACAAGTAATGGAAGGAAATGTATTTTCAGGGCATTCACCTAAATGGCATGTGGAATATATAAGCAGATGATGTTTTCATGGCAGCATTAGTTTACTTCTATCTCTCCTGGCAAAATATATTGGAAGCACAAGAATATAGGCCATATATATAATGGTGTGAGTGTCATTCCTTCGCTCATTGGAATTTTCTTGTTTCTTGTACGCAGTTTGTTCATTTTTCTGCAAATATCAGCGCGCAGACGGGATCAAATTAACTTATATGTTACTGATTGCTTATAATGCTTAAAAATTAATTAATATTTCGGTCCCAATAAATGTACAGTGTGGCTGAAAAGTATAGACCTCAGACCTTTGGCAATAACTCAGTGAAATGAAAACATAATTGAAAATTTCAAAAGGCATATAAAATAACTAACATTAAGGAAACAATTTATTAAAGAAACTTATCGAAGTGGACTCCTTTGGCCTTGATGCAGGCCTGGAGGCGTTTGGTGGAGTCCACGGTGGGCCGCTGGTATTTGACGTCGATCTTGGCCCACTCTTCTGCAGGGCCTTCTTTAAGGACTCCAACCTTTGTAGGGAGAAGAAGAGACATTTTTCTCTAAGTAACTCCACACGGAGTAGTCCATCGGATTTAGATCCGAAAAGTTTGAAATCCACATTTTTTTGCACAAGAACCCAGGAAAATGCTGATGGCAGAAGTCTATGGTCGATTGGGAGCCATGGGCCCAGTCTTACTGGAGTACAAAATTACGACCGGCGAAGTGTTGTCGAGCCCATGGAAGCAGAAAGTCCCTCAGAATGACGTCGTGTTAGACTTGGGAGTCCAATTTGACATTTCGATCAATAAAACCCAGCGGGGTCTTGTCTTCAGAAGTGACTCCGGACCAGACAATGACATATTTCGTTGACATGTTTCCTGGAAGCCTTGTTTCCTGGAGGCAGAAGCTGACGGTGGTTTTGGGAGTTGTGGGCGCTTCAACTGTGAAAATATTCTCGTCCGTCCACACAATGTCGGAAAGCCGACCCACTCGGATAATTGAGAGCAACTTCTTCGCCTTGTCCAAGCGATTCTCCATTGCAGCTTCGTAAAGGGTCTACCCACGGTAAAGACGATAGCTGCGAAGTCCCAGGTCGCGTCACGATTTTCTGCACTCTTTCCAAGAGATTCCGAGGTCAGAAGCAATGCGATTCATGCCGACGCCGTCATTCGGGCAAACCTCTTCTTTATGATCTTCCGTGTTGCAGAAGTGTTGGCCGTCCTTGGGCGGCTCGATTTTGGAAGCAGTCCATAATGTTCTCGCTCCCGGTATTTCTCTACAATCATCCTAACAATTCTAGCGTGGATCTTGAGCTAGCGAGCGATGTCTGAAGGGCAAACAACTTCGTCGGTCAAATGCGCAATCGTAGTGCGATGAGGTGAAGGACGTATAATTAAAAATAAAAGACGTTGGAATCTTTGCTTTCTAGGCACACTGTTTATTACAATTGGCCTTTCGAAACACTACGAAATAACGCGCCCACGCGCTTTATATACTGGTCTTAAGTTTATGAATAAAGAGAACCATACTTTTCCATAAACACTATTTATATATGAAAACATTTTTAAATATCAACAAGTTCATAAAAACTCGATTTCAAATTAACATTTATGATATAAAAACAAGTTTATATAAACTTAAATTTATATGAACATTTTTATATCTCAAATAGTTCATAAAAACTTCAAAAATATACATTAATGATATTAGGTCCCACAAAATGTATAAAAATATAAATTTATATTACGACGTTCCAGTACCAGCAAGTTTATATAACGCAGTTTAGCTATAAGGTAGAGCCGATATATATCCAATGCGGGAGTTGAAGCTATGTTGGATAAAGAAGAGGGCAGGATAGAAAGCTAAATGAAATGCAGAGGCCGACACTTAGGACCAGAATGGAAAATTAAATGGGCCGATCCATCAATAGACGCTCCACCAGAACTTTATTTAAAGTGAAGTTGTGAAATTAATTCTGTAGAGAGAAAAGTCTTTAAGCAAAACCTCTTTTCCTTACTTGCCGCGGTTGTAATACTAGGTCCTCTACGTTGTCAACTACAGGATCTTGATGTAATCTCATCAATATCTTCACCGATTCTTGACGTTCTACCTGTATCATATTTCTTTTGTAGGTTTTTCTTGAATATTGGGCCCAGTATATAATACGACAATTA
>CP092883.1:40445754-40461305 GCA_030710605.1 Cordylochernes scorpioides
TATAGTGTAAAAGGTCATCTTCAGTTATTTACACACACATACACACCTAGATTTATTAAGACCACCGGTCGTATACATATTCACCACAGGAAGAAAGGAAGCATAGATGGAGCTCCTGTACTCCTGACAGCGCAACAACCAGTAACAGCCCTGTTTATACAAAAATGTAATGCCTTGACCTATATATGCCTTTTTATTAACTGAAGATTTAAATATGTATTGTGTCAAATTATATTGACAAATATTTGCAATCTTATCATATCTTATCTCAGGTTTTAGTGGAAAGAATTTTTGTTTTCGTTTGTTTGTGAACAAATCTCTCCCGCCTTCTCATTGGACGAATGTGGCCATGTTTGTATATAAAGGGGGCTATGGTATGGGTCGACAGGCCACCCTCCCAAGTACTGACCGGGCCCGACATTGCTTAACTTCGGTGATCGGACGCACCTACCTGGTCACATCTCTGCTCTACTGCTCCTGCCATGGCTCCCTCTAGGAAGAAGAAGAAGGAGGCCGAGAATGCCGAGAAGCCCCTCATAACCCTCGCCCAAATGAAGATGGAGAACGCGGAGGCGTTGCTACCCTTCCAAAATCCCAATGAGTCTAGGGATCCTACTTTCGTGTGGAAACTTTACGCCACCATGGACAGCTTCGTCAGGTTGCGTACTGGGCAGATCAATGCCCTCCTTGCTGAGGTGGAGAGCCTCTCTGGCATCCTCGCGTCCTTTAAGGAGCTGGATGAAGATGCCAGCAAGCCCCAGACTGACTGCCACAGCACCCAAACAAGCCCTCCTCCCTGCTTAAAGGAAACCAGCTCCCAGACTGACTCCAACAAGCCTGCCACTCATGCTGCAACCAAGAGGAAGCAGCCTGAAGCTCCCAACCCCCCTGCCAAAAGATCCAACCTGAAAGGTCCAGCAAAACCTGCGCCTTCCCGCCCCACCAAGCCTGCGGCCGCCCAAGTGGTCCTCCATGGGGAAAAATCGGCGGCCCACACAGTGGTCGTCTCTGATGACCCACAGGCTGACCCTAGGGAGATCTACAAGGCTGTCCGCGCTGCCCACACTCTACCCCAAGGTGTTTGGGCCTCTCTACGCACCAAGGGGAAGCTGGTCCTCCACTCCAGCAATCCAGACATCATCCCTGAGGTAACAACCTCCCTGGCCAGCAAGCTAACGGGAATGAAGGTCCGCCAACAGAAGGTGATCCTGCCTCGCATCTGCCTCTTCAAAGTGGATGAGGAAACATCCAACTCCACCATTGAAGAGACGCTGCTGGGAACTCCTGCTGTCAGCCAACTAACTGGGGACAAGGTGGTGCGCGTGGCGCACCGTTCTGCAACCAGAAACGGGACCTGCACCGCCTTCATCGAGGTGGACCTCAACACCTTCAGAGCTCTGGGCATTCGCGGAAGGATCGTGGTGGATGGAGTGATCCTCAACTTCGAGGAGTCCATCCGCGCACGAATCTGCTTCCGCTGTTGTGGCTTCGGCCACAACTCCGCCCAATGCACCAGAGACCCCAAATGCTTCCACTGCGGTGTAAGCGGCCACGATGGTCGTTCCTGTCCCTCCGCTGCCGACCGGCGCACTTCCAAGTGCGCCAACTGCTGTGCCCAGGGCCTCTCAGACAAGCACGAGGCGAGAGCCTCAAGCTGCCCAACCTTGAAGCTTAGAGCCCTCCAATTCTAGGCTTCCAGGACCTCCTGCCTCCTCAACTGGCCTCCATCCTGGCTTCTCACCCATCAAGGCGCTGTTTCCCTGACCTCTCCAGCTTCTCCCCCCTGCGATGACACCTCCACTGCCAGATCCTTGGATCCCTTCCCACCAGTTCGCGACCTGCAGCCATAGTAGGGCTAGAAGACCCATTTTTGTGGCCAATTAGCCCGGATTCTCAACAACACTGGGTCGACAGGCCAGTGTGGTGGAATATCGTGTGGGGACGCTTAAAGTGTTCTCTGCGTGCTATATCCCTGTCTGGCAATCTCGGCGCATACCTGTGTAACCCCGGTCCGATCCCTACCTAAGCAGCAATAAAGCTAAGTACTGTTTTTTATTTTATTTAACGAATTGTGGTTTATTATTTACTTTTTTTTGTGTTGTACTTTTGAGTCCACGATTTTTTCTGTGCTTAAGTTACTCTTACTGTAGGCCCTAGTATATTGTATTTGTGTGTTAACCCGTAAATAGTAACTATTGTCATTGGCGAGCCCTGCCAGGATTACTGGTGTTTGCACGTGTAAATTTCTGTAATTTTACGTGCCGTTTTTTTTTTCTTTGATTGAGTGGTTTTTTACTATTTTTGTACTACATCATGTTTGCGAATTCTATGCTCAACTTGTCAGTGTTTAATGGGGTTAATCTCGAATCTTTCATTCGGGAAGTCGAGCTTAAAGCTCGAATAGGCAAATGGGATACTGAGGTCAAAGCATTGCTCATGTTCGAGGCTTTATCCTCAGAAGTTAGGTTGAGCTTAGAGGAGATGGGTATCCGTAACGATAGTAGTTTCAAAAGTATTGTTAGTAAACTGAACATATTGTACCCTAAGAAAGCGCGTGGTATTAGGGAATGCCTTAAATTAATAGAAGGTCTTAAGCAGAGAGTTGGGGAAAGTCCTATGGTTTTTAAAGAAAGATTCCTGGCCATTAGAGATAAAGTAGAGTACAGTTTTGACGATAGCCTAGTGTTCGAAATTTTCCTCGAAAATGTGCTCGATAAGTATAGAGAGGCTATTGTTCGCAGTGAGGCTAAATCAATAGACAAAGCAGTCAGTGTCATGGCCATGGAGGATAGGGTAGAACACCGTTGCAGCTTTATGAAAGGGGTATGTTCAGTAGAAGGGGTTGAAGAAATAAATAGCATTAAGGGTGAGATGAAGATGCTTAGTTCCAATGTAAACAGGATGAAGCACGAAAATTAGGGGTGAGATAGAAAAACTGACTAAATTGTTGAGCGAAAGCAAGCTAAGTCCACCTGAGTGTAGATTAGGACAAATAGCTAGTGATTGCTCAAGACAGTCTTCTATGTTTGCCAACCGCAATACTCCTGACAATGCCGAGATAGTGAACATACGTTCATATGGCGGAGATCCGTATGGAAATCTGCCAATAGTTAAGGTGAATATTAACGGCAATATGTGGCACCTGTTATATGATACAGGAAGCCAAGTCAGTATTATTGATTCTGAAAAGTGTAAAGTCTTGAAGGAGAATTGGGACGATGCACTTAAAATTTTACGTATGGTTTCAGTGACAGGCCACGAGCAGACACTTACACGTGTTAAAACCTGTAGAGTTGGTAACGAAAACGGCAGCGAGCTGGGAGAGGTAATGTTCTGGTTAATGCCGCTCAGAGATAAGGCCTACGACGGGATTCTGGGAATCAATGATATAAGGAGATTGAATATCCAGTTACCTCCCGTACGGGAACGTTGCAACATGATTTTCTTGGAACCAGAAGACCATGATTATGTAGACCTTAGCTGCGTTGCCAGTGAACATAGACCAATGGTTTCAAGCTCCATAGATGAGAAATCAGTGAGACGCATTGAAAACGAGGCTGTAAAGTTGCCACCTACTGAGTTTAACAGAAGCTGTGAGTGTAGCGCTGGGTCTGTTAATAGTTTTAGAAAGCCTACTTGGGCTGAGAGGTTAAGGGTGATGCGGTAGGCAAAAGAGACTGTCAGACAGTTTATGTCAGGTAATTCTGCTAAAAAGCTTATGAATCCTAGGCCACCTTATCCCAGAAGTTTCGACAGAGGAGATCTGGTAATGTTAGCTGTTCCTAAGACTGAAGGTTACTCCAACGTCTATGGGCCTTTCCGTGTGGAAGCTAGGGTCTCCGATGTTAACTTAGAGTAAGAGGGGTCACCATGCACGATGTGAAAGTTGTACATGTCGATAAGATGAAAGCGTTTAGAAACAGACGTTAAGAAGAGCTTTTAGCTCTTGGACTTAAGAGAACTGAATGGAATTGGATCGTTCGGTTTCTCATCAAGTGAGCGTCTGTCAGTACCCAATGTCTCTACCTAACATACCCAGCCGGTCCCAGATGAGAGCTTATTTGGTCCCCCATTAAACTCTGTATACTAAAGCATATTATATATGTGTGTGTTTGTTAATCACTCATGGTAACTCACGTAGTTTGCGCAGATTTTGTTTTGAAGTTTCTGTTGGGAGGAACAAGATGGAAGGCACCTTTATGGAACGACCCTGATGTCTTCTACTCCTCTCTTTAGTTTTTTTTTGTATCTTTATAACATGGCTCCCGTGAGCTTTTTTCCCCCCGAACAGCGGGAGGTTTTCCTTACGGGACAATGGGAATGTATGGGAGATTTGTTAGTTTCTTTTTTTTTTTTGGAAAGACACCTTTTGTCAAATTATATTGACAAATATTTGCAATCTTATCATATCTTATCTCAGGTTTTAGTGGAAAGAATTTTTGTTTTCGTTTGTTTGTGAACAAATCTCTCCCGCCTTCTCATTGGACGAATGTGGCCATGTTTGTATATAAAGGGGGCTATGGTATGGGTCGACAGGCCAGTGTGGTGGAATATCGTGTGGGGACGCTTAAAGTGTTCTCTGCGTGCTATATCCCTGTCTGGCAATCTCGGCGCATACCTGTGTAACCCCGGTCCAATCCCTACCTAAGCAGCAATAAAGCTAAGTACTGTTTTTTTTATTTTATTTAACGAATTGTGGTTTATTATTTACTTTTTTTTGTGTTGTACTTTTGAGTCCACGATTTTTTCTGTGCTTAAGTTACTCTTACTGTAGGCCCTAGTATATTGTATTTGTGTGTTAACCCGTAAATAGTAACTTTTGTCAATTGCTCTATATTTAGAAAAAAAAAATAATGAATATACATACAAAAAAATTCTATAGACCTATACTCACTTATGGTGAAATGAGGTCTGCTATCTACTTATATAATTGCCTTATTCTGAAGCTCACGGATAGAATGCGCGCCCATTGGCTGCCGCCGGCGAACACGTGTCCTCCCTGCCCCCCTCTAGACAACCCTGTTATCAGCTGTGTGATACATACAGTAGAACTCCTCAAATTCGGAAAGCTTGGGGCGCAAGGTATTCCGAATTTGAGGATTTTCCGAATTTGAGAGAGTTAGATTTGTGAATATTTATGTGGCATAAATAGGCATTTAGATGACTGAGACAAAGATTTTGAAGCATATGAACAATTTTAGGTTGAATATTATATGTACATTACATAATTTTAATTACAATTTTTAATCAAATGTTCCTTGACTTTTATGAGTTTTGAGCATGAAACCGATGAAAAATAGTAAAATATTTTATTATGTATGTAATGCAATTGATGGCCAAGTAAGTTATGGCTTGGCAAAGAAGTTGCTGATTGTTGTCTGTTTCTTTGGCTTGTTTAACAAAGCTTCTTCTTCTCTCATAAGCATAGTTCGAAGACTATTGATGGTATTGTAGCTTGCAAGCATTTCTGGTTCAGTGCGCTTTTCCAAATATTTTAATGCAACATCCAAACTTTTCAACGCTTCGCATCTGGGAACATCCGGCTCCAAACTGTCTTCAGAAGTTGAGGAACTATCATCAGAACTGCTGATTTCCATTTTTCACTCAAAACAGCTTCAACTATATCATCATTGCTAAGAACATTGTGACCTGGATCATCAAGGTCTATATCGATCCATTCATTAATGCTTTCTTGATTTACTTCAATTCTAGCTCTTTGAAATAATTGCTCCAGCCGTCTAATTTCTTGTTCATCTTCATCAGATTCATCCTCGGATAATTGTAATGCATCACCTGCTGTATCCAAATCTGAATTATTTTTGTGTTCAAGCAAAATCTTCCATCCATTTCTTATTGTAGAAGATTTTAATTCATCCCAAGAATTTCCAAAATGAATATCGCTTTCTTGATGTCGTACTTTTTTAAATTAGAAAAGTTTGTTCACCCACAGAGTTATTTGGCTGATCTGCATCACTTGAAAATACTAAACAACTTTCTAACTGTCTTCGTTTATACAACCTTTCAAAGGCAAAAATAACTCCCTGGTCCATAGGCTGCAATACAGATGTTGTATTAGGTGGTAAAAACTTGCATTTAATGTTGCCGTCATTACTGATCAGCTCTGTTGGATGAGCAGGAGAATTGTCAACTAGTAGTAATGTTTTTACTTGATCTGGAGCAACTCTTAACTTATTTCTTGAAAATTGCGAACCTCGTTTATGAACCGTTTAAAAAACCATTCACTAAAAATGCTTTGATTAAACCAAGCCTTGTGTGAAGAATAGTAATGGACAGGCAATCGATCAATGATGTTTTTGATTGCTCTTGGACGTTTTGATTTTCCAACAACAGCCAAAACATTTTTATGTGAAGCGTCTGCATTTGCACAAAGTAAAACAGAGAGTCGATCTTTGGATTGCTTATGACCACTAGCGCTGTTTGCATTTTTGACTTGAGAATTATCGGGTAATGACTTCCAGTAAACTCCTGTTTCGTCAGCATTATAAATTTGGAACTGTTCATACTTTTCGTCAGTCATTAGTTTGTGAAAATCATCTTTAAAGCGATTAGCTGCATCTTCGTCAGCACTCAATGCTTCCGCGACAACTTTTTTATTTTTCAAATTATGTCTGGCTCTGTATCGTGACAACCATCCACCACTAGCTCTAAAAGTGGGATTATTCAATTTTGATGCAAAATGACTGGCAGCTGTTTGGAGTTCAATACCACGAATAGGAACCCCTGATAATCTCTGACTTTCGTACCAGATGTTAACTGCTTTATCAACATTTTCGTATAACGGATTTTTTACTTGAGAAAACTTTTTGACATCTTTTTCGGTAGAATCAACAAACTTTGTAAGTTTAAGCTCAGACTTTTTTATATCATAAACAGTTGTCTTAGAAATTTTATACTTTTACATTATCGTTGTATAGCTTAATCCTTTTTAAATGTCACTAAGAACATCTAACTTTTCACCAAGCTTAAGAATTCGGTACTTGCCTCGTTTTTGCCGCTCCTCTTTGGATGCCATTTTGTTGAAGAACAAACTTGTAAATGCAAAAAATTGAGAGTTGAATAAAAGAATTTGAAACTTACAATGTCTGAAAATGTTTGATAATTTGAACTTTAGGTGAATCAACTTTGCAATAAAAAATGCGTGAATGGCTTATGACGTAATAATGCTGCCTTCTTATTGGACAATATTGTCGCGATGAAAAATAATTAACTAGGCCTTCGAATTACTTTAAATTTCTATTTAATGAGTTATATGAGAGATTTTAAATATAAAATAAGAGTTACTATTTACATGAGCCAAATCGACCCAGCCGTTAGAGCAAGAGGGGAGAACTGAGATATATCCTCCTTCCACGTGACGCCACTGTTTACCCCCGACCGGTCGGTCCAGATAAGGGGGAATACCAGGAAACTCTGTCCTCCTGACATCACTCCCTCCACAAGAGAAACAGCGTCCCGCTGTTTACTAGTCGGTCACATGACCTTGGGCAATCTGTTCTTGGACTTCAGGGTCGTGGTAGGGCTTATTTCTCACTACATGGACGATATCTTGGGTTTTCGTCTTCTCCTAGTATTCGTCACGCCTTCTACTTGATAATTTACACTCGATATTTTTCTGATCACTCGATAGGGTCCGAAATATCTCTTCAATAACTTCTCCGATAAGCCAACGGTACGGACTGGGGTGAACACCCACACCAAATCACCTTCTTTGTACGTCACCTCCTGATGCTTCTTGTCGTAGCGTTCTTTGTCTTTGCTCTGAGCCTGCAGGATGTTGAGACGGGCTAACATTCGTGCGTCCTCAGCGTTGGTCACAAGATGGCCCACATAATCTTCTGCAGTTCCTGCCGGCTGGTACGGCAGTATAGAATCCAGCGGTGTTTCAACTTCTCGGCCGTGGACGAGGAAGAACGGGCTGTATCCTGTTGTCTCTTGTCGAGCGGTATTGTAGGCGAAGGTCACATATGGTAGGATGTTGTCCCAATTTTTCTGATCAACGTCAACATACATCGAGATCATGTCAGTCAGGGGTCTTGTTAAGTCTTTCTGTCAAACCATTCGTTTGAGGGTGGTATGCCGTGGTGAATCTGTGAATTGTTCCGTTTAGATTATTTATTTCTCGTATGGTCTGAGACATGAAATTTCTTCCTCTGTCCGTGATGATTTCCCGAGGAGCGCCGTGCTTGAGTATGACGTCTTCAATAAGGAAGGTTGCTAATTCAGTAGCCTCCGCTGTTGCCGCGGCCTTGTTATCGCAAATCTGGTGAGATAATCAGTCGCGACTATTATCCATCTATTTCCCGTGTGAGATATGGGAAATCTTCCCAGATAATCAATTCCTATCTTTTGAAAAGGCGAGGTCGTTGGAGGTATTGGGACTAGTAGTCCAGGAGGTTTTCTGAGGCACGCCCTTCCTTCGCTGGCATTCTTTACAATGAGCAATGTATTGGGAAACTGTCCTATAAAGTCCAGGCCAATAGAATCTCTTTCTAACGCGGTCATAGGTTTTGGCAAATCCCAAATGACCGGCCATTGGAGTGTCGTGGACATCTTTAAGAATTTCGTGCCTCATTTGTTTTGGGACTACTAGCAGCCATGGTTTGCCCTCAGGGTCGTAATTTTTCTTATAGAGAACGCCTCCAATCATCTGATACCCTTTTAAATTTTCATTTGCAAGTTTTTCACGGATCCCAACCAAATGAGGGTCTTTACTTTGTTCTTCTGCAATGTCTTGGATGGAAGTAATGTGCCCTTCTATCTCTGCGGTGTCAGCCAAGGAGCTTCTTGACAAACAGTCAGCGTCTTTATGCTTGCGTCCGCTTTTGTAAACGATTGTAGTTTGAGGGCCCAACGAGCTAAGCGGCCGGATGGATCTTTCAAGCCTACCAGCCAACATAGCGAGTGATGGTCGGTAACCACAGTAAAGGGTCTGCCATATAGGTACGGGCGGAATTTACCAAGGGCCCAAACAACTGCGAGGCATTCTTTTTCTGTAGTGGAATAATTCTTTTCCGCTTTGGTTAGTGTTCGTGAGGCATAGGCTATAGGTCTCTCCGCGTCATTCTGGATTTGAACAAGAACTGCCCCTAAACCATAGCCGCTTGCATCAGTATGGACATGAGTTTCCGCACCTTCTATGAAATGTCCTAACACAGGCGAAGATCCCAATTCCTGTTTGAGAATCCGGAAAGATTCATCTTGTTCTTCGCCCCAAATGAATTTTTCATCTTTCTTTAAAAGGCTATTCAAGGGTCGAGACTTGTTAGCATAACTTTTGATGAAGCGTCTATAGTATGAACTTAACCCAAGAAAACTTTTGGTCTCACTGATATTACGGGGTTTTGGAAAGTGGGACAATGGCTTTCACTTTTTCTGGGTCTGGCTGCGTTCCAAATTCATTAACGACGTGCCCGAGGATAGTTATTTGTCTCGAGGCGAAATGACACTTTTTATAATTCAGGCACAGTCCGGCCTGCTGAATGCATCTCAAAACTTTGTATAAACGTGTTAAATGTTCTTTAAAGGTCGATCCATAGACTACAATGTCGTCTAAGTAGCATAAACACATGTCCCATTTCAATCCCCGTAGGACGTTGTCTATCATTCGCTCGAAAGTTGCTGGTGCATTACATAGACCAAATGGCATTACATTAAATTCATAAAGCCCATCTGGAGTGATAAATGCCGTTTTCTCCCGGTCCTTATCGTCTACTTCGATTTGCCAGTAACCCGATCTCATATCCATAGTGGAGAAGTACCTGGATCCAGAGAGGGTGTCCAGCGCGTCATCGATACGAGGGAGAGGGTAAACATCTTTCTTTGTAATTTTATTTAGACGACGATAGTCGACACAGAATCTCAACGAGCCGTCCTTCTTCCTCACTAATATAACGGGAGAGGCCCATGGACTTGATGATGGCCGGATGATTTTAGTCTCCATCATTTTCTCTACTTCACTCTGAATGACACGTCTTTCGGCGGGAGACACTCTATAAGGACGCTGTCTGACAGGCGGATAATCACTCGTATCGATTTTATGTTTTATTTCGCCAGAGACAGGGAAGCTCTTTTTCTCAAAGTCGAATATATCAGAAAACTCATTTAGGCACGTGAGTAATCTATTTTTCTTTTTTCCTCCAAATCAGTAGAAATCATTGAAATTAAACATTCTCTCACATCTGGGGAAGTTACTTCGTCTTTTCCAGCTATTTCAGAACAAGCATCAAGATTAGATATGCTCCCTACTTCTAGATCTTGCATTGTTCCTATCTTCATGTCCGAAGGTATCACTTGAGACTGGTGAGTACTGTTAGTCACCCACAACACCGCTCTGCCATGTAAGAACCTAACGAGGGAAGAGGGAATAAAAAGTCCTTTTTCCAACTGCAGGCGTTTGGAACCTGTAACGACTACATCTCTGCTGCCAAATACATTCTGGCTGGTGACAACAATCTTGCCAAAAGATTTCGGCGGTATGACACAGTCCATAGCAGCACAAAGTTTCAGGTCTTTCCATTCGTAGGATTTTTCAGCTTCGCTTAAATACAATTTGTTTTCCCCACAATCTATAATGGCATCTGTGGCTTTGAAGAAATCCCAGCCCAGTATAACATCGTGGCTACATTCAGCGGCTACTACAAAATCAAAAATAATATCGAGTCCTTTGATTTGAACTTCTAAAGAGCACTTACCAAGGGTCACGATAGGCTTCTTGTCCGCGGCTCTTAGAAGTGGTCCATTTTCTTTAAAAACTGGGGCCTTTATAGAACGTCTGAAAGCTTCAGAAATTACTGAGTAATCAGCGCCGGAGTCCACAAGAGCTTGTACATTTCGTCCTTGTATGTTGACAGATATCCAGTTCTTTTCCATTGTAGCGGCTATACGGCAGGGAGTATTTTCGTCTGTGGCGGCCACACCTCCAGAGGGCGCGCCATCTAGTTTTCCTCACTGCGGCGACTGGGTGAGCGGCTGGGACGGCGAGCAGGGGATTGTGAGGTTCTTCTGGGAGCTTGGAATCTTCCGCGGTGGGGATATGGCGACGGGTTTCTAAATCTTCCTTGGGATAGTTCGCTTCCTGATTCGCCCATGGTGTAATTTTCCGTTCTTGGTCTTCCGAAATCGACTGTTTCTCTTCCAAGTCTGGCATCCGCAAAAGCTTGACGTCTGTCTCTGCAATAACGTGCAACGTGGCCAGGGCGCCCACAGTGGAAGCAGATCGGTCTGTCATCTTCAGTACGCCACTGAGTCCTTTGATTATTTGGTGGCCCTTCGGTTCTTCGTCGGTAACCTTGATCGTTCTGGGGGAGGTATTGTCGCCGAGGGCGGAAGCTCTCGGGCTGACGAGGGGCAGAGATAGGAGCCAACGTTTGCTGGATTTCACTACGGATGACATCCCGTAGGTCGGGAGATGGAGTGTCGATATCCTGGGCGGCAAATGTAGAAGGAGGAGCCATAAACTTCTGCACCTCCTCTCTTACTATTCTTCTAATCAGGGCTTCTAGGTTCTCAGGTTCAGCGGTCGAGATGGTGGTAACATTGGGCAGTCGGTTGAACCTGGGCGGTGCAACACGCATCCTCTTGAATGCCTCGAATCGGCGGCAGAACGCAACAAATTGGTCCACCGTGCTGATGTCCTTCCAACAAGTGCCTGATACACTTCCTCCGCTACGCCTTTAATCAGGTGGCTCACCTTTTCTCCTTCCGACATTCTGGGGTTGCTCTGTTTACAAAGAAGGAGGACTTCTTGTATGTAGCTCTCGACGTTTTCCCCACTCGTCTGCGCTCTAGTTCGAAGAATGTTCTCGGCTTTTCTAGCCGTGTCTTCCTTGTTCCCAAATATTTCACAAAACTTTATCTTAAATTCCTCCCACGAATTCAAGATTTCCTCGAAGTTTTCGAACCAGCACTTCGCTGTGCCAGTGAGGTAGAAGATGACGTTGGCCAGACACATGGAGTCATCCCACTTGTTGTAACGTGCCACACGCTGGAAGTCGCTCAGCCAACGCTGCGAATCTTCCCCACGTTCCCCCGAGAAGACAGTGGGATCTCTCCACCGATGGCAGAATGGTCGGTTTTCTTCTCTTTCCATTTTCTTCCGAGCGGTAAATGCAAGCACTGTAGATAGCTCTGGTTGCAATCCTTGAAGGCGACGACTTCGTCTGGTGACTGTCTCGTTACCCGGCGTCTCCACCACAATTGTCGCGATGAAAAATAATTAACTAGGCCTTCGAATTACTTTAAATATTTATTTAATGAGTTATATGAGAGATTTTAAATATAAAATAAGAGTTACTATTTACATGAGCCAAATCGACCCAGCCGTTAGAGCAAGAGGGGAGAACTGAGATATATCCTCCTTCCACGTGACGCCACTGTTTACCCCGACCGGTCGGTCCAGATAAGGGGGAATACCAGGAAACTCTGTCCTCCTGACAATATCCTAAACTAAGCACAAAGGTCAAATGAAACTGTTGATTTATTTAAGCTTTTAAAAAAGGGGATAAACCCCTAATTAGCGATTATAAATAATCGGTAAAAGTAAATTAATTAAACACTTAAATTAAAAATAAATTACTAATAAAAATTGAATTAAATAAAATAAAAGCAAAGCAAAAGTAAAAGTAAATAAAATAAAATAAAATAAAATAATGTTGAAATATCAACAAAATAAAAGCATGTGAAAATTGATTTTTTGTATGTAAAAAAAACCTTACAATACTTTCCGAATTTGGGAGTTTCCGAATTTCAGAATTTTTTTGAGGAGTTCTACTGTACACCTGTCTATAGCGGCCATTCTAGACAACCCTGTTATCAGCAGTGTGTTACATCCACCTGTCTATACAGACCACCCTGTCTATAGCGGACACTTTAGGCAACCCTGTAATCAGCAGTGTGTTACATCCACCTGTCTATACAGACCACCCTGTATATAGCGGGCCATTCTAGAAAACCCTGTTATCAGCTGTGTGATACATACACCTGTCTATAGCGGCCACTCTAGACAACCCTGTTATCAGCTGTGTGATACATCCACCTGTCTATACAGACCACCCTGCCTAAGCGGTCACCTTAGGCAACCCTGTTATCATTAGTGTGTTACATTCACCTGTCTATACAGACCACCCTGTCTATAGCGGACACTTTAGGCAACCCTGCAATCAGCAGTGTGTTACATCCACCTGTCTATACAGACCACCCTGTATATAGCGGCCATACAGACCACCCTGTCTATAGCGGTCACCTTAGGCAACCCTGTTATCATTAGTGTGTTACATTTACCTGTCTATACAGACCACCCTGTCTATAGCGGTCACCTTAGGCAACCCTGTTATCAGCAGTGTGATACATACACCTGTCTATACAGACCACCCTGTCTATTGCGGCCACTCTAGACAACCCTGTTATCGGCTGTGTGATAAATACACCTGTCTATACAGACCACCCTGTCTATAGCGGCCACTCTAGACAACCCTGTTATCGGCTGTGTGATACATACACCTGTCTATACAGACCCCCCTGTCTATAGCGGCCACTCTAGACAACCCTGTTATCGGCTGTGTGATACATACACCTGTCCATACAGACCACCCTGTCTATAGCGACCACCCAAGACAACGTTTTTAAATTATATTCGCACTCGGGTAAAACCCGGGCGTTGCCCGGGCCATTCGTCTAGTAAATATATAAGTAAAAAGTATATACACAAATTTAACTCACTTCAATATCAAATATTATTATGGTGCACACAAACTTATAACAAACTTTTAACCAACAGCAATATGACTTTGATTTTTCAGGCATACTTGAACATTTTATAAAATATATAATGACCTTATTGAAGGAAAATACTAACAAAACTTTTCAACGTTTTTTTTCCCGCTTATAATACGAACTATTTTCGAGCAAATTTCTACAACTCTCAATTTATTACAAATCACGGAAATTTTAGAAGCTTTTTAAAATATATCAAAGCAATGCAATATTCAAGATGTTTCTGTGGATCTGAGGAACAGACTTCTATTCATCTGCTGCTAAATTGCCCCGTTTCCTGAGAGTATAGAATAAACAATGGAATAAATGTATCATACCCGTTTAATTTAATTTCAACAAATATACATATTGTTAAATGGATGACAAGGTCAAGATTTCAGAGTAAAGTTGAGAAAGATGAGTAGGGGGGGATGGCCATGTATTGTCAGGAGGGGGCAGGCGCCAAAAACGGCATTCCGGTGTGGGGGAGGACAGAGGCTGGTCACATCTGCGGCGAGGAGAAGACGTGGCGACTTGCCTCCGGGCGTGTGGATGATCATGCAAGGCGGTGCCAGGAGAGCCTAACATCGGAGAGACTTACAAGACGGTGTATCCCAGGTTGGACGTGTAGTGTGGAGCGGAACGTTTCCCAAGAGTGACATCCACGGCGCCAAGGATTCTTCTGACGGGAAGTTGAAGGCAGTCCCACTCATTGTATTCCTTTTGTTAAGTGAGACATAATAAAGCGCTAACTTTAGCTGCATACCTTCGAACTCACGTGTGTATCTTTGTGGCATCCTGAGTAGACAAAGTATATAAACAACGTCTGGGTACGGCATAACAATATTATAGCCAGTTGAAGATAGCTGGCGTTAAATCCCTTATTGAGAGTTCTGTTCGTAAGAGCGGTGCTATGGCGGTCCCATGTGTTTTATAATAGTTATTATATATAATGAGTTAGTTTGTGGAATATGGAATATTTTTTTTAAAAAGGAACAATGATGAGAATGGCCTGACAATTGATACTTATATGACTATAGTTGTGATGAGGACACGGCGATATTTCTAAGTGATGGCTATATAGTGTTGTTATTGAGTAACAGACGTACATGTTAAAATATCGAAAACCTGATATTTTTCTTTAAATATATTATCAAATGTAAATTTATGATTTTTACGATATGAATATCTAAAAGTAATTGAATTATAATGGTTCTAATATTTTAAGTTAAACGCCCTTTAATGAAGAAATATAAGTGTGAGAGATTGGCAAACTTTGAATTTAGTAAGATAGGTATAATATTGAATTGAGGAAACTGATAAAATATTTGAGCCAAGAAATGAAAACAAATTCGTATAAATAAAATGGGAAAATGTTATCAATTTGCAGCGGCTTAGAAGTAAAATAAAATAATTGCAATAAAAATATACTTGAGTTGTACTCATTGTACCAAAGTGTTCATCGTAGTGAGTCGAGATTCGCACTTGTTGATGTGGCCATGGTCACGTCCTTGGTGATAGTTGGAAAAGGCACAGTCGTGCAGGTTGTCGTCAGGTGAAGTGTCTATATTTCGAGCGAAAATGTTAAGTTTGTAATGGCGAGTGGTATGGAAAGTTTGTGGCCTTAAGAGGTTAGCCATCTTTCCGAAGTTGGGCGCGGCGATCTTTCGGATGAGTTCCGCGAGATGTGCCACAATGTCCTTGGCTGTTGGATGATCTCCGGCGTCACCCTGTTCTCCTTGTTCCATCCTTTTTTCGCTGTCCTTGGTGTAATCCTGGCG
>CP092883.1:40461405-40476540 GCA_030710605.1 Cordylochernes scorpioides
GTTGATTGTTGTGGTATTGCTAGCACTTGCAGTCATAGGGCCAAAATGGTCTAGAGCGTTGATAGTTCACATAAAAGACGAGGCAGGTTGGATGTCACCTCAGAGAGAGGCCAGCGCCGAAGACGGGGACAAGGTCCAGGAGTTGTGATCTACTTGAGAGGGAGAGATGATCAATTGTTGTCCGCCAGTTTGTCGGTGAGCGAGGTGAGTAGAAGAAACTAACGACTACTGAAATAGGACCCCGTCCTATCTTGGGCACGGCGGACTCTCAATAAAACTTTATTATCTTGTTTTTGATCACATGATGGCCAAGCTGGCGCGTTGAATTGTATATAACATTTTGGGGCTGTTACACGATTTATAATTATGGTGCATATGAAAATATTGTGTGTATTGAAATATATTACTACACATATATATGGTAAATTGAACCAACAACCCCATATTGTATATAACTTATAACAAGATTTTAATGTTGTATAATATAAACACATCTGTAAATGATTATACGCATTATTGACATGTGCCATTACATTATCATATGTAATGTACTTTGTACAAATTGAGAATAAAGAAATAAAACTGTAATAGATTAAGAGTTGAGCTGAAGCAAGAGATAGAAGTCAAAAACGTCTAAAATCGAGATGTAGCAGTCCCAAAACAACATCTAAAGATAGATAGGAAACTGTCAGGACGGCGCCAGTGTAGAATTTCGCCAGCCGATCCAAGCTCTTATTGCATCTGCTGAAATGCAATACTTTCTCTCTCGGCAAAGATATATAAGGCCTCCGTCCTAGCCAAAAATATAGTCACTTCACCATCAGCGGAATCCCTCGTCGGTTGTCACCAAGGTCCACCTCATCGACCATGTAGAACAGTAAGAACTCTTCTATTTACATCTATCACTCCTAGCTCAACTTTTATCTGTTCACGAACTTTCCTACTGCAACTGTGTCTTCGTTTTTTTTGTGGACATTCCCAAGCTTTCCACTCTGCCTCGACCACGACTGTCTGTACTCTGTGAGAACTGTTAAAGGTCTCCCAAGGTGCAGAGAGGTACTGGAAAAAACTCCCCATACTGACTGTTCCTCTCGGTCAACACAGTATAGCGAGAGTCGACAGGATATCAAACGAAGAAGGCCAGATAGTCCAGATAGAAGCGAGAAAGTGCAAAGATGGAAGAGCAAACCGAACAGTCCAACAATTCGACCGAGCCATCTGTCCCCAAACAAGAGACGACATTTGAGGAAGAGGAAATGTCGCCGCCCCAAGGGATCTCCGCAGACCCGCTGACACAGATCGCCGATGCCCTGAGTAAGCTGCTGATCGCCCTGAACTTCGAGGGAGATAGACGGTGAGTCCATACGATGGTACCTTTGAAGCCCAGAGCTTTTTCGACAACTTCGATGCCCAAGCAGACCGAGCTAAGATGACCTACACGGACCGCCTACGCAAGTTCCCTGCTACCTGCAAGGTAAGCCCCTCCGAATATTTCCGAAGCGTACGGTTAGATAGGTTATTTTATAATGAAGCCCGCCAGACACTGATAGACTTATTCCCAGCAACGACAGAAGCGTCGTTTGCACGCTCTTTGGTCATCTAATTGACACCCTAAATGCATCTAGAAGACTACTACCAGAACGAAAACGGTAATGGGCATGATAACTGAACCTACCCGCCGACATATTAATAGAGTCTCTGACCGAAGGACTACCGTCGCAGACCAGCGATTAATCGCAACTGTGTAGCCTAAACACCATTAAAGAATGGCTTCGACCAAGTGTCAAGAATAAGAAGAACTCAGTGTGCCACCAGTGCAGCGTACCAGCGCCAAGTAGACAAGGCCCCACATCCAACCTACCACAACCCACCACCGCGGTACAACAACCAGCGGTCATCACGTGTAACCTACCACGTTACACCCCCACCCTCGCCTTGCAAGTATTGCAATGCTATGCACTGGCACTCCCAGTGTGAACAACGGTTCCCACAGGGCCGAACACGCCAAGTCTACAACGCCAGACCACGCACAACAACTGCACCAAAACGTGGTACCCAGAATCGGCCCATGGTCCAATCCCTGAGCCCTGTTCTCCAAGTCCAAGCTGCAAGCCAAGACGACTCTACAAGCCCCGCGAGCAACTCAACGGTAGGAAAACCTGCAACCTTTTTTCGTTGAACAACTCGTAATATGGACTGAACTGTCACCAAATCTAAATTTGCCCTTTTTAATAGACACGGGAGCATCTATTAACATACTTAACTTGGATATTTTAAGAACCATAGAAAATAGATCACCATATAAAATTATTATCTATCAGTACAGTTTAACTATAAATTCAATAGCCCATAATCTAAATACCCTTGGATATATATTTTTAAAAATTAAAATAGGTAACCTCACCCAAAAACTATTTTTTTTTATAATAGAAGCTTCACTACCTTTTGGTATTTAATCTATTAATACCCTTAAATATTTAAATTAATTATAGATTTTATTAATCTCCAAATTTATCAAAATAATGATGCTCTCTTAACAAATGTCTATAAGTTCCCCAAGTGCAAACAGATTTTATGTCCCATTCCGCCGAGGGAAATAGCTATTTTTACCACGCTTCCCTCGAACCAGTCCTGTTTACACGTGGCGGATCCTGCCCCAATTATATATGCCCCCATCTTGTATCATCCCCTATATCTCCTACCCATGATATTAAGTTATATATACCTTCTAAAGCGGCACCTCAGTTAGAACATTGTCCACACGAACTTCATCCAATTCTATACGAATTCTCGTATGTGTTCTCTACTAATAAATACAATGTGCCCAAATTGAACATACCACCGGTAAAAATTAATACCACCACAGATAAAATAATAGCATTACGCCCATATAGAGTGCCACTACACGACCAACAAGAAATACAAAACCAAATAGAGCAAATGCTCCAACATGGAATCATTGCCCCGTCAGTCTCACCTTACGCCCAGTCTAATAACTCTTGTTACGAAACGTGACAAAACGAAATGTTTCTGTGTTGATTACAGAAAACTCAATAAAATCATCGCTCCAGACGTACATCCTTTACCTTTAATAGAAACCATTCTTGACAAATTGTCGAAAGCCAAATACTACTCTTCTGTAGATATAGCATCCGCATGTTGGCAAGTGGAAATATAACCTAACTCACGTAATCTACTAGCTTTCGTGACGTTAGATAGTCAGTACGAATTTTGTAGACTTCCGTACGGATTTAAAAATTCGACACAGATATACCATCGTGCCATAAACCAGGTCATACAAAAATATAAACTAAATTTTGTTACCCATTACTTCGACGATTTCATTATTTTCTCTGACACCTTAGAGGATCATCTACAACACCCACAACAATTTCTAACGGTGTGTCAACACGAAAACATCAAACTCAATTATAATAAATTTTCGTATTTTAAAACATCTATAGATTTCTTAGGATACACTGTTACCGCAGGTACTTATGCACCACAGACGCGCAACCTTGATACAATAAATGCCATCAAACCACCTACCGATCAAAAGACACTACAATCATTTTTAGGAGCAGTGAACGTTTATAATAAGTTTATACCAGATTATGCCCGCTTACGAGCACCTTTAAATACACTACTTAAAAAATATGTGATATGGAATTGGGACCCAGACTGTCAACAAGCTTTCACCACTCTCAAAGAGAGTTTAACCCGTAAACCAGTACTACACTTGTATCAAGTCGGTTTACCATGCCGCCTTTAATGCGACGCATCCACCAAAGGGATCGCAGGCATACTCAAACAGGTACATCCAGACGGACAAGTACATCCTGTACAATATTTCAGCCGCGCCCTTAGAGCACATGAGAGAAACTACACCGTTTCCAAACTCGAGTGCCTCGCCATCGTCGAAATTGTAGACAAATAACGAATATACCTCACCGGTATAAAATATACCATACCACAGCGAGAGACACTCGGTTATCATATATATATATATACTAGCCGAGTGGCCCGGGCAACGCCCGGGTTTTACCCGACTGGACCCGGCTTCGCCTGTGTAGTGTTCGAGCGAGGTTTACTCATGAATGAATAGAGGCCCCAACTGTTTGTAAACTCAATGTAATGAATTTTCTTTCAGCAAAATGGAGATAAATTGCAAACAGCAATATCGAAAATGCGTGTGAAAAAATCTGAAATATAGGATCAATTTCACAAACACATCTAATGAATAGAGTGCTGTTTGGAGGAGTGGTCTAAACTGTTAATTTTTAAAAACCATGACCCGGGATCATTGAATGCAGATTTAGACACTTTGTTCTGAAAAAAAAATTGCCCCAATGGCCCCTGAATCTTGAAAAAGTCCAACCCCTCCAGTGAGTGCAAGTAACCAAACTGGGCTTTTATTTTAAAAATTAAAAAAAAAGAGCTAATGATTAGTTTGAATAAAGGAAAATGGTCGGCACAACCTGAAAATTTCACTTTGTCCACTTCACTCTCGGCTGTCCAAGAAGAAACAGCCAGAGCAAACATTTTAAAGGGCACCTAATCCGGCATATACATATCTAAATAGTTAAGCAACTTTTATAAATGTAATATATTTCTGCAATATCGAATTACCTTAACTCGGAAGAATTTTGTATTATTTATTGTTGCAGTTTTAGAAAAGTGTGGGAAATTGGATATTTTAACAAAAGAATACAATTTTTAAAATGGTATATAAAATAAAAAGGAAATTTGCATAATTTTCTAATAGTCAAGGGCAATTTTAAAAATACCAAAAAAGCAAGACCAAATAAAAATATATATATATATGTGTGATGTTTCAGTAACAGCATTGTTGCCATATAAAGACAAAATTACTGAATGTATTCAGTACCTTTGTCTGAAGATAGCCAAAATGTAACTGAAACCACACATAATGTAATTATTTGTATTCGGTCTTGCTTCCTTTTTTTTTTAATTATCCCTAGTACGCGTGGTACAGGCCATGATAACCATGGTGGGTAGGTAGCGACTGCTTTTACTGTAAGCGCACCACATGTCTACAAATGTGATACATTGCTACCAGCTAAATGCATTTTCACTATGGTGTGATTTCCACATGATGGATCTGTAGACACATTATAATCTCTCCAGAGCTTAAGGTAGCAAACAGTACTTTCACATTATATAAATATCAATGCCAAAAGCCAGAGTTATGATAGCTGTTGCAGTGTAATGTAGACCTGCAGGATGGGGAAAAAGCAATATTATTTCCGGCTTTAATTTTAAAAGTATTATGAAACGTTAAAAATATAATCTTAACTTTTGAAGCATGAAAAAATGCTAACTTGATGTGTATTAATTTAGTCTAAAAACAAACAGCATGTAAAAGTAAGCACCAATCGAAAGCATTTATTAGCTCTAACAGTGCTGCCCCCAGCGGTAAAAGACTGGAGCTAACGCTTCACGGGTTGGTAAAGTTTATGTTAATATTACATTAACTTAACAATATTCCATGTCTTGCTAACACAAATTTTAAAAATAATATGCATAAAAATAATGCAATTCTAAAAATCATAAATGAAGCATCATTAAATTAAATGGGAGAGAAATGGTGCTCCAAAATTTTTTTTTGTTGTAAAACTTTGACTTTATATTTTTACAAATTCTTAATGTATATAACCCAAACCCAATTGTCTATAAAATTCTGCAAACAAATATAATATTATAGAGGCATGAAAATACTAATGGTGTAAAAATCAAAACAGCAAAGTTATCCTGATAAATGCAATGAGCTATGATAAGGTGTGTTGCAGGCTAACAAAAACCTTAATTAACCAGAAATGTTGATACCATAAAAAAAAATAAAAAACAATTTTCAAGAATAGAGTTATGTAAATGAATTAAATGTGAAAAAATTAAAATAAAATAAAGTAAAAAAAAGCTTTATTGATGAAACTACAGTAGAGCAATAATGATAACAAATTATTCACAAATTATGTAGTTACAAAAGTCAAGCTTCCCAAAATCATTATTCGAAGAAATCTCTTTCAAAATTGTCAAAATCTATATCAAAGCCCCCTGATAAACAATATTGCGTGTCTTGCTAAAAGTAGAACTAAAGACAAATAAATTTTTAGGGCTGGAAACACGGGAGCATGCTACATAGAGTTGCCCATGCGAGAAACAGGGAGACTCAAGATGCACACCAACTACTTGCAATGTTTGACCCTGAAGCATGCTGAACCCTAGAGCTATTGGAACGCTGAGAAAGATTGCTTCTCCTATGGCTTGGCATACCTACAAACACAAAGCATTAGTAAAAATAAAAATAAGGATAACCGAAAAATGTAAAACATCAAGGACTGAGATTGAAGAAAAAAATTCAAAAATAGTGTATTAAAATAAGCGCGACTCATGACTAAGGCCAAAATAAAAAAAGCATAGAAATAATCTGAAAGGAGGGGAGAAATGCATAAAACTCAGTGAAAACGTAAAACAACTGATTAAAAAAAAGCAAATGGAAGAAGACGTAAAAAAAAAGTATAAATCGCAGAAAAAATATGCACAATAAATATGAGTAGAACATACATAGATATATATGAGCAGCTACATATTATGAAGCAGATAAATCTAAATACTACCTAAACAAATGACAGCAAAACAAAAAAAAAAAAAAGACAATGGAAGAAGGCCTAAAAAAAAAGTCTAATTTGGTTGAAAAAACTGCTCAATAAATTGAGCCTATATAGATATATGGACCCGGCTTCGCCCGGGTATTGTTCGAGTGGGGGTTGACTCTTGAATGAATAGAGCCCCCAACTGTTTTAAAACTTAAAGTAAAGAATTTTCTTTCAGCACAATGGAGATAAACTGCAAACATCAAAATTAAAAATTCTGGTAAAAATAATCTGAAATATAAGATCAATTTCACAAACACATCTAATGAATAGAGTGCATTTTTGGAGGAGTGGTCTAAACTGTTGATTTTAAAAACCACGACCCGGGATCATCGAATCCAGTTTTGGGGGAATTTGTTCTGAAAAAAAAAATTGCCTTAATGGCCCCTGATTCTTGAAAAAGTCAAACCCCTCCAGTGAGTGCAAGTAACTAAACTGGGCTTTGGTATCTAAAAAATGAAAAAAAAAATCTAATGATTAGTGTGAATAAAGGGAAATGGTCCTCGCAACCGGAAAATTTCACTTTCTCCACTTCACTCTCGGCAGTTCAAGAAGAAACAGCCAGATTAAACATTTTTAAGGGCACCTAATCCGGCATGTACATCGATAGTTAAGCAACTTTTAAAAATGTAATATATCTGCAATACTGAAATACCCAGACTTGGATTATTTTTTTATTAGGTTATTGTTGGCAGTTTTAGAAAAATGTGGGAAATTAGATAGTTTTACAAAAGAATGTACTTTTTAAAATGGCATAAAATAATTAGGAAATTTGCATCATTTTCTAATAGTCAAGGGCAATGTTAAAAATACCAAAAAAGCAAGACCAAATAAAAAATAAACGAATTATGTGTGATGTTTCAATAACAGCATTGTTACCTTATAAAGACAAAATTACTGAATGTATTCAGTACTTTTGTCCGAAGATGGTAACAATCCTGTTACTGAAACCACACATTATTTATTTATTTGGATTTGGTCTTGCTTCCTTGTGATTTTTATCTATATTTCAAAATATACCTCAATTCTTTTTTACCTAAAAAGCTTTACATATATATTGCCAAGACCATAAATAAAGGTAAAATGTCAAATGAGTTATTAATTAACCCTATATGGGTCAGGACAAGTGAAAATAAGGCCAACAATAGAAATATCTTTCTAAAAAATTAAATTTGAACGCTAGCTTCACAAAGGGCACAAAATTTGCTACCAGCTACATGCGTTCTTTTTTACTATGGTGTGATTTCCACAGGATGGATCTACATTATAATTTCTCCAGAGCTTAAGGTAGCAAACAGTACTTTCACAATAAATAAATATCAATGCAAAAAGCCAGAGTTATGATAGCATGTTGCAGTGTACTGTTGACCTGTAGGATAGAAAAAAAGCAATATTACCTAAACCAATGACAGAAAAAAAATGTTTAGCCAACCCTTAAATAAAGCAGTTACTGAAAATTCATAGCTGCTGCTTACAATATAAATGCTATTAGAGCATAAACATATTACATGGAACAAACATATAGTAAAATATATGTAGCAAGTTATATTGTAAAACATACTTTTTTCAATAAATATACTTTTTACAACTTTATAAAAAAAAATAATATACCTTATGAGATAAAAAAGTACACTTATCTTTAAAAATGTAGATCGTTATATGTACACTAATTAAAATTAAACGAAGCAAAATATATGAATAAGCTGCGAAATAAATAATAATTCCAAATGATTAAATAAAATCTACCTTCTAAAAAGGAAAAGAAAGTTTTTCGAAATGCAATTTTTGTGCTTTTAGCCTAAATGGTAAACCAAAACCTCAACTCCCTACGTGCGAAATTTCACAATAGTTTTAATTAACCCAGGTTCCGGGGGCGTATTTATTTGATAATGATCGATTAAAATTATTTTCAAAGAGTTTAAATATATAAAAATAATCTTACCTTTTAAAGGCACATTAATCGGGTAAAATTACAAAATTACAAATTAAAAACAAACAAAGTGTAAAATTATTAACCAATCAAATTCATTTATCGTCGCGACCAGTGCGCCGCCAAGCGGTAAAAGGCTTGAACTAAGGAATTTTGGTTTAACATTTTTTAAAATAGCACATTAAACCTTTTCGTTTTTTGAATAGCCTATATGTTAAACGAAATCTTCAGCTACCTACATGCGAAATTCCATAATGATTGAGTCAGTAGATTTTGCGTGATGCGATAACAAACATCGATTTCGCATTTCATTTTTATAGATATAAGGATGGTAATTTAAAACAACAACCTCATATTGTGTAGATAACTTATAACAAGATTGCCATGTTGTATATAGAAACACATCTATAAATAATTATGCGCATGATTAATCTGTGTCTTTACATCACCCTATGTAATGTAATTTGTGCAAAGTGGATAAATAAATAAAATCTGTAATAGATTTAAGAGTTGAGCTAAAGCAGAGATCGAGCATAGTATTACCAAAACAACAGTCTAAAGATGGAACTCATAAATCAGGTAGATTCACAATTCCCACGACAGGCCACCCACACTGTCACATGTGGTGGAATGCAGAGACCCCTCTCACACCTGGACAGGTAAAGGCGCCCTTTCTCAAACGCCCCTGTCACATAAGGTCACCCCGTCTTTAACCTATAAATCATCACCTTACAGGGACTTGACAGTTCAGACAGTTCAGTCAGTTTTTTAGTTCACGCTTAGCGTCAGCTCACGTCGGTCGTACCTTATGTCGATCTCAACTATCATGTAGACGAGTAAGAAACTTCTATGTCTCCATCTTGCGCTTCTAGCTCAGCTTTTATCTGTTAACGGAACTTTCTTAGTGTAACTGTGTCTTCGTTTTTTGTGTGGATATCCCCAGCTTTCCACTCTGCCTCGACCACGACTGCCTGTATTTTGTGAGAACTTTTAAAGGTCTTCCAAGGTGCAGAGAGGTACTGGAAAACTCTACATCCTGACTGTTCCTCTTGGTCAACACAGTACAACAAGAGCTACCAGGACTTCAACAAATTATTTCAGTAGTCGACAGGATCTCATCACAGATAAGTCGACAGTAACTCATCATCACATTTAAGCCGACAGGATGACCAAAACGAAGGATGACACAACGAAAAGGTAAGAAGACTGTTCAGATAGGAAGCGAGAAAGAGCGAAGATGGAGGAACAAGCCCGCCATACCAACGAAACGACCAAGCAATCTCTCCCCAAGATATTTACGGAAAAAACGCCGCCCCAACGGACTTCCGCATACCCGCTAACCGATCGCCAACGCCAGGAGCAAGCTGACCACCCCAACGACACAGCCGAAAATCCCACACGACATGGAAACTGAGCAGCGATGTACCCAAACCCTGTGACAAGTTCCACACCTTCGACCTGACATCGTCGAGACAATGCTCAAGGCAACAAGCCACAATCAACTTCACAGAAGCTACAAGCGTCTACAAGCTCTACATGGAGCGTCTTCAACGTCAGCAGGAATACAAGCCAAGACCAAGTTTCCTGACTGAACTTTCATCCAAACTGTAAGTTTTAAAATCTTACATAACTTTATCCTCAAGTTCACAACTTGATTCAACCTAAATTTTGTATTTATATTTTCACTTTAAGCATTTAAAATCAATTTTTACCTTTTTTATATCATTTTTTATTGAATTTTTAAAACTCTCACACTCTCATTTATCAAATTTATTTTAATTTTTAATCAGATTATAAATTTCAAGTTATTACTCTTAATTTTACTTAAAAAAAAAAAAAATTTCGCCCATCACGCATTTTTACAAATTTGCCAATCTTACACGTCGTTCTTAAATTCACCTATAATTATATTATCCAAATCTACAACTTAAAAAAAAAAAAAATCATTATTATTATTTCTTAAAATCTGATTCATCATAATTCTCAACTTATTTTTGTTTTACTTATTAGTTATCTTTATATCAAAAGACCAATATCTTTATCAATTCTTAAAATTTGGTAATGTTCACCATTTTAAGTAAGCGCCCAATTTAAATTATTTGTAACTCTCACGACATTGCCCTTTTACAAGAATCATTTTAACGCTACCATAATCAACGATTTGAAAAATATATTCAAATCTTAAATGTAAATTAACGTAGGTGAAACACATTTTTTTTAAATTGCAAAAATCGGAAGATACAATATCTTCAAAAACACCACTAGGGAAAACAACTATCTTTCCCAAAACAAGTTAGGAATAAAGATTCACTCCACTTCACCGCCAGTAGCTAATTTAAGTCACAGCCTTCCAAAACGATTACAATCGTTAATATTCGAGGATAAATACACTCCCTCGTCTTTTCCTTTTACATGCATAGTTGGTTATCAGCACATTTCTTTCAACAAACCTTACAACACCCTCACACATCACTTTATCCAATTGGCAACAATTTGTAGTGCGCGACTTAACACACAAATCCAAATTTCGAGTCACACAAGCGCCACTTAGCTCTATATCGTCGCCACAATAAAATAATTTCACATTAAGCGTGCCACATCCACTAACAGTCAAATATTCTCTCGATGTGTTTCATACAACAACCACCCATGACTTTATTAAATTTGTTATTCATGGTGAAACAGGTTAGATTTGTACCAAACTAAGACTTCACGTGACACCTTTTTATTCACATTTCTCAATTCGTGTCACAGTGCCACACCACAAAACTTTTTCATTTTTCAGGCCAAAGACGCCCTTCACGCCTGTGACACCACATCTCACTTCAAAGCGTGTCCACGTTGAAAGTCGAACTTTCACCACACATCTAAACTTGACAACACTGAATAACATTTTTTCTAAACTAACTTCGAAACACAACAACTACGAACACCGAGAAAATCATATCTTTCAATTATAACAGTAAATTGCCAACTCAACAAAAGGAGAATATCTTTGGACATGCCCTCTCTTCCCCCTCAAGGCAGATCTTCTTGACCGCTAGCTTCATGACGCCATTTTGAACACATGTGTCACACTACTCATTTAGATTTCCTCGAGAATCTCACAAATCTCACCAACGAGATATCACAACACAACATACTTTAAACATTTTACATGTTAATTGATAACACCAATTAAAACAATTTGGTTAAGTCTTATATAGACTTTTTAACGCGAAAGAGAAATCATTCTCTACATACCAGCATTGAGGACAAACGAAAAGATCATTTCACATATTCCCAGTTTCAGAGTCATAGAAACACCGATGTTACCAAAGGGATATAATCTAGTCACACACCACAACTGTAACTTTTCGTCAAAAGAGACAAATTTTGTTCAATTTTACACTACTTAAAATTTATCCAATCATTAATAACCTTCAATTATATTATAAATTTTGTATAAAATCTTGAATAATTATTCTTATTCTTACCTTTCAATTATATAAACAAATTTTTTAATCCAACATTAAAAAAAAAAAAAAAAAAAAAACCTTTAATCAAATTTACTTTTATTTTTCATGATATTATTTTAGTATTGTAAAACATCTAATTGTTTCAAAAATTATTTTTATTTTATTATTTATTATATATTTTATATATTACAGGTTTAATTTTGTCCACTTACACTTTTTGTACCCGCAATCATATTTCTATATTTCTATTCACTATATTTTATTTGTTTAAATACCTTTATTATCTAACAAAGTTTATCATCCACTATCGGGCATCTACAACAATCGTTTTCAACAATCATATTCTTTAACCAATCCCCTATATTTTTCATCACTATCTTTTCAGTCATTGCGTCACATCAATGTAGAAAAACGACAGCACTGCTTGACAATTTATTTTTTGATTTCGTAATTTTCTCTTTGAGAACACCGTTCCCCAGACTTACCAATCCAAACTTCTGGTCTGAACATGCTTCAAGAATTTATTTCATTTCATCCGCAGAGCAAATCACCAACGCATTCACAAAGCGTTCACGTTTTTCAACTTTCAACTTTTTTTTTCAGCTCTAGCGGACCACATTCAACCTTTGATTTCGAGTCAAGTCAGATCACCTACTGTCGCTACAATTCTACTTATCGCATGGCTCTATTTCACTCCTTTCTCAATCATATTAATAAGCAACTTTTCTTCAACAACTTTTAACCCAATAATCCTAAAATTGTGACAAAACACTGTAACCCTTATATAGGATCGCAAGTGAAACATTGCCAAGGAAGACAGCTCAAGTCTATATCCTCGCTTTGCACCTGGATCTGAGTATTTGGTTTACATGAGCACTTCTAACAATTACATATTCTTCAACAACTTTTCAACCCAATAGCACTACAATTGTGACAAAGCACTGTTACCCTATACAGGATCACAGGTGAAACATTGCCTAGGAAGACGCTCAAGTCCATATCCTCGCTTTGCACCTGGACCTAAGTATTTGATTGCATGTGTAAATCTCACAATTGCTTATTCTTTAACTACTAACCCTGTCCAACGCCCACCAATATTCTCTTAGAATGTGAATTTTTATGTCATCATTTTATTTTAATCATCTTTTTTGTTAATCAAACACAATGTCATTTTTATTTCACTTTTATATATCCAACAAATATCATCTTGTTATAGCCCTTTTTAACCCTCACAGTTTAAATTAATTAAAAGAAATTTCAATTACTTACCTGTGTTAGAGAGGCTTTACCCGCCTAAACCCGGATAAACCCTTTCACTCCGGGGCCCATCTATGGTAATTTAAAACAACAACCTCATATTGTGTAGATAACTTATAACAAGATTGCCATGTTGTATATAGAAACACATCTATAAATAATTATGCGCATGATTAATCTGTGTCTTTACATCACCCTATGTAATGTAATTTGTGCAAAGTGGATAAATAAATAAAATCTGTAATAGATTTAAGAGTTGAGCTAAAGCAGAGATCGAGCATAGTATTACCAAAACAACAGTCTAAAGATGGAACTCATAAATCCGGTAGATTCACAATTCCCACGACAGGCCACCCACACTGTCACATGTGGTGGAATGCAGAGACCCCTCTCACACCTGGACAGGTAAAGGCGCCCTTTCTCAAACGCCCCTGTCACATAAGGTCACCCCGTCTTTAACCTATAAATCATCACCTTACAGGGACTTGACAGTTCAGACAGTTCAGTCAGTTTTTTAGTTCACCCTTAGCGTCAGCTCACGTCGGTCGTACCTTATGTCGATCTCAACTATCATGTAGACGAGTAAGAAACTTCTATGTCTCCATCTTGCGCTTCTAGCTCAGCTTTTATCTGTTAACGGAACTTTCTTAGTGTAACTGTGTCTTCGTTTTTTGTGTGGATATCCCCAGCTTTTCACTCTGCCTCGACCACGACTGCCTGTATTTTGTGAGAACTTTTAAAGGTCTTCCAAGGTGCAGAGAGGTACTGGAAAACTCTACATCCTGACTGTTCCTCTTGGTCAACACAGTACAACAAGAGCTACCAGGACTTCAACAAATTATTTCAGTAGTCGACAGGATCTCATCACAGATAAGTCGACAGCAACTCATCATCACATATATATATATATATATATATATATATATTATATTTTAATATAAAAAAAGTTGAGTGAGTTTCTGCTTGATATTTTGTATCATGTTGAGGATTATTGTAATGGTGATGCAGTCGTGGCTAGAATCTTGAAAATGATAAAAATACTGAAGATTAGAAATTGCTTTAATTGAGCCAAGAAATATAAAAACATAATTGGATAAAAGTATTGCCTGTCTTAAGGCGTATAAATAAGTAAAACAAAAGATTATTTACATAATTACAAAAACTTTGGGTCGGCCAGCGGGGAAGAACAACAATCAGTTTATATAGTAGAAGCGTGACCTCTGGCGGTCGATTAAAACAGAGTATTTATATCTATGAAATTATAACTTTAAATAAAATAACATTTTAACATATAACATTTTTAAATAAAATATTTCAATATAACATTTCAAATAATATATTAATATAACATATATATATATTAAAAATAAAAATGGCATATCCTGACCAGGAGCACATGTGTTTACATAAGGCAGAGCGTCATCTGGTGGAACAGAAATCAACTAAACATTGATTTAGTCTGTTCCCTGATATTTGGCCAACCCAATTTCTTGATCAATCAAGAAAAGCCATCCACGAAGTTAAGTTGCGGCATAATTAAAAGGAGAAGTGCCTCTTTTGGTACATATAAATATATAAATCCTATTTAAGATGATAAATCGAGAAGACATTGCAGGTATATAAAATGTCTGTCTAGTTATGAAGAAATGTCCTCAAAAATTGAATTAATATTTATAATTTGTTATTCAAAATGTGTTTCCATGCTAACAATGGTAATATTTTAACTAAATATTTTAGGATAATATTGAACATTTAATATAAAAATGAGGCTTATTTAGGATTCAATAAGTTTTATATAGATTTTATTTAGATGGTT
>CP092883.1:40476640-40498709 GCA_030710605.1 Cordylochernes scorpioides
TATCGCCCAACAAGCTTGTAAGACGTCCCTGGCTCACCTGAAGCACGCCACCTGCTGTGTACTTTAAAAAAGCCTCGTTAATGATGGACGATTGGTCCATCCAAATATTGGATAAATAAAACTTATTAAATCCAATATAAGCCTTATTTTCAAATATTTATATTAAGGATTGCTCTATATTCAGAATATTAAAGATATAATCATGAAGACAAAACTATTTATTTCTTGGGATTGATCAACCTGAGAGACCTCACCTCGCCTGCCAAGAACAAACGTGGAAATTAAGCCAAGGTGGAATTCCCAGGGCAGAGTTCAAGCAATAAAGACTCGACGTACAAATGGGCGGTAGGACTGCCTACCCTATGGCCCCTTCCATAAAAAACGATGGAACGCCACGCCTTCGGACCACATTTCAGGTCCAATGTTTCCCGGAATGTCTGGAGCTATAATTTGGTCCAGCGTGGGACTCAATTCGTAGTCTTGGACTTATTGATGTTCCCATCCCCTGTGTTACTTCATCTATGGACCTCCGTCATAATTTGTACTTGTGGGAGCTAGGTCGCACTACACTTTAGTCGTCTTACACTTTATCTTATATCTATATATGTTATGAATATAATGTGTTGTTTTTTGAAAAGATAAAGAATTGAATGTGCAGTCGTGATAATAGGAAAGTGGAAAAAAAATAATTATTTACTTATAAAGTAGTTTTTATTTTCTATTACTTGAAAAAATTACACATTAAATCTTTTTCACGGGTATATATAATTTATAAAATTAATCCTATATTAGTGAATTTATAAAAATGGGTAACTTCAATTTTTAATATTTACAACAATATTCAAAGTGTTATATCTTAAAACAATGATAAAAAATGTTGAATAGTCAATGAGTGAAAATAAAATGTTTGAATTTTCAGATTAAATAATATTTATATTAAGGAGAGAATTGTTTTAGTGACTTTTCTTTACTCTTCCAAGTGGATACCTAAAGTACCAGTTACATAAACTTACAAAGGTACTTCAGCTAAAACTTTGATAAAATAACTATTCTATTTTATATATAAAGAATAAATTCAAAAATCAAGAATATCAAAAACGTAAATAGGAATTTAAAGCTATCTAGAGTATATTTTAATGCGACATTTTTTACACATGTGGAAAATAGGCAAATATATCTTGAGAATTCATTAATTTTAAGAAATATATATATATATTCTTGTTTTAAAAACAAATCAAATTAGTGTACCATCTATATATAAGTAACGAAACTGTTTTAGTGTGAAACCTTTTACTTTGGAATTAAACAATTCCTTTGTATCCTGAATGAAAATAATATTGGTAGAGCCTTGCTCATCATGTTGAACTCTTTTATTTAATTATTATTTCAATTAAAAAGAGCGCTATTTTCTCCTAGGGACACTTGCGCTGTCATACATGCATGCCTTTACATTTGTCTATACATATAATTTACAATTTATTTAGGCCGTGAAGAGAAAGTTATAGAATATTAACAAGGAAAAAGAGAGAAAAAACGAGAAAAAAAGAACTGTGTACAAAGAAAGAAATGTCTGGCAATATGTAAAATCAACATAATATAAATGATTAAATTCTTAAAGATATTTGTTGCTTATCTGTCAGTAATTACGCCATTTTGATTAGCCACGTCGCTCGAATAATGAATTTGCCTATTTTTCTCTACCTTACCCAAGAATTTCTCGACAGATCCGGTATATAAGAAGAATAGCCCTAATACAGAGCAGTATGGATGATTAAACTTGAGAAAGAGCTGAAAGCTTCCATCTCTAATATGACTTGTCTCACCAACAGTTGTTTTATAGCAATAAGAACAGTAATAACCTGTTGTATTTGAAACGTAAATGGTATCTGTATATGATTATTTTGAATGCTATATTCATTTCATAATTAAAGAATATTTTTTCAACTTTGCAAATAATATATTTTCGAGATTATTTGCAAAATACTAAAAGGGTGAGCTCTTAATGTATGCAGACAATTTCCTAATATCCTCTAGACCTCGATTCTTTTTACTTTAGATGTTAATAAATAATATTATATTGATTGTAGATATTGACCGACATTTTTTATTTTGTACACACTTTTGTAATTTGCTCTCGTTTTTTCTCCCTTTTTCCTTTTTAATGTCATATGTCTGTTCTCTTTACGGCCTAAAATTATTGTAAATATATATGTATAGACAAATGTAGAGGCATATATATAGTATATTTTAAACTGTATAATAATGACACCTTCTATTTACTACCACCTCATGTTTGTTATATAAACTATTTGTATTCAAACCTCCTACTTGTATGTAAACTAAAAATGTTGGCCGTCAAAATAAAGATCCAAAGAGTTCGGCCAGCTGGTGGCAGGGACAGAGGGGAGGAAAAAAGCCAACGCCCAGCCCATGTGGGGTCCCGAGGGACATTTCTATAGACATCCCTGTAAACAGGACAGGTTTTGTCAGGGGGGTCATCAGCAGATGGTTGTAGAGTGTGTACAGCGGCAGGCCACTTCACAGTCTCTCTCTCCATGTCTTGGTGATAAGCATCCAAGTTGGTGTCATGGCCTCTACCTCTGTCCCGTGGGCTGTCCCCGATCCCTCTATGTGCTAACATATAGCCCTGCCTCTGCTTCTTGTTGTCCGCGTGTGGGAAGATCATCAACACTCGCCTCACGTACACGACTGCCAGTTCATCCATTCGTCGGCACATTTGCAACAATATTACATATATGTATGACATTTTTGTACCTTTAACCGTTCAAAACTCATTTCAATATTTAAAGGATTCTAAAATAGTAGTAGACATAGTGGTATCTAATCTGAGAGAACTTTGAGATTATTTACATAAGTCGTGGAGCGCTCCCAGTTTACAGAAATAATTTGTAAACCATATGTAAGGTTACAAAAAAAAAAAAAAAGATTGTAGCGTTCTCTTATTCATTGAAAAGGTGTTATAGCTCTATTTAAAATCTGATTATTTTATCTTCATTTATGCTAGACCAGGGGTCGACTATTTCTTGAGTAGGAAGAGTCAAAAATTACACTTTACAAAATTTCAAAGTTTTTAAAGAGCCACAAAATGTTTTTATCGCCAACATTAAATAGTATATTCTTGCATAAATAGGTATTAGCTTATGGAACTATATAAAGAGCCGCAGCTTCACATTCAAAGAGTTCCATGTGGCTCGCGAGCCGCAGTTTGCCGACCCCTGTATTAGACTTTTCAGAGTAGGTTGCTGTCTAAGTGTAAATTCATTTCTTAATTTATTTATAAAAGTGATTTAGTTTCTGAGGTATTCCAATTTCTTGCTGGATAACACGCTCTAACGACAAAGTAGGGGAAGGAGGGGGTGGAGGAAGGTGCATGTCAAAACCAGAATTCAGGGTAATGAAGCAGCCACAGTGAGATGTGCGTGATCCACATGGGAACTGTTTACTTAGCAGTCTCCCCCCAGAGAGAAAACCTCAGTAGTTGGTTTAAACTCCCCACTTGGCGCGCGACAACGGGCCATATGGCCTCTGGCGGCACGATCAAAAGCCCCCCACCCCCCACCATATTTTAATGCATGAAAATAAGATCCCCGCGGGATGTTGAATCAACCCTTTCTCACTCACTGACGTCACCGCCAGGAACAGCAATAACACGCTGCCATTTGAATATGGAAATCTAGATCCCAGCAGTAGATTATTATCCTCACTCACTCTCTGTTCACTTCGACAGACTGAGTTGTGGTTGGATCATTCACGTGTATCTTACAACCTAAATGTATCTACAAAGGTAAAAGTTTGACAAATATTAACCTTATTATTATGTATTTTAAAAGGGTGAGCTTTCGAGCCGAAGGTCGTGTTCTTCTTTTGGTCTTTTTCCTAATTATCAGACAGGCTTGTAGTAATTTGTAATCAGGCCAGAGGCCAGAACTTCAGCTAGAAAACTAAGGGAATCTTCATAATTTATCAAAGAGGTGTTTAGCTACCAAAGTGGCTAGGCCAAATCTATGGCTAAAATATAGATGGAATTTTGCCGGGAAGATATTAATCTACAAAGGAAAAGGTCACTTCTACCGTTAAAATAAACGTCAAACCTAGACCCTTTATATTGACCGTCATCGCAAACTAGAAGCAACATTTTTCTTTGTAGATCAATATCCTTACGGAAACATTTCCATTTATATAAAATAATAAAAATAAAGAAGGCATCTCCTGACCACGAGCACATGTGCTTTTTAGATGGCAGAGCGCCATCTAGTGGAGCAAGAATAAACTAAACGTTTATTTAGCTTGCTCCGTGATATTTGGCCAACCTAGATGGCGCTCTGCCATCTAAAAAGCACATGTGTCGTGGTCAGGAGATGCCTTCTTTATTTTTAATATCAACACCTGACCCACTCATCTTTTTTTTTTCTATTGTTTTCTCATGTGTTAAGCGTCTTTACGCAAATTTGGCCTTAAATACCCATTTCTTGATTTCTCAAGAAGCCATTGGGTCCAAAAATATTTTTGGATGCAGTGGTTACAGCCTACTCCACGCTGACGAGCGCCAACAGCGCGAAACGCGTTCGTGGATGACTTTTCTTGATTTATCAAGAAATTGGGTTGGCCAAATATCACGGAGCAAGCTAAATAAACGTTTAGTTTATTCTTGCTCCACTAGATGGCGCTCTGCCATCTAAAAAGCACATGTGCTCGTGGTCAGGAGATGCCTTCTCTATTTTTAATATCAAAACCTGACCCACTTATCTTTTATTTTTTTCTATTGTTTTCTCATATATAAAAAATATATCTCTTATAACCTAACATAGAATAGACCCTATCGATAAAGGAAGTTATATATTCATATTATTACTAGCTTCTTGAAAATAGTGTTATAGATATGTTCGCTATTTTAAACATTCATGCGTGTCCCCAAATTAAGATTTATCCTACATGTATTGTCTTTTTATTAACCTTTTTCTAATGTTTAAAGTATAGATTGAAAAAGGCGCATCATTGGCTTTGTATTATAGCATAATTCTTTTCTTTTTAGTATAATATCATTTCACTTCGTGAAAGCAGATTCCTTTGCAATTAATAAAAGAGGAAAACACTTATTTAGACACGAAACTCTCAAAAATGTGGTCATCAGAATACTCTAAGGTAGACAGGATTATCACCTGAGATTTTATGATCCTTGAGACGTTAGAAGTCATTCGGCTAGTGTATTATAAACACAAGGTAATAAGACCAAATCCAAATAAAAAATAAATAAAATAAACACACTTATTACTTTGTGTAAATAATCAAGAAGTATTTAGAAAGTAGGCAGGAATATGAGTAGTAAACAAGAAGTAGACAAGAATAATCCAGGTGACGTAAAGCTAGAGCATGTATGTTTTATAATCTCAAATGAGTATGTAAATAGAAATGACCGATGGTTCAAAGATAATCCAAGGGACAAGCGTTATTTTTTCAATTCAGTCAAATTGAATTATTTTTCCAGTACTGTGGCATTATTCTTCCTGAATTATACTTATCACAATAAGGGGTCGATGGAAGGGAGGTCTAAACCAGGGGTCGGCAAACCTTTGAGCCGGAAGAGTCGAAAATTGCAATTTAGAAAATTTAAAGTTTTAAAGAGCCAAAAAAGTTGTTCTGGCCTAAAAAATAATACTCGCATAAATAATATTTGCGTATGGTACTTTATGAAGAGCCGCAGCTCCACATCCAAAGAACCGAATGTGGCTCGCGAGCCGCAATTTGCCCACCCCTGGTCTAAACAGTTGGTTTTCGACCGCTACGACCTGGGTTCGATTCCCGCATTGGGCACTTTTTTCTGATAAAAAAAAGCTCCATTGGCCCCAAATTTTGCAAAAGTCCAACCTCACTAGCTATTGCAAGTAACCAAACGGGTCTCTGACATATTTGCAAATGCAAAGTCAAACTGCTTTTCACATGTGTAGACATGTGGTGCACATACATTAAAAGCAGTCGTTAACTTCTACCCATCATGATTATCATCGCTTTTACTACGTGTAATAGGGATAAGCAAAAAAAAAAAACAATAGTGGCTTTGAGAAATAAAGCTTTGTCCTAATGAAAGGGACATTCGAAGTTAATTTATGTTCCTTTATATTTTACGATTAACTCCAAATATATTTAGCACTGTTCCTTCATTAGGTCTAACTGCTCTCAAATATTCAACCATCACGCCAGCCTTGCCAGCCAACAAATGCCGCGATTATTTATACAGACTTTAACCTTTTCGCTGCCGATAACACTTTAGCGTGTGAAGCCTCAGGCCTATAACATGCAAATGTTTTATCTAAGATATAACATTTATATTTATTTTGTATGAATAAAGAGCAATCCATATTTAAATCTTTAAATAATAAAAAGGCATATATTGGATGGAATAAAAATGTATTTGCCAATGTTTCGGTTGGCTGAACGCCAACCTTTGTCAAGGCACTACATTTTTGTATAAACAAACTCAGCGCCATAATACATAACATAACAATATGCGGCGCTGAGTTTGTTTATACAAAAATGTAATGCCTTGATAAAAGTTGGCGTTCAGCCAACCGAAATAATGGCGAATAAATATTTTATTCAATACAATATATGCCTTTTTATTGTCTAAATATTTATACTTATATGTTTCATAAAAAATATATTTTAATAATTTAAAGTAGGATATCACAGGGGAAATAACTGTGTTACCTAGTTGTAAATAACTGTGGTTTTGTCTTTGTTTTGTATATACATTCATATATTCATTCGAAATCTTTACGTGGTCGACTTTTCTTGATTTATAAAGAAATTGGTTTGGCCAAATATCTTTGGAACCAGCTAAATAAAGTTTTGTTGATTTTTTGTTCCACTAGATGTTGCTCTGACATATAAAAATGCTCATGTGAGCGGTCAGGAAATGACAATTTTGTTTTTAATATATATATAGAATTAGTAACGTTGGGGAAGATGAGATGGCCATGTGTTGTCAGGGGAGCAGGCGCCAAAAACAGCATTCTGTGTGGTGGAGAAAAGAGTCTGGTCACATCTGTGGCAAGGAGAAGACGTTGCGACTTGCCTCCAGGTGTGTGGTGATCCTGCAAGGCGGTGCCAGGATAGCCTGACATCGGAGCGGCCTACAAGGAGGTATAGTCCAGGCTGGACGTGTACAGTGTGGAGCGGAACGTTTACCAAGAGTGACATCCATAGCGCCAAGGATTCTTCTGATGGGGAGGTTGAAGGCAAGTCCCACTGATTGTACTCCTATTTAGTGTCACTTTTTATGCAGCCCTTCGAACTCACGTGTGTATCTTTGTGAAATATGATTAGACAAAGAAAACGAACAGAATCTAGGTACGACGTTATAATATATATTGAAATTTGCGCAATATACATTGGTTAAATATATATTATTAATAACGCGAGGCCTCACTCAATATGTGCCAAAAGATTAGGTTTTAATATTATTTTACGGTTAAATTATGCACCTTTCTTTATGGGTATTTGCTAAAAATCCACCCCATATAGAGAGTAATGGCCTCAAATAGATTGATTATATCAACCTAAGTACAATCTATAAGATGAAAGTGTTTTTGTATGAATACATAATTATATTTTAATATAATTTATTAAAAATGGCTCTATAATTTTCTAATTTAAATAATATAAGAGCGATAAAATAATTTAAAATCATGTTTTGTTTTTTAAAAGGAAAGTTTTAATATGAAATGGCCTAGCAATCGGCAACCGCTCACCCAAAACATAAATATGCAAATATAGCGAGAAAGAATTTGAATCAATAACCAATTTTAAAGAAAGTTTGAAGCGGATTTTTAAAATTGGGAGATGGATTTTGAGAATAGGAGCGTGTTTCTTGTTGGTTTTTCTCATAATTTGCCCATTGTTGTCGTCCCATTCCGGTGAACCTTAAGAGATTTTTCTATCAGCTTTTCTCCTTTTTTCACCTGTCCTTCCACTTGGCTTCACCACTCCTTGTTTTCTAAGACAATTTTGCTTCTATTTACTTAGATCATTGAATTTGGGTTTGAATTCGTTATATCACAAATATTTCTTCTCTGAACATCAAAGAAAAGAAATCATCCGTGATAAAGCAATTAAATACAGTAGTTTTTTTCCTTTGAGAGACATCTTGTAAGAATTTTTTGTTTTAAATACGATTTTGTGTTCTTGATGTCTGTGCGTGCCTGTGTCTGTATATGTAACGGATAATTTAAATATCCTATAAAATGAAGGTGGTACTCGTCTCAGCGGCAACGTGCCACCATGTGTATCAATCTGCTATGTTAGATTAGATTCAGATAGGTTAGGGTAGGTTCAGATAGGTTAGGGGGTTTTTTAATAGGAGTATTTTTTCTAACGACTAAGAATAATATAATAAGCGATGTGTTTTCACGTGGTCACAAAAATGAGTATCTCTACACACTCGCAAACTGAGAAGTGTACACCTGGAGACCATAGTTCCGGGCTAATGACCCTGTTCAGTCCAGGGCGTAGTTTATTCCATGAGATACACACTGGATCAAATGGAATTTTCACAATCTGCCGAAGAGGTGTTTATCTAGCAATAGGCTAGAAAAATATATGGCCAAAATATGCTTGTGAATTTTTCTGGGTGAAAATTGATCTAAAAGAACAAAGGTCGCCTCTCCTTCAAAGATTGACGCGATCTATTGGGCGTCGCCGCAAACTAGCGGCCTCGGGTCGGTGACAAAGCCACAACACCAACTTTGGCCAACTGAGAAGCGTCTATCTGGAGGGCATGGTTACGGGCTAATGGCCTTCTTCAGCTCAAGGCGGACTTAATTCTATGAGATCCACACGGGATATAGTGGATTTTTTACAATCTGCCGAAGAGGTGTTTATCTGGCTAAGTGGCTGGGCAACTCTATGGCCAAAATATAGATGCCAATTTTGCCAGGATGAAATTGATCTATAAAGGCAAAGGTCGCCTCTCCCGTCAATACAAAGGTATAGATGGCGTATAGTTTTGAGGGAAGAGGCGATCTTTGCTTTTAGAGATCAATTTCCTCCCGGAAAAATTGCCATCTATATTTGGGCACAGATTTGGGGTGGCTACTTTGCAAGCTAAACAACTCTTTGGGGGATTGTGAATTTTTCGATTATATCCCGTGTGGATCTCATGGAATAAAGCTGCCCTAGCTTGAAGACGGTCATTAGCCCGAAACCATGGTCTGCATGTGGATGCGTCTCCATTTTGCTAACGCTGGTGTTGTTGCTTTTTCACCGACCCGAAGCCGCTAATTCGCGGCGACGGTCAATAGATGGCGTCAAGTTTAGACGGGAGAGGAGACCTTTGATTTTATAGATTAATTCATACCGGTAAAATTATTAATCTCAATTTTTAAATTATTAATCTCAATAAATTTCTGTTAAAATAGTCCATTATGGTAATTTCTATACACCCTGTAATACGTAAAAGAAAATATATTAACTACTAGCGGATGTATCCGGCTTCGCCCAGGTTTTTCTCGAGGGAATGTTTGTAGTCTAGTAATAAGAAAATATACTACACCTAAAAACTATCAGAGAAAAGAGAAACCACGGAAGGTGAACAGAAAAATGCTTACAATGGATGTTATGTTTACGATATCAAGTTAAATAAAAACAAAGATAAAATTTGCTTATGTTGGTTACTATAAATTTGTATATTTGTTAGGCGAAATTAGAAACATGATAAAACAATTGGGTATTTAAAAACAAATGTATAAATAAAAGTTGAAGTATAATAAACAATGTTAAAGATTAGTTTTAATTATTAATCAAGATTGTGTGTGAATATGTGAGAAAGATGTAATATCGTTGTTGTTTTCTTGGCCGACTGTTTTACATATGGTGTTATCTTAAAATTGCTTGTTTTGAATATTTTTTAGATTGAGATTATTAGCTAGTATGTAAAAAAATTAACTCTGTTTAAATTTAATTTTGTATTTATATATAAATAAAATTAACTCTCAAAATACAATTAACTCTGTTGATTTTTTGTATTTAATCGATAACAGCGAAGTTACGCATGTTAATGTTAGGAAATATATTTTTATATTAAGCAAAACCTGCTCCATCTCGTTTTACATAAATGTTGAAAATTTGGTTGAAATTGATGCATTGTAACGAAAGTTTTTAGTGATGTCCACTTATGAAATTTCCATTTTATTAATATAGAGAGATATAAAATAACTTATAAATAAAAATAAATTCATTCAATTATATGATTATTTTAAATATTCGCGTTAGATTGTGGAAATTCAATGAATATTATTGCATATAGATCGCTATTTATAGTTTAAGATCTTGGGAAGGGAGACAGCTAAAACTTTACAACTGAAAACTCTGTTAGTGCGCATATCCTGATCCCGATATCTTCCCTGTCATTTAAGGTTGATCCAAAAGTTCGTGTTTTTCTTATTGCTTGTCGATAATATTTTTATGGCGAATACATAATATAATACATAATACAATTACTTTATACATAATACAAAGACATTATACATAACGGCGAATAATATTGGTATTTCATTTTTTGCAAGTGTTTACTAACTTTTGGGACAACCTTGTAAATCTCAACACTTACACTATATTTATAAAACCTTTTCCATTGCCTAATCCCAAAATCTGTATTGCCCTTATTACATCATCATTGTCATAGTTGCACATATACACTGATCTAGTAACAAATTCATGACAACTCGGATCATAATATATTATCCTCTATTTTTATAGAGTCTATAGTCTTAGGGTCGATATTCCTGTAGAAGTGTCGTTATACCCGAAAGCTCAAAGTTTTGGTAATAAAAGAAGACACTCATCCTTCGAGACTTGTTGTTTATTCTGATTATGATCAAATAATTCTAACCATTTAATACTCCTCAGGTATAAAGGGACATGAATGATCGACTACAGACTTTGATACAGCCTCAATATGAAGCTATACCAAGAGTACTATCGTATAGGCTAAAGGATAATAAAAGGAGATTTAGGGAGAGCGATGTAAGGTAAGCTTATATGAGAATTTATATAAGGATATCATTTTCAGAATATTTTTTTATTATGTGTCATGTTTAGATTTGGTTAAAGATTCTCATATGGTGTTATTCTGTTTCGTGGCAATTTGGTTAATCAATTGTGCAGAACCTCATCACTCGTTATCATCCAACACCTGAAGTTTTGAATGGCTGCTCTTGAATTATTCTTTAGCAAAATCGAAAAAAAATCAATATGAGTATCGTCCAAATATAAATAAAAATCAAAGTTTGGTTCTCGTCAGTAGAGAATGCTTAAGATGTGACAAGATTCATCACTAAGAGTTTACTTATGAGATTGTTACAAGAATGGGGGAATTATTGTTTTGTTTTTTGTGCGTTTGTGTGCCTGTTGCATATACTGTGACATCATAAAAATGAAACAAAGCTATAACGCGCCATCTTATATAAACTAAAGAAAACATTAAAACGCGAATGTTTCTTCTCACAAATAGATCAAAATTCTACTGTCCTTACTATGATGAAAAATAATTGAGATAGCCAGGCTCATCAGTGGTGACCCTTCCCAACAGTTTCGCTAATTTAATCCACCAGACCGCCTCTTTAGCGCTCTAATACTGTATTGGATCATTCTGCTTATATATGCTTCACTGAAGGGTGGAATCTTAGAAATGGTATTCAAGCAAACAATGGACATAAGCTTTTAAGACAGTAGAATTACATTTAAATATTTATATCGAGTAATGCTCTTCAGCAAACAATAAAGACAAGACAGTTAGGCAAAATTTAATTCAAATTCATCGCAGTAAGGACAGTAGAAGCTTGATTCATTTGTGGAAAGAAACATTCGCGTTTTAATGTTTTCATTTGATATATTATAAAAATCTTCAACTTATTTCAAGTCCAAGTTGAAATTACCTATTTGTTGTAAAATATCAATTTAGTTCTTTTCTCAAGTTCGAGAAGATCAAGGCAACTTTAAGAGCATTAAATGGTGGACCATAGGTAGAATATTTCTTCTCCCCAACATAGAGAATATATTCAATAAATATTCATATTTAGAAATCATTTTTTAAATTTTTTAATCAAATATTTTCAAATTTCTTTAACATAAATATGCCTGTGTGTGTGTGTGTGTGTGATTTATTTATTGTTCATTTTTTTCTTACTTACTTAATAGGGATAAACAAAACTTTAGATTACTTTGAAATTAGACTTATAATTTTCAAATTTATTTATAAAATGTATTTAAAATAAAAAAGTAATATCTTGATCGTGTTCACATAAACTTTCTGGATGGCAGAATTTATAATTGTAAAAACAAGAAACTATTTTGCTCCATTGTTGCCCTCTTTTACGATTATTTAAAATTAAGTTTAAGTTTTTTAAAACTTGTTATTTTTGGAAAAAAAGAAAATGGGCATCTCCTTATCGTGCAACTGAAGGTCGCTGATGGCTTGCTTCATTTAACGAAATAAATATCAACTATTCCTTTATTTTTAATTATTCCGGAATTTGCTGAATACCCCCCTTGATTCATCAAGAAAAGTTAACCCCGTACGTGTTTCAGGCTGTTGGCCCTCGTAAGTGTGGTAAGCTGTACCTCAACGACCAAATATTTGTTTATTCAGGCATCCTGAAAAATCATGAAACGGGTAGTTAAGGCTAAAATTGCTTGAGAACGCGAAATAAATTTCACGTTGTTATTTTTTGTTAGAGAGATTCCTTTTAATTTATTGAAGGAATTCTAGAATATTATTTATTGTCTATTTGCAAGTATCTTCTATTCATTTTTATATTCTTTAGATGTCCAACAAGACAGCTCTTGATGTGATAGTTCTTATATTTCTCCACTAGCAGACCCGTTCTACAAAAATAGAGATATGTAGACAACCTTACCGGTTTCTGAAGCAAGGATTTCTACCTATCCGGATATGTCTTCCCACTTACAATTATAATTCTTTCAAGTGCTTTCGCGCAGGAGTGGTACCACTGAGTCACAGTAGTGATTAAAAAACCATGACATGGATCAAATTTCACATTAACCATTGTTTGCATCAAAGTATGCAAATATCTACTCACAATTCCAACCTAAACAGCGAGTACAAAGGACAATATCTTCTTTTTACATGTATAAACATTTAGTTCATGATACAGAATAAAAAGACAGTCTCAAACTACCTTTCATACGTAGTATGATATGTACACAACCTATACTCGATATAAGAACAAAATATATTTAAAAGATAAGCACTTTTGTTATCTATGCATACAAAAAATATATATTTAATATAAGAATAAAACATAAGAGAATAAAATAACAGAATATAAAATAATTTTATATTATTTTAATCAAATAATTTTGTTGTGTGTTTGAAAAGCAATATAGAAAAAAAATATTTTGTGACATATAATCATAACCTATACTTAGGATAAGTAAAACTATTTTCAGGGAAATATCTCAAGCTCTTTTAAAACAACTGTTGAGAATTTGCGTTATAATTTCTAAGAGAAAGGTCATCATAAAGAGAACCCTTGTATTTTGTCCACAAAGAAGTAGACCATGTGTATATATAGTTAAAACTACTTCAAGGATATTGCATTGCAACCGTCGTGCCGTTAATGAAAAAAGACACTTTTCCTTGGGAAAATGTGGCCTTCTATTCGTATTACTGTACCAAATTTCTAGAGTTTGCCTGATAGATAATAATGCATTTTGTTTATCTTTCAACCAAATTTATGAATACGAATATTGTAACCACGTCTCCAAAAGAAATGAAGCCATGAACCTTCATGTAAAGGCCCAACCCTTTTCTGTTCTGGTGTAGGTTCTCCACTCATCCACCCACCTCTCGACTGTACCATTGGCTCGGGTGTATGGCGGTATAATCAGGTTTCATCTACCAGGTTATGGGGACAGTAGAAATAATTTATTCAGTTTACGTCAAAACAAAGCTACATTTTGAAAATGAATTCTTAGTGCGCGAGGTACAGGCAATTATTTTAATTATCTTTAGTACACATGGTACAGGCCATGAGGGTGGGTAGAAGTAGGCGACTGTTTTTACTGTAAGTGCACATATCGACACATATGAAAAGTAGCTCGAAATTTGCATTTACAAATGTTCCAGTGCCCCGTTTGGTTACTTGCACTCGCTGCTGTGGATAGAATTTTTCAAGAATCGAGGGCCATTGTAGTATTTTTTTTATTTTAATTATAAAAAAGTGCTAAATGCGGAATTCGATTCCGGGTCGTAGAGGTCGAAAACCCAAGGTTTAGACCATCCTTCCACCGACCCCCACATGCAATGATAATTTAGACAGTAGTTAGTGATTGACTTTACTGTGAGAAGTACCACATGTCTGCACATCTTGAAAGCAGTTCGATTTTTCTACTTACAAGTACAATTTATAAATTTGTTTTTACTTGTACAAATGTGCCAGAGCCATTTCGTATGTCTAAGTATATATTCCAAAAATGTTAAGTTCAATTTGAATTCCAAATCAAATGGTTCCTATTTCGGAAAAATATTACACAGGGAATTTATTGCAGGGTTGTATAGACTTATATAAGTCATGACAGAAAGTATTACATAACGAGTTGATTTTGTGTAAAGATATATCTTTCATATATTTGGATAAGCATAAATTAATTTTAAATCTACAGGTGCACTGCAAATAAAATTCAATGATTCCAGCGGTTTTGACGATTTAATCCACCAGACCGTTTTTGAAGTCTCTAATAATGTATTGGTTGATTCTGTTCATATAAGCGCGACACTAGAAGAAGGAATCTTGACTATGTTATTTATATATAAGCAAACTACTTTTTTAAATAATCTACTTATATAATTGCCTTATCTGTCTGTCTGTATGTCTGAAGCTCACGGATAGAATGCGCGCCCAATTGGCTGCCAGCGAACACGTGGCCTCCCTGCCCCCCTCTAGACAACCCTGTTATCAGCTGTGCGATACATCCACCTGTCTATACAGACCACCCTGTCTATAGCGACCACTCTAGGCAACCCTGTTATCAGCTGTGTGATACATACACCTGTCTATAGCGGCCACTCTAGACAACCCTGTTATCAGCTGTGTGATACATCCACCTGTCTATACAGACCACCCTGTCTATAGCGGCCACTTTAGGCAACCCTGTTATCAGCAGTGTGTTACATCCACCTGTCTATACAGACCACCCTGACCATAGCGGTCACTGTATAGGTCCCTATAGTGGTCCCTGTCTATAGCGGCCACTCTAGACAACCCTGTTATCAGCAGTGTGTTACATCCACCTGTCTATACAGACCACCCTGTCTATAGCGGTCACCTTAGGCAACCCTGTTATCAGCTGTGTGATACATCCACCTGTCTATACAGACCACCCTGTATATAGCGGCCATTCTAGACAACCCTGTTATCAGCTGTGTGATACATACACCTGTCTATAGCGGCCACTTTAGACAACCCTGTTATCATCAGTGTGTTACATTCACCTGTCTATACAGACCACCCTGTCTATAGCGGTCACTCTAGGCAACCCTGTTATCAGCCGTGTGATACATACACCTGTCTATACAGACCACCCTGACTATAGAGACCACTCTAGACAACCCTGTTATCAGCTGCCTGTCTATACAGACCACCCTGACTATAGAGACCACTCTAGACAACCCTGTTATCAGCTGCCTGTCTATACAGACCAACCTGTCTATAGCGGTCACTTTAGGCAACCCTGTTATCATCAGTGTGTTACATTCACCTGTCTATACAGACCACCCTGTCTATAGCGGTCACCTTAGGCAACCCTGTTATCAGCAGTGTGATACATCCACCTGTCTATACAGACCACCCTGTCTATAGCGACCACTCTAGACAACCCTGTTATCAGCTGTGTGATACATCCACCTGTCTATACAGACCACCCTGTCAATAGCGACCACCCAAGACAACGTTTTTAAAATATATTCGCACTCAGGTAAACCCCGGGCGTTGCCCGGGCCATTCGTCTAGTTTAAAATATTGAATCCCGCCCAGAAGTCCTCCTCTACGTAGCAGGCGGGAGAAGCAGCACAAGTAAGGGATTGCACTTTAGTACGGTGTCGTGAGCCGCTACGGTAACCGTGAACAAGGAACTTTGAAATGTGGATGACTAACAGGGCAATGGCATTCCCCCTTTCCATGGAGCAACAAAATTAGATGGACAAGACACCACCACCAAAAATGTTTACTCATTCATTTTATAAAACTGAATATTCATTTTTTATTCAAATATAAAAAATAGTAAAGAAGTTGAATTTGACTGATCATTTTAATAGTTAAAATGATTATTCTATTTTTGCATGTAAACGCTTGATATATGACTATTTTCCATTAAATAGAGAACCTAAGGTAAATTGCTATAAAAACCTATGCATTAGAATATTTTAGATTTTCAATAAATTCCTAAAATATTCCTCGCAAAATATACACAAAATGAAAAAAAAAAAATTTTTTTCTGGAATGATTATCTATTGTTTATTTTCAAGTTTTATTCCTAATATATGTTTACCCAATATATATTTTGTTTTATTTAAAGTATAAATAAATATATGGTAATGCGCGCGTGTGTGTGTGTAACACTATATCGCTTTCTTTCCCGAACGAAAATTGAATTTCAGAGAGATATTGATATGTATATTTATTTGTACTGAATATAGAGCAATCTATATTTAAATCATTAGATAATAAAAGGGCATATATTGGATTGAATAAAATATTTATTTGCCAATATTTCGGTTGGCTGAACGCCAACCTTTGTCAAGGCATTACATTTTTGTATAAACAAACTCAAGCACACAAATAATATAAGGCGCTGAGTTTGTTTATACGAAAATATAATGCCTTGGCAAAGGTTGGCGTTCAGCCTACCGAAATATTGGCAAATACATATTTTATTCAATCTAATATATGCCTTTTTATTATATAATATATTTATTTATTAAAGTTTCTCGTAATATATAATCCTGTATATCTATGTATGTATCTTGTATATAGAAGGAAAAAGGAATTAGAAAGAAAAGTAAGTTAAAATGAAAGGTAGAATAAGTTTATATTTCAAGGTTTAGAAAGGCCTTCTATTTTTAGTAACAAATTAGGTTTATGTGTATATTAGGATCAAGTAGAATTTACGGGTCATAGAGGCGAAATAAGAGAAAAAATGAAGAATTTAAGTTAGCAAGAGTAGGAAATAATAAAAAATAGAACCATGATGAAATTTGATCTAGCAAATAATAAGTAAAGTGAAGTTTATTTTATAATTTTAAATTTTCTATATAAAATTGGAGATAACATTTCTGTTACTTTGAAATATTTTATATTAATGAGACGCTAACGGTTCAACTGGGGTGGAAAGAGATTGGTACCAGGCCAGGTCTTGTCAAATAAATCTTGTCAATTTGCTACTGGAATTTTTATTCGAAATAATTATTTAATTTTTCTAACATCATAAAAATAAACCTATTTTTTTACATACTATTGGTTTGATCAAATGTCATAATGATTCGATCTTTTATTTTTTCTAACTCTTTATATCTTCAATTTGTCTTTTTTATGTTCCACTTGTATGACGCATAATTGCCGAAGCTTTAGTATGACCTAATATAGCCCTAATTTGTTATTGAAAATAAAAATATTTTTGAAAAACTTTGAAACTATTCTATATATTTCTTTCTTTCAATGTATTTGCTTCTCATTTAATTTTATTTTGTGTTTGTGCATTTCTATATATGCATAATTATATATATATATATATATATATATGGTAACTGAGGGTCAAACCTGTAGTAACCGAGAGTGACAGTCAGGGCGTGGAGAGTTTTCCAGTACCTCTCTGCACTTTGGAAGACCTTTAACAGTTTTCACAGAGTACAGGCAGTCGTGGTCGAGGCAGAGTGGAAAGCTTGGGAATGTCCACACACACAAAACGAAGGGACACAGCTGTAGTGGGAAAGTTCCATGAACAGATAGGAGTCGAACTAAGAGCAAGATGGAGTTAGAAGAAGTTCTTACTGTTTACATAGCGATGAGGTGGTCCTGGCTAAGACCGACAAGGGCTCGCGCCGATAGTGAAGTGACTGCTATATTGGGCTAAAACCGAGGTTTTTATATACTATTCCCGAGGAGGGGGGGGGAGTTGGACTTTGAACGTCTGCACCCTTTGACCTTGATGGCAACGGGCTGCCAAATTCCTCTTCAGGGTTGTTGGATTTCTCTCTCGATTTTATACGTTTTTGAACTTCTCAATCTTGCTTTAACTCAGCTCTTAATCTATTACATAGTTTTAGTCATTCATCCTTGTTTGTACAAAGTACATTACATATGGAGATGCAATGAAACATGTCAATCATGCGTATAATTATTTAGAGATGTGGTTCTATATACAACATGACAATCTTGTTATAAGTTATAGGTCTGTAGAGGTACATACATATAATTTCAAGGTATTGCATCGAGCAAAGCTCTTCCGCAAAATATGTTTTCATAACCAATATGATGATGCGCCAATATGACCGATTTGATGAGCCAAGCCCTCTCATTCAATAACTCATATCATTGCAGTAAGGTCTGTAGAGATAATATTTGATGATATTTAAAAGAAACGCATTGCCAGTAAATTTATTTGTGTAAAATGTTAACGATAGATGGCAATAAAATTTAATTTATTTACTAATATATATATATATATATATATATATGTTATGAATAATTTGTTTGTTGTTGTTAGGTAAAGGGTTGATAAGACAAATGATCGATAAGATAAAGGGTTGAGGTGCAGTCGTGATAAGAAAAAAGATAATTATTTACCGTCAAGTAGCTTTATTTTCAATTACTTGAGGAAAGATTACACATTAGTTATTTTCACATAATATAGAATTTATAAAGTTAATCCTATATTAGTGATTTAAAAGGATAGATATGTTAACTACGCATATTTACAACAAAACTATATAACAAAACTATACAATAAAACTGAAAGTCTTTCTAAAAACGATGATAACAAAAGTAAAATTATCAAGGAATAAAATAAAATATATATATTTTAAAATATAGAAATATTTGAGTTTTTAGATTATATAATATATAAATATATATTTATATATTAAGAAAGAAAAAAAGGTATCTCCTTATTGTACAAATGAAAGTTGCTGATGGCTTGCGCCATCTATAATATATATATATATATGTGATATCTTGGGACCTCTGGGACCAGTGTTACCTGATGCTAGACGAACCTCGATGTCAACTCTACCGTGCAGTCGTGGTGGAAGGCGACACAGCTGGGCCAAAGGTGAAATAAACAGAGATTCCACTAAGAAGCGTCTGACGTCAAGAAGGAATGGGATGAGGGGAGAGAGAGATCTTTAGAGCAAGTGTTACCTTGGTGAGATCCAAGCGCAGACTGCCTAACCTAGGTTCTCGATTTAACACCAAGACCTTTCTTATTTCTAATTGGTAGGAAGCTGTCACATGACCGTTTTCTATTGGTTGACCTATTTAGGTGATTCTTTCCTAATTGGTAGGAATATGTCACATGGCCGTTGGCTATTGGTTGACCTACTTAGGCGTTACCTTCTAATTGGTCTTTGCTGCTGCTTTTGTCGGAAGATATATCCGGCCTGGCCCAGGAAATACTGGCCGTTAAACTCGACTTTTATGATTTCCGCGATTCATAAAATTGACTGTAAATTTATTAATAGTGTGTTCTCTTCTAAGCCTACTTCCTAGGTCTTACTTCTACTCTCACCTAAGCCTGATTAGTTTTAACCTTAATTTTCTCCTGTTAGTTCATTCCTTCTATCTGTACAGTTGCTATACTTTATTAGATTCTTACGCGGTACAGATTGATGTTAGTTGAGGCTTTCTATTTGCAGTACATAAGAAGTTATATACAGTCATGGGGTGGAACATGTGGTAGTATATATCTAGACTATTTACAACAATTCCATGGTCTTAAATCATCACAGATGGCCCCGGGTGTGAGAGGGTTCATATGGAGGGATTTAAGAGAGCGGAATAGGAAGACTGTTATTAAGGAAGTAATTTTTAAAAATTAATTGAAATGAGTTGGTATATAACATGGGGTTGATTTCTGTATATCCATAAGAGATAATAAAGCATAAACAACTAATACTAAACATACAAGTAAAAATAAAAATATGAATAAAATATTTAATAGAGAACATATAATGATTATAGGTGAAAATAAAAACGATTGGATGGGAAAATCATGATCTCTTCGTGATGGGCGTTAGAAAGGGTTGAGGGGTTAGTTATTACTTGGTTGAGGCAATGTCACTTTGACTCAAGTCCCAAACCATTTAATGTGCACGGCGCGGAAAACCTAGGCCATGTTTCACATGTAAATTTAAGGACCGAATAAAGTTACAGTACCACAATCGAAAAGTAAGATAAGGGTGATTGTTATGGGTTTTAGTAATTAGTCGTTAAGACGTACGCATGCAGGATAAATGAGGGCGTAGATCAGTGACCAGAAATCAAAGTTTTAATTGGAGTCGTCAGGGGCTTAGCGAGAAAAAGAGTAAAATAAAAAAAAGATGTGCCAGCGTGTGGCATGAGAGTGCCCTGGAATATATAAAAAAAAATACAATTTGCACGTATCCAAGCCAGAAGTTGGGATAGGTAAATCTGGGGGACGGTGTGTCAATATTGTTAATTACGAAATCAAAGTAGGTCAAGTCTAGCCTGCGAAGGAGTTAAAAGTTCCTGCGGAAAAGGGTTAGTATTTATCAAGGAAGTAACCTTTAAAGTGGTTGTTTAAGAGGTTATTGAAGATTGCCCTGTTTTTAGATCATGATTTTTAGTTTGATTATAAAAGAATATATCATTGAGATATGAAATTGCGAAATTAAGGCTTTGCATATAGCGTTAAAGGATTTGAAAAATCGAAAATAGAATTGCGAAGTTAAATGCAAAGTAATCTTTAAAAATAGTAAAAATAGTGATGATATGATACAAAGATTAACACACTACAGCAGTATATAAGGGGTAATAGAAAGTGAAAATATTAAATGAAAAAAAAAAAAGCAATAATGTACTCGATAGCATTGAACATGGTAGCGGAAGATGAAACAATGTAAATAACATCGAATTTATAAAGTGAGAGAAAATATAAAATGACAAATGCAAATTAGTCATATAAGCATGAAATATAACTTGAGATTATAAGATATGAAAGATTAAATATAAAGTTGATTATAAAATAGAGTCATAAAGCAAAAGTAAATAAGCTTTGGTAAAGAAAAATAAAATAAAATGACACTAATCTAAACTGATTGGTTGACGTAAATAAAAAAAAACAATTATAAGAGCTAGATAATGATTATATAGAGAATATTAAAATGAAAAATTTAAAAAAATGTTCATCGAGAAAGAAGAGCAAATAAGATTATACATAGAAATTATATATCGTGAAAGAATGGAAAGTTGTAGGCCCCATGTATGTTCCTGTTTTTTTTTTTTTTTTAGGATGGGTGGAGAGAGCTTTAAATTGTCCTCGATCGCGATATCTTTGGTCTTGTTGGCATGAGTTGATCTAACTTATCGACTTTGTTTTATGTTTGACGCGACTCGTGGATCACATTGTTTCCAACTGTGAAACTTACTGAGTCCTAATGTTGTCGATTTTTTGTTCCCTGCGCCACGTTTAGGTGAAAATGTGATTCTTCCTAAAGCGGCATTTATTCTGTTAGTGGACTGATTTGTTAGTAAATGTAAAATAACGTGTTAAGCAAGTTATTAGTAGCTAAACGGGATATCGGAGTAGAATAATGGGTTAGGGATTAGAACGATATATAGTAAAAGGCACGCACTAATGTTTGATTTCATAGCTGGTGAAAGTTCATTAGAGAACACGGGGTGGCGACGGGTCGTAACAAGATGTCGGCTGTTTGTTTGTCCATCTCCAGCGGAAGAGGGGGGAGCGAAGCTATTTTTAATGCGATTCCGGATTTAGGTCAGGGGCCCTTTGCGAGGTT
>CP092883.1:40498809-40803114 GCA_030710605.1 Cordylochernes scorpioides
CACTACATCGGCCCGCTACATGGCGGCCAGTAAACGACAGCTCACTACATCGGCCCGCTACATGGTGGCCACTAAACGATAGCTCACTACAACAGACTGCTACACACGGCGGCCACTAAACGACAGCTCACTACATCGGCCTTCTACATGGTGGTCACTAAACGACAGCTCACTACAACGGACCGCTACATGGTGGCCGCTAAACGACAGCTCACTACATCGGCCTTCTACATGGTGGTCACTAAACGACAGCTCACTACAACGGACCGCTACATGGTGGCCGCTAAACGACAGCTCACAACATCGGTCCACTACATGGTGGTTACTAAACGACAGCTCACTACATCGGCCCGCTACAATGGTGGCCACTAAACGACAGCTCAATACATCGGCCCGCTACAGGGTGGGTACTAAACGACAGCTCACTACAATGGACCGCTACATGGCGGCCAATAAACGACAGCTCTCTACAACGGACCGCTACATGGTGGCCACTAAACGACAGGTCACTACAACGGACCGCTACATGGCGGCCACTAAACGACAGCTCACTATAACGGACTGCTTCATGGCGGCCACTAAACGACAGCTCACTACATCGGCATGCTACAATGGTGGCCACTAAACGACAGCTCACTACAATGGACCGTTAATATGATGGCCACTAAACGACAGCTCACTACAACGGCCCGCTACAGGTCGTTGACTAAACGACAGCTCACCACATCTGACAGCTACAGAGTGGGACTAAAGAAAGCGCGCTACAACGGACTTCACTAGAAGCCGACTAAAGACAGTACACAACAGCGGATCGTTACGACAACAACTTGTTTCTTCCGCCTGCACCATTGGCTTTATGCGAAATTTAAACGCCAAAAGTGACTCGTTACAGAGTAGCTGTTAAGCAAAAGCCCAACGCTACAAGGCAGCTGCTAAACGACAGCGAAACGCTACAGGTAAAGTAGAGCTGACACTTACTTGAATCTCTTGCGCAGCAGGAAGAAGACCATGAAGATCGCCATCCAAGCCGTGCCATATATCGCCGAGATGAAGTAGAAGACCAGAGTAGCGTCGCACACACCGTTGTTGGTCCACAGGTGCAGGTTGGAAACGTAGCTGGAGTTGTAGATTTCCGCTTTGGCTTGTGCATAGAGCGGACAGGAGCTCGAGAAGAGGTAACGCCACGTCAGAAGGAAGAGAGAGGCCAACCAGGTTGACGCCACGACGTTGCTCAGGCCCAGAACCACGATCACTATGTCTGAGGCAAGCATTCTTCACGCAGCGGCTCGCTCGTAGTGTTCGCGCTCAGCCGCGGTAAACACTGCGTTGCCGGGGAAACCTCAGCCCGCCCTCTGTTGGCCGCTTGGAGAACTAGGCAGCCGAGCCTGTCAGTGTAGGGTGGTTTTTGAAGCTAACTCTATATAGACGTATATAACAAATCTTTTATTTTTACTCCTTCCTTCCTTACTTCAATGCCTTCCTCTACTTAGGGTGGGCCACATGGTCTCTCCATACTTCCTCCGCCATCCTCTCCTCGTAGGTGTGTCGTCCAGTTCATTGTTTTAGATCGTCTGTGTATCCCTGTCGTCTCCTTCCCCTTTGTACTCATAAACGCATATTATAGAATTATATTCTATTGAAGAGATATCATTGAATAATAAATATAGAAATGTACGATACTTAGCACAAATCTGTAACAAACTGTTGCTCTCTCTGTTCCCAAGCCATTTATTTTCACTGGAAAAATTTACGTTCTTTACATATTATACCAAATATCACGTTTTCAATTTTACTCCTATATATATTAATGCGTTCATCTAGAGACTTTATCATCACCCCTTTTCCCCTATTAAGAAAACCCTTTCTTAACGCTTGTATATCAGAAAAGCTATTTTTACTGCCATTTTTGTTTCTTGTATTTCAATATAGTTTTCGTTTTATACAGCCTTGGGTTATAGAAAAGCGTTTGTGTGTTAAGTACTTTTACTGTATAATAAAATAAATAAAACTTCCAGGGCTAAGTTTTTGTACAAACCTTTCATTTTCAAGCTTTCGGACTTGTCAGTTCTTTAACAGGAGTATTACATTACAAATTGTGTTTTCACATACACACACAAATATTGTAATATATTTCTTTCAATATCATAAGTATTTAATCTCTCATTTGGGAGGCATTTAACATCATCCTCCCTGACCTGCAGGTCTTCGGGTGAGACCTGGATGACAACGTCCTGGCCATCCTGGTGTCTGTCAAGACGTGTTTCTATAAGTATTATCTCAACATTGAACTTAGAGATCCCGTCCTTGTCTGAAGGAGGACAAGATGGAGGAGCCTCCCTTTCTGAGAACAGATTTTATATTTTATCACCAAATTGTAAATAATAACATTTATCTTGTTTAATTTCTCTTTGATTTTTGTAACAATTGACAAAGAGTGCCAATAAACTATATTTAATTGTCAATTGTCTCATAAATATTTCAAATATTTAAATAATAATTTGTATATAAAAATAGTATTTATGATTAATTTGTTTATTTTGTTACTTCTGTTGAAGGACTGACAAGTCTGATAGCTTGAAAATAAAAGGTTGGTACAAGAAACTTTTACTGTATTTCTCTCTACAACATCTATCCCGTTATTCCATCCTTCTCGGTCTCCAATATGAGGCTATAAAAGGAGGTGCTGTTGTATAAATTATAAAGATATTTCACACAACATAACAGAAGCTTATCTGTTGCGAGATGAAAGACCTTGATAAGAGTTCCATACGAGGTTTATATGGGATAAAGCTGTATCATATATCTAAAAAAACTATTTTTTTTTCTAGCTTGATAAGTTTATTATGTTTAAAATATGTTTAAAAATTACAGTAGAACTTCCCTGTAAAAGACACCTAATTGCAGAGCCAAAGTATCCTTTAGGAAGAGGTGTCCTCTTACCGGAGAGTTGCTAAATAGTAAAAATAGTAATTTTGCAAATGAAAACTGTCCTTTATGGAGAGGTGTCCGCTAAAGGGAGGTTCTACTGTATATAAAAGAATATTATAATATATAAAGTTCTTCTTTTAAAATATGATTTGTAGAATTTTAAGGAGCTTTCATACAACTCCCTCTCCTATAAACAATTAAAAATGAACTAAATTCATGTCTTAAATCATAGATAAAAAATAGACATAATTTTAAAAATTATACCTTAGAGAATGTTCGTGAAGTTCAACATGAAACTTTAAATTTGAAAAAAAAAATCTTTATATCCAATAAATCATTCTTATCAAACAAAAACTTTTCAAACATCATTTTGGTTAATTTAAGAATTTTAAAGGTTTGATCATCAATGGAGGGGTAATAAGAAAAGGAATATTTTCAATGTATACTTAGAGTAAACTAATTCAAAATAATTATAATGCGCGAAATATAAAGTATTGATAATTATTAATCATGAGCTATTGATGATTATAAAAACTAGTAATTATTTTGTAAAAATATATATTGTAACGTAGAAAATTAGGAAAGACAAACTTCAGGATAACGCAGCAATTTATTTGAGGCACAAGCATAAACTAAAATTGATAAAATATAAGAGAAGCAATGAGGGAAGTTTCCAGAGTAATAAAATATATATACATGATAATTAATAATAAGTTAATAAAATAATAAATACTTTGCTGCATAGCTATTGGAGTTGTGACCCACAGCTTGCAAATATTGTAGATACTGACATGGATCTGACGTGCTTCTGCCAAGGATTTCATCGTAATCTTGGACATCTGTCCCTAGTACCTTTGCGTCCTTTTTATTGCGGCGTGAAGAGCGGCTTTGTCGTCGTATCGTCGTCTATATGGACATTGTTATCTTGCCGGAAAGTATTGGCTTAGACACGGCAGTGGAATCCTGGTGTCAGTCTCTGAAAATATAGATCACAGCACCCTTTGCCTTAATTTCTTCTCGACGATCTTCAGTTTGTCTTCCCTAATATACCCAGCAATATGTAGAATTGTGTTACATAGGGAAAATTTCACTCATCGTCCCATTTGGTGTCTTCGTACATGACATCTATCGTTTAGAGAAAATCACAATGCAACGTATACTACCGACGTGTTCATCTCAGGACCAACAGTACTCTACTTTGGTTTATGTACCAAATATTGAGAACATTTAAGTGGTGTTTGCACTAACCAATTCCAAAAAGCACAAGTTGAACGACTTGAGATAAAATTTAAAAAAAGGCATCTTGTTATCGTTCAACTATAAGTTGTTGATGGCTTTCGCCATCTATCGAAATAAATATCATACAATATCACAATTGTGCTATCTTTCCACATTGTTTCGCGTTCTTACGCAATTCTGGCCTTAACTACCCGTTTCATAATTTTTAAGGATACCTAATTGACCAGTTTTTGCTCCACGATGACGAGGGCAACAACCCGAAATGCGTACATGGTTAGCTTTTCTTGATTAACCAAAAATGGGTATTTTGACAATTCTGGGATAATTAAAAAATCAGCGAATAATTGATATTTATTCCGATAGATTGTGCAAGCCATCAGCAACTTACAGTTTAAAATAAAGAGATGTATTTTTATTTTCTTAATTTATGCACCTTATCCCAGTACAATGTCACATTTTTACTATTTTTCCACATTGTGATAAAAGGTTCGCGGTATAAATGCCTGTTTGTTAAGTCAGTATGGGTAATTGGAGATGTGAATATTGCATGAGGGGGTGACAGGCCAGATGCCTTAAATACCAGAGCTGCTCGACCAACCAATATGCAGCGGTTTCACCTCAGGACTCTGCTTGGACCGATATGGTGATAGTTGAAATTTCTATATCGTTGATATTGCCACGTGGAAAATTAGGGAAGACCAATTTCGGGAGAGACAACAATTTATTTCAGGCAAGAACAAACTATTCTATATACAGTTACGAGCGTCATTCTTCGTCGCCTCTGTCACGGTTTGCTTTTTTTTTTTTTTGTAATGGCGCCCTCCTATTGGTCGGCTACGATCACGCCACCTTTGCCCCCCCATCATGCCCCCCCACTCGCTCTTTCGTTTTTGTAACTATTGTGTTGGAGCGGGTCGCTCCTTAAATAAATGCATATATTAGTTAATAACCAAATGGAATCCTCTCTTTCTTTTTCCCAGTAAGAGACGCCTACGGAAGCCAACAGTACATAGACAGATAAAGCACATAGGCTATAGTTATTAACTAACATATGCATTTTATAAGGCGCCAAATTATAATTGTAACAAATAGTATTTGAATCAAAACATTCAATCGGGTAAAACACGGGCGTTGCCCAGGTCATTCGGCTAGTGAGTGATAAACAAAAGATAATAAAAAGAGGGAAGTGTACAGAGTATAGCAAAATATAAACATAAAAAATAATACTCTGCTAAAATAATAAATACTTTGTTACATAGTTCCTTCCCTATGGGAGCTGTGACCCACAGCTATCAATTATTGAGTTACTGACATGGATCTGACGTGCTTCTGTCAAGGATTCCATCGAAGTCTTGGAACTTTGTTCCTAGTACCTTTGCGTCCTTTTTATTTCGGCGTGAAGAGCGACTTTGCGTCGTATCGTCTATAGGGACATCGTCATCTTGGAGGGAAGTCTTGGCTTTGGCACGGCGGTGGAATCCTGGAGCCAGTCTCTAAAAATGTAGATCACAGCATGGCTACAAATTCTTCTCGGCGATCTTCAGTTTGTCTTCCTTAACTTACCCAGCATCTCCACCAAAATGCCACGTGGAAAATTAGGGAAAACCAACTTCGGGATGAGACAACAATTTATTTGAGGCAAGAACAAACTATGAGTGATAAACAAAAATAAGCAAAAGAGGGAATTGTACAGAGTATAGCAAAATATAAACGTAAAAAATAATACTCTGCTAAAATAATAAATACTTTGTTACAATATTATGGCGAAAAAATAATTATTATTAATTTTAATTTAATTATTCACTAAAAATATTTAACAGATGATTACTCTGTATTTGTGAAATCATCATATATGTTGCATAGCTTGGTTCTTCAATATTCTCTAGCTGTATATAGTTGACTAGCAGATATTACGCGTGTACATCCCGAAACAGACACTACCTGCATCCACTGTTCAGAAGAGCCACAGACAGTCGATCATCTTCTCTTCAGCTGTCCAACATTCCTGAGACATAGAATACAAACAGTTATCCTGCTTGGACTGACCCACCTCAATCCTAGATCTATGGCCAGCCTCCCAGACTCAACCTCAGCATGGAAATTTCTGGTCAACTGGTTCAACTCATCAATCAAAACGGGATGAGAGTAAAAGCGCTCAACACTAGGCCATTCTAGTAAGCTGGACTCCCCGGGTAGTTGGCGCTCTGCGCTCCCTGGGTTATAAATATATATCTCTGTATGTAGTTTTTTTGGTTTGTTGATTCGACTAGTCGTACTGGCGTCATCAATAATGATTTCTACGCTACAATAATGCTATGTGATTTGTAAATTTAGGTTAGTGAAATATTGTTTGAAACATGAGTAATCAAAAAAATGTTTATCCTTTAGCAATTTTTCGTACACTATTTGTGTGAGTATCAAAGATTTGATTTTTATTTTCTATCAAGGTCGTTTTTTTTAAGCTAGAAACACATCGCTCTTTTCGAAATTGACCCAAAAGGAAAGTGCCAAGAAAACGCTTTATACAACTCTATGAACCATCATCTAACAGATTGGAATGAAATTTCATCCCTTTCAAATGTTTTACTATTGCCACGTGGAAAATTAGGGAAGACCAACATGGATATGACGTGCTTCTGCCAAGGAGTACATCGAAGTCTTGTAACTTTGTTCCTAGTACCTTTGCGTCCTTTTTCTTGCGGCGTGAAGAGCGGCTTTGTCGTCGTATCGTCTATAGGGACATCGTCATCTTGGAGGGAAGTCTTGGCTTTGACACGGCGGTGGAATCCTGGAGCCAGTCTCCAAAAATATATATCACAGCACTCATGGCCTCTAGGTCTTTTCGGCGGTCTTCAGTTTGTCTTCCCTAATTTACCCAGCATCTCCACCAAAATGCCACGTGCAAAATTGGGGAAGACCAACTTCAGGATGAGACAACAATTTATTTCAGGCAAGAACAAACTATGAATGGTAAACAAAAGATAGGCAATGAGAAAAGTTTACAGAGTATCAAAGTATAAACATAAGAAATGATTCTCTGTTAATAAAATAATAAATACTTTGTTACACTATGTAAAAAACTATACCTTATTTAAAAAAAATTAAAGACTGAGAGTTTTAGATCAAGGCTATAGGCAAGGTGATGCATTAAAGTTCACCCATACCCTGCAATCTTCACCAAGTCACCAAAGTTGACTGTGCGAGGTCTCGCATATTCCTGGTGAAATTTTATTTGGGTGTTTTTAAGTTGGTTCTTTTTGTCTCAATTTCTCTTTTATTTTCCCTAATTATTTACAATACCTTTCCTTGTTAAAAGAAGGATTTCTTTAAAGAGTGTCCATGAATATCAGCCCTTCTTGGTTCCAAAAGACAGAGATCATGAATTTGTTCTTGGAAAGGAAGAGCTTTGGTTTTTCTTTACTGGAAATGTTTTATGGTCCATTACATTTATTGGAGCTTTTAAGAAGGACCATAATGATAAATCCAAGTCTGATCACATGTTATCACACCTTCAAGCACCTGAGAAGGTTCTCCAGAAAAGGTCACATGATGTTTAAATAAGTCTCTTTCCGAATTTACATCATTTCTAATTATATAAAAGGACATACCTGGATCTGTGAAGAAAAAAACATTTTTTTTTTCAAAATATTTCGAGAGATTGCTCCCTCTTTATTAATTTATTGCACAGTAAAGAGGGAGCAATCTCTCGAAATATTTTAAGATTTTTTTTTTATTTACAGATCCAGGTACGCCCTTTTATATAATCTTAATTGATGGATCGCCTTTTGACTCAAATCATTTCTAATGTTTAAAGTTTTGGCACCAATTTTGAGTTTATTTTTTAAGATATTTAAAATCATTAATAAGTTTTCAAATACTTCATTTTTTGACAAAGTTAGTGTTCCCATTATTTGATAAGTCGTCATTGTCCGGGTATTCTTGATCAAATTTTCACATGGTTCAATAAATATTGTCGCAAATTATGTATTATTTTATTAACAGAGTATCATTTTTGATGTTTATACTTCGATACTCTGTAAACTTCCCTCATTCCTTATCTTTTGTTTATCATTCATAGTTTGTTCTTGCCTGAAATAAATTGCTGTCTCAACCCGAAGTTGGTCTTCTCTAATTTTCCACGTGGCAATATTTCACCTCTTCACTCAATATACGATGATGCCCCCCCCGCCCATCACTTTTATTTTGACTCATTAAAATCTATAGAAGCATAGGGCGCCTCTCCCGTCAAAACCAAACGTCATCTATTGACCGTCGCTGCAACTAGCGGCCTCGGGTCGGTGACAAAGCCACAACACCAGCTTTGGCAAACTGAGAAGCATCCACCTAGAGACCATGGTTTCGGGCTAATGGCCCTGGTCAGTCTAGGGCGGACTTTGGAAGATTTTCAAGATTCCATTAGATCCCGTGTGGATCTCATGGAATAAAGTCCGCCCTAGACTGACGAGGGCCATTAGCCCGAAACCATAGTCTCTAGGTGGACGCTTCTCAGTTTGCCAAAACTGTGTTGTGGCTTTGTCACCGACCCGAGGCCGCTAGTTGCGGCGACGGTCAATAGATGGCGTCAGGTTTTGACGTTTGTTTTGAGGCGCCCTATGCTTCTATGGATCAATCTCCTCCCGGCAAATTTTCCATCTATATTCTAGCCATAAAAATCTAGTTGTTCACAATTGCGAAAACTGAAAATTTTATAATTTTAAAAGAGAGAGTGTGTGTTTTAATATTAATTAATATTTAAGTGTAACTTCTCAAAAACCTTTGCCCTGCAGACCATTCGATATGTGATTATCAAAAAAATTGAGTCAGCCTCTAATATGCCGAATGTCTCAGAGACCAACAATGTGGATCTGAAGCCATTGTCGAATATTCCCTAATCAAAAATAAGCTTATTGAATGATGCGATCTAACTTCTGCTAAAATAATTGTATTTGGAGATGATCTTTGAAGAAAAATTTGCTTCCTGGATGTCAAGTTATAAGCTGCTGTCATTATCCGTTTATCCCTCAAAATTTATTACCTGCAACATGCCTGGCTAAGACCTTGTTTTTAACTCCTTCAAAATGACTCCATAAAATAAAAATCAAGGCAGAATACAGGCTCAATATTTCAAGGCTCAAAATTGGCAATACAAGATCTCGTCTTTTTCAAGATAATGTCAAGACTTTCCCAACAGTGCATCATCTGTAGGACCAGAGAGTCCTCATCGGACCATCCCCTGTAACGTATAGGAGCCTCAAGATAAGGCCTATATGTCAACCCTATCAAAGTATTGTAAATTCAATCCATTAACTCAGTCACTATGATCTTGTATAACTACACACATGGCATCTGCCCGGTAAGCGGAACTCTGTGAGTTCGATTCCCATCCCTGGAAACTTTTTATTTTTCCGTTCATCATTACTCTTCACAATTAATCCTTTCATACTTCATCCCTAAGGATAGAAATAATCGTTATTTCTCCTTAAAATAAATTTCGATTTTTCGTTTAAAAGAAACACATGCGGATTAATTTTCAAATGTCGTTTCTACAATCATAAGCCACATTATATTGTATTATAACTACACAATGGAATAATTTTAAAATTTTGGTGATTTATAGAAAACATGATATTCGAAGCTCCCTGAGGAAAGATACCAAGTTCCTGTCATAACAAAAATATCAAACTGTTTAAAATATTCAATCAGGAGAAAGATTAAAATTATTATAAAGAATTCACTTATGTTCCATCAGATAATTCTAATATTTTTATTGGTTATTAGTAGTTTTAATTATATTGTCGCGGAGATAAATAAAGCAAGGGAAAAATTTGAGAATAACACTAGTACACAAAATGAAAAAGAAATTTCTCCTCCTCAAATAAACAAAACATTTTCTGGGTTAACTTTTTGTGCTGATTAACGTGGTATCAATATATATATATATATTTTTTTTTTCGATTAGCTCAATTTTTCAAGTTATGGATATAATGCCTTTTACCCATGATTTTCATCTATTGGAGGGAAAAGTTATGACATTAAACTTATTACTATATAAATAAATGCGCCAAAGATAGTGCAAATAAAGAAACAATATTATACATATATGCATGTTATATATTTTACTTTAATAACTGCCCTTAGATAAATATATTTATCAAACTACTTACGCTATATCCATATAAATTTTCATTTAAAAATCTAATTTCTATCCCTTTCTTTTCAAAATAATCAGGAGAATTTTTTTATATATATAAGATGGAAGGTCTTAAAAAAAGCAGTGTATGCGAAAAAACATTTTATTTGGTTTAATAAACATTATTTATAAAGTTACAGAAATATTTAGGAAGTAATAAAAAAATTATATTCCGGATTTAAAGATTTTTCTGTGTTTTTATATTTTGCTTGTTTCTCATCACGCATCAGATTTCAACAATATTCCGCCACCATATGTTGATTCCAAAGACCATTGTATCATTGCTCAATGATTTTAATATCTTAGTGGAAGCGTTCACCTTGTTCTTCGCTCTCTGCACCGAGATTATCAGGGGAAAAGTTTAAATGTAAATCTGTTACGCAAACTTTGACTTTAATCATCATCGATGCTACGTCACTACGATGACGTCACTACTTCCAACTACTACCTTCAACCTTGCTGATGTTTATCGCTAACTTGTTTTAACTATATATGTAATGGAACAAGTCGTTCCTTAAATAAATATATATTTGTTTATATCTAAAGGGATGTCCTCGTAACTACAACATACGTGAGTACCATAACAACTAGAAATCCTCAAAAAGAATAATCGTATTTTGCTAAGCCTATATCAATTTGGTAGCAGAGCGTGGTTTGGGCGCGCGAATTGGACTAACCGCCAATTGATCCATTTAAATCAAAAAGAAATTAAATAATTGGACTAACCGCCAATTTAAAAAGAAAAAGTTGAATGAAAAATGGATACATATAACTTAGCAAAAATCGAACAGTTAACAGAAAATAACTATACAACGTGGTCCATGAAAATGGAAGCAATTCTAGATTCAAAAAATCTCTTCGAGGACGTAATTGTTAATGACGAGCCAGACTTTACAAATAATAAACTAGAATATGATATTTGGAAGAAAAAGAATCGGGAAGCATACAGCCTAATAATATTGTCACTTTCGGATGACTTAACAATCATCTTTCGAGGCGATAAAAGGGCCAAAATAATTTGGTACGACATAAAGAAAAGGTTTGAAGGATCTCTAGAAAATAAAAGGATAGACCTAATGTTGGATCTAGCCAGACTAAAATTGAACCCAAATGAAAATGTTAACATGTATATTGTACGAGCACAGAAACTGGCACAAGAGATCACCCAGCTAGGAAAGACTGTAACAGAAAGAGAACTTGTACGATACATTGTTGAAGGACTCACACCTAACTTTGACACGATCTCAGCAGCACTGTCAATAAACAGAGGAATCTTCTTACCAGACTTGAGACAAGCTCTACTGGATTTCGAGAAGAAAAGACAGGACAGAAGCAAAAATCATGAAAATGCTTTCAGATCATCAGGCAACCAATTCAAAGAAAAGTCATGCTACATTTGCAAAAGAAAAGGACATTTCAAGAAAGACTGTTGGTTCAACCCTAACAACAAAGGAAATCAAAATAATACAACAAACCTAAATAACATGGCCAGTACAAGGAACTACCATAAAGGACCAAAACAAAACAAAGACACGGCCAGATCAGCAATCCAAGAACGAACGGAGGAACCATCCCAACGAAGAGACTCCACTTCGAATACGCACTACATGTAATCACAAGGGAGGAACTCCCGACAACTCAGGACGTGTTGATAATTGATTCTGCGTGCACAAGTCACATGACTTCCCATGGTGAATGGATCGAGCACAAGACGGAGGATAGAAGAAGCATACAAGTGGCGGAAGAAGGGAGACACATCGAATCTGCCTCATCAGGATTAATCCAAGCTACTGTACAAGGTAAGGACAAACTTAACAACGCTGTAACCCTGCATAATGTCCTCCATGTACCACACCTGAAAGGAAATCTAATGTCCATTCCAAGCGTAGTAAGAAGAGGGAACTCTTTTCTTTTGAATTCTGAAGGAGCATACATATACTCTTCTGATGACAAGCTAATAGGAACAGGCAACTTTGATGGTAACATGTACACATTAAACCTATCACGTTTACCTTAAACAACTCATGCTCCAAATGAACATTGCTTGATTTCAAAGGACAACTCTAGGACTGCATGGCACAGAAGGTTAGGACATCCTAGTGACAACAAATTAGACCTGATTTTGAAGAACAATCTTCTAAAAGGCTTGGACTCAATAAATGGTACCCTTGATCTATGTGATGCTTGCTCATTGGGAAAAATGACCAAAGTACCCTATGTTCACACAGATAGCAATCAGGAAAGCTACCCCTTTGAAGCCATTTATGTCGATCTCTGTGGTCCAATGAGAATAAACTCCTTGGGCGGAAGTAAATATTTCTTGACCATTGTAGATGAATTTTCTAGGAGAATATTTGTAGAATTTCTCAAAGATAAACTCTCAGCAGCAGAAGTTTTGAAGAAGTTTATTGTTAAGAGAGAAAACGAGCTAAACTCAAAACTAAAACGACTTAGAACAGATAACGGAACAGAATTTATCAATAAAAACCTTGAAACCTTCATAGAATCCAAAGGAATTAAACATGAACTAACTACACCGTACACCCCAAGAAGCATGGAAGAGTTGAAAGAGCTAACAGAACACTATTAAACAAAGGCCGAACACTTCTGGCAGACTCCCAATTACCCCTACACTTCTGGGCAGAAGCTGTGAATACAGCTGCCTATCTGTACAATCTAACTCCCACAACCAATGACCCAGACACTACCCCTATGGAAAAATGGAAAGGTAAAAAGCCATCCGTCTCTCACATCATGAGATTTGGTTGTGAAGTCTTCTATAAACTCGATAATCATCAAAGACACAAACTAGAAGCTAAATCTAAGAGAGGAATATTTGTAGGCTATTCAAGATGCAGAAGAGCTTATCGAGTCTTTGATATCACAGCGAGAGTTATTCTTGAAACCGCAGACATTCACTTCAGAGAGAACAATAATGTCATAGCGGAAGAAAAACAAAGTGATAATAATACGGACACTGACACATGTTTCTTCATTCAAGAGGATGAACAACTGGCCAATCATGTTCTATCAGATGTTGATGTTGAAGAGCCAGCACCAGATACCATGATCAACAGACAGACAGAGACAAGTGAATCAGACAGACCACAAAGAACTCGAACAATACCTAAAAGATTCGATGACTACGTTCTGGCTACTATGAATGAAACCATTCCGAAAGACTATGATGAAGACATCGCATGCGAAGACAAGAAACGTTGGGAGAACGCAATGCTTGAGGAAATACAGAACATGTACTCACATCAAGTATGGGAACTGGTACCTAGACCTGTAAACGCTAAAGTTGTCAAAAGTAAATGGGTGTTCAAAATATCTAAAGACCAAGAAAACAAAAACAAAACTTACAAAGCTAGACTTGTTGCAATGGGATACAACCAAATCCCAGGAAGAGATTACAACGAAATTTTCAGCCCTGTAATTAAAATTGCCACCCTCAGGACTATTTTTTCAATGGCAGCAACAAAAGATTCAGTCATTAAACTATTGATGTGAAAGCAGCCTATCTAAATGGAAACATTGAAAACACAATATTCATGGAACAACCTGCTGAATTTGTTCAAGACAGAAACAAAGTTTGCAAACTCAACAAAAGTATTTACGGTCTACCTCAATCCGGAAGATCGTGGTATGAGAAATTCAGTCAAGTACTTCATGACTGTGGACTAGAAAAACTTAAATCTGATCCTTGCCTATTTAAATGGAAGAATGAAGACAAATACTTCTATGTAGGGATATATGTTGATGACTTTATCACTGTCTCAGATTCTGAAGATACCTCAAACAGATTCATCAATAAATTGAGACATCACCTGGAAATAAAGGATGTAACATGTAAAGGCATGTTTTTGGGAATCAAGATCATACAAGACAAGGAGGGAATTTCGCTACAGCAAAGCCACTATGTACAACAAATATTGCAGAAATATGGAATGGAAAATTGTAAGGAAGTTCCAACACCAGGTTCCAAAGAAATCAATTTGGACAATCATATTGAAGATGACAATTGTGATAAGCACACTTACCAAGAAGCCCTTGGAATGCTAATGTTTCTAGCTGTTAACACCAGACCCGACATCGCTAGCAAACTTTCACAGTACTCCAGACAACCAAAACAGATGCACTGGACAGCAATCAAAAGAGTGATGAGATACCTACGAGGAACAATTGACCTAGGAGTGAAATTTGAAAGAGGGAAGACTGGAATCCGGAAGTCCTACACCGATGCCAGCTGGTCAACCACTCATGATGGAAAATCCTACGGCGGATATGTATTGAAGCTCGGCGAAGCAACTATAGACTGGAAAAGTAGTAAACAACCACTCGTTGCCCTCTCCACAATGGAAGCGGAAATGATAGCTGCTTGTGAAAGCTGCTGTCAAATCAAGTGGATAATAAACCTGTTACGAGAGCTGGAAGAATGGAAATTCATGAAAAAACCAACTGCGATCTATACAGACAGTCAGTCATTGACCAACTGGATCTCCAGCCCTAAACAAAGCAGTCGCTGTAGACATATCAACAGAAAGTACCACTTCTTGAGAGACTGTTATGAATCCAGAGACATCTGCCTTCTGTACAAGCCATCTCAGGACCTGGAGGCGGATATCTTCACAAAGGACCTATCCCGAGACCAGATGAAGAAACACCTGGAGAGCCTCAGCATCGTGGGAATAAAGCCAAAGTAAGGAGGGAATTGTTACGCAAACTTTGACTTTAATCATCATCGATGCTACGTCACTACGATGACGTCACTACTTCCAACTACTACCTTCAACCTTGCTGATGTTTATCGCTAACTTGTTTTAACTATATATGTAATGGAACAAGTCGTTCCTTAAATAAATATATATTTGTTTATATCTAAAGGGATGTCCTCGTAACTACAACAAAATTTTTCTTTAACACTAATTTGATATGTAAAGGGGGGAAGAAGCATTTTTAGTTTATGGAAAAGCGGTTCATTTTCAACGTTTTCACCTAAGCGAAACGTACTTCTTTAAGGCCAATTTTTGTATATGATGATTATTTCTGTCTCTGCTGTCCCACTTGCATAAAAAGCAAGGATACTTTGTGTTTCCTTTCTGCAAGCCCTGTAAAATTCCTATTGTTCCCTATTACGATAGACAGAGATTTTGGTTTGTGGTAACAAGAGGTTCCTTTGCTTTAATCTTGATCCAAGGATTTCTGCTGCTTCTTTTGATAGCCCTCGATCCCTAACTAGATCATTTAATGATGCCTGATCAAATAAATGTGAAATGCCACTTTCATTTGAAATAAATTCAGTGACTTCTAATTGATGATTGCAAATGCTGTGTGCTGATCATCCTTTTTGATATAGGATTCTTGAACCGTTTTAGGAATCGGTATGGGATTCTCGAGGTCGTGAGGAATAGGTTGACTAGCTTATTGTATATCAGGATAAAAGTTAGTTTGCTTCTTTTTACTATTAAGGCCTGTGATTTTGCAGACACAGAAATAACAATCGTCATGGTGATTTTTTGGTTCTCGCCAAACCATTGGTACAGCAAGGGCATACCTTTTGATTTCCCCGATTTCCATTGCAAAAGCTCTTGATAGCACGTTCCGCACACACTATGGGGGCACCACCACTTGTCTTGATCACCTAAGGCCACACCAAAATATTCTTTATAGCATTCTTTTATTTTTTGGGGTGATACGTTTCCTCTGTTTGGGAATTGTAAATTTTCTACAAATGTAGCAGAACATTTCTAGAATAGCTTTGCATTTACGCGGCATTATTTATATATTTAAAAATATTTTTTAAATAAATGTATTGTTAAACATTTTATTGATATAAAATTGCAATGGTATGCATTTCATCTAAATGATGATTAAATTTTATGCTTACAAAGTCAATATCTTCAAAATAGTTTGATGACAGCGATGACATCAGCTTCTTTATAAAATTAATATTTTAAAATATATTTCAAAAAATTGAGCTAATTTTGAAAAATGAAGGTTTTATTCATGATCTACGGGTTGGAATTTACTAGAAACAACTTTCAAATATTGAGAAGGAAAATGTACTAGTGTAATTATTTATTATAAAGTATTTACCTTTTAGTTCTCCAATAAAATTATATACAAGAGGTATTTATAGGGAGAACAACTTATCCCAAGGTAAAAATAATAATAATGAGAGTGGTCAGCCACCGTCCCGTTTTCCTTATTTGCCGATAAGATTCCGAGAACCCCTCACACCTGTGGTCGTCCACCCGGAGCCCAGTGATCTTCTTCTTCTTTCTTATCTCCACTCAATCATATTAGGGGTACCAAGTTGTGACCCTTGATGGTGTCTGTTGACAACCATCATGACTGGGTGAAGTAGAATGCGTCTGCCTTTGTCATTAAGACTGGGAGCACTACTTAGCTCCGAAAGAAATGGCCGCCTCTGACATGAGGAACAGACGCCATGTAGAGCTGCTCCTAACATGGAGTACAAACGCTGCTCATCCTGTATCCCTGATTAGGAGCCCTTACAGGGTACTATCAGCCGGGCCAGCTGAACCCAGGTTTTTTAGTGAGCTTGTTACTGCTCCCCCTCCTCCTTTTTCATCCTGGCTTGGGACCGGCAAAGGCGAGTGAGCCCAGTGATGATTGACAGGTGTCCCATGGAGCTTCCTGTGGCCGGGGTTGCAGAGCTACTTGACAATATGGGTTTATATGATCATTGAATCTTGATTAATTTTATTAATTCGTAGACGTTTGTGTAATCTTGTGATATATTTCTCTACAATTGCTATAACTCAGCACCATTTAGATCAGTAATCTTGCCTTCAAATACTTGAACACTAATACCGCCAACAATCATTTAACATGATGTATTACCACGCCATCTGTTATAAGAAATTTTAAGTATTTTTGACGTGTATGCTTCTTTTTAAAATAAATCAATTTTATACTGTCCTTATTTCAATCATTAAATAAAATAATGGGAGGGCCTGGCTGAACCATTCCCGCAGTTATTTTAGCATTTCAGCAATTTGAGCGGTTGTGTGTGTGAGGACTTTAGCTGTCACTGTGACAAGGAAATCCAGGACTCGAGACACCTACTGCTGGAATGCCCACTTCTTCTTTATGCGCTAGACAACAGACAGTAAATAATGTTGTAGATCTATATCAATTTTTAAATACCAGAGATAATTATCACAGATTTAACCATTTTTGTAAATATATTTATGCTTATTTTTCTAACCTGGAAGAGGTTCAGGTTCCTAATATATATTATTGTTTCTCTTTTCATTTTTATTACTTTGTCTTGTATAATATGTTCATAACTGTTTCTGTTTAAAAATGTAAATCGACGCAATTATTCCTAGCCGGGATATCGTGTTTTATTTTTATTTTTTGTGTTGGAATAAAATAAATAAATTGCAGTAAGGAGCAGTAGAAAATTATTTTATTCAAAAAAGAAACATATGCGTCAAAAACAGTTTCGATTTCTTATAATCAATTTATTCAGATCTGTATATCTCTTGATTTAGCCGATATTCATTTACCTCAAAGTGTTTTCTATTGGCGATTATCAGCCCACGCGCTGTTTGTGCGTAGATATTGAGAGTGTACTTTTTGTTTAGGTACATTTTTAAGACTTTGACAATTGATAATTAAAATAATTTTATTGACATCTTGTCAATACATGCAAAAGTACACAGTCTGCACTATTTAAAAAAGAAATATATATATATATATAAATGAATGTTTGTATGTTTGTTTGTATGTCCTGTATACAAATTTGCAGTAGTTCACTAATTCAAACCAAATATTCATACATAGGTAAAAAATACGGGGAAGACGATAGGCTATTTAAAACAATATATAAATCAATTATTAAAACTATATATTCAAATTATTCTACTTAGCTCGCGAGCAGCGCCTCTAGCGGTGAAGATGGGAGGTAATATCAGCTGACCTAATGTACATGTAAAGTTTGGAGCGGGACGTTTCACAAGAGTGACATCCACGGCGCCAATTTATAATTGTAACGAATAGTGTTTGAATAAAACATTTAATCGGGTAAACCCGGGCGTTGCCCGGGTCATTCATCTAGTTATATATATATATATATATATATATATATGTAGTATATTTTGAGTTAGATAGTTCACAACCTTCTTCTGATATTCATTATATAACCCCATATCTATATATTAAAATATGTATCGAACAATGGAAGTGACAATAAAACAAAGAAGGTGGAGGTAAACCAGACGACAAAGACCAGACGAAAAACAACCCGGCGCCATAGGGTGGCGTGATTATAGGAACCAATCAGGACGCTCCACCTTATGCGAGCGTCCAATATAAAAGGCCCAGAAATTAGACAAAGGGAGTTAGTAGTTGTTTTCAGAGCGACGCCGTTAGACGGTCGGCTAGGGCATCCGCGACAGTCTTCGTCCGTGGTCTACCTCTACCTTCTTGGAGTTACCATCTAGACCTGCCTCTGTCTCTTGCTGTCCCAGTGCGGGAATCCCATCACGCACCCACTACCACGACTGCCCAGCACATTCCACATCGGGTTTACTACATATATATGATACTATGTATAATGAATATGGTGCCTCTGCCACCGCTGCAGAGTTTGGAGAAGAATCACCAGCAAGTCTCCAGCGTCACCACGTATTTCGCGATCTACGAAGAAAACGTAGATCGCGTACTTCGCCGCTGGGGAGATGGTGATGGCGTGGTCCTCGAGACCAACTGGAAAGATCCAGGACTGCAGGTCCGGCCGGTGATGGAGAACACCTCTCGGATGACAGGGTGAACGGACTTTGAGTCAAATATGTTTTTGACAAATTTTACTCTCTCGCCATTTTCGGATATTTCAACATAGGTGCTTCAGCTTTCGACATTAATTCATTTTCATCAGTGATTGTAAAACTTTTTGTCCATTACATTATTAAACGCATTTATTATAGATAGAGAGATTCGTCCCAATTTCATTTTCTTTGCTCTGAAAATTTCATTTTTGTCATTTGCATAATCACCGATTATAACTGGCTTTTTTATAATACACTCTTCACAATTTATCCTTTCATACTTCATCCCTAAGGTTAGAAATAATCGTTATTTCTCCTTGAAATAAATTTCTATTTTACGTTCAAAAGAAACACATGCGGGATAATTTTCATATGTCGTTCTACAATCCTAACTGGCCTTGTACTTATTGTTGGCGGAAGAGCATTGCTTGATACAAATATTTATATATAATTCTACTGTTCTAAAAGCTAATGTCCATAATTTGCTTAAAATACCATATCTAAGATTCCACCATTCAGTGTAGCACATATAAGCAGAATGATCCAATACAGTATTAGAGTTCTAAAGAAGCGATCTGGTAGATTATATTGGCGAAACCGCTGGGAGGGTTCACCACTGATGAACCAAGCCTTCCCAATATTATTTTTCATCGCAATAAGGGCACATATATATATACAAATATATTATAATAATAAATAAAATATAAATAAACCCTAAACATATGGCACAAATGGATATATGATTAATATTTAAATCTATAAATAAAATACCTTCAAAATATCATATGCCTCCAAAACTTGGAAATTTCAATCGATTTTTGTTTTCTTTCAAAATGAAAGGCATTATCTGTAAATCTGACACACTGGTATAATCTCAAATTATAAAAAATTTGAACTATTTTTACGCGTATGATTATTTTAAAATAAATCAATTTTCTACTGCCCTTACTGCAATGATAAAATAATGGGAGAGCCTGGCTCATCTGTGGTGAACCCTCCCAGCGGTTTCGCTAGTTTAATCTACCATAACGCTGTAAATATTGCATTTTTGGGTTTTCCTTTATACTGATACTGATGCTAGACTCATGGAAAGGGTATTTTAAATTAACTATGGACATAAGTTTTGAAGACAATAGAAATACATATAATGATAAATATATAATAGGCTTCGAGCATTTCTTTTCCGCAAAATTGAAAGTGAAGTATTTTAAAACACAATTATAATATGGTTTATTAGTGCGCCATCTATTATGAAAAATAGTTCAAATTTTAATAACAGATGGCGCGCGCTAATGCATCATATTAATATCTCAAATTACGATACAACGGTGACTTTGTGGAATGGGGCTTATTAACGACGTATTCCCGGGACACCGAAGTGATACATTTCACTGTTGTTGCTATATTAGCGGCTGCTAATACATCCAGATGGCACAAGAACCTACAGGAAATGCAACAATTGTCCTGGTCTTGAACTAACACCTACCCACATATTCTCATGCCCAGCAATGGCCGCAGCTGTTTGAACTCATGGAATATTGTATGTATATATGTAAATATTACAACTATTTTTTGATATTTTGGTTTTTTGTGTGTCTGACCCCTCAGCGAAGGGGAATCTATTTTTTGCTGTTTCTTCTCCTCTTTTCACACACCGCCCCCCTGCCCGAGAGAATGTAGTCGCCCGCCCGCCGATGGACAGTCCAACTACCCACCAACCAATCGGAGGGGGCATTGGGGTCAAAAAGGTCAGGGCGCGGGGCCAGAGTTGGTGTCACAGCTGTGCCGACAAGACAAGAAAAAATCCTCGCGGGGGCTTGCCCAAGATGAGCTCCGGGAACTTCGTCCATCTTCCATAAACGACCATACAAGCGGTCTGAGAAGGGACTGGGAGGCTGACATCTCAAAGAAAGGTGAAGCCGAGACGAATCTTTGAGAAATTCGCATAGTGGTTGGAGTACGTCGAGGAGCGACGAATTGTGCTTCATCTGAAGATACCAGGAAGTTCGTCGAGGACAGACGAATTGTGCTTCCAAGGCAGGGGGGCTCGGGCAAGCCGACCTAACAACTGAGAGGAACTGTTTTTGGTGAGCACTCTCTCACATGCTTTTATTTCCTAAAAATTGATATATTTTTTATGTTAATCTAGCATATTTTTTGTATTTTTCTTTTCTTATTTTTACTAAGTTTTTTATATTTTTCGTCAATATCATCATTTTATATATTTTCTTTTGTTAAAAAACATTTAAGTTGCATGCAAAATTTTGGAATACACAAAATAATAAGTTTTTCATATATTTTTTTATCCTTCATTTTATAGCTAACATTAAACAAAACTTTATATGTGTAACCTTTTGTTGTCTTCCTTTTTTCTTGCTTGAACACCCAAGGCAGCCCAAAACAATATCAAACTTTAGGTTAAAGATTTTATTTTGTTAAAAAGGGGGTTTTGTGGAGCGTTCCGAATTTTTCTTTTCCTCCACGAGCTTTTTTAATTACCCCGTTCTTAACATTATATTTTTGGCGTCCCCGGGTGGGCTGCATTGCTGGTCAAATCGAGAAAAGGAAAAAAAAAAAAGAGAAAGGTTTCGAGAAAAAATTATACAGTAAATAATGCAGAATATTGATATCTTAAAAAGGGCTAGAGCCCCCAAAAGAGCTATTTTTACTCGGCTGTCCACCGAGTTTTGGACTGAAATAGAAAAGCCAGATTTCGATACAGAAAAATATAGAGCTAAATATAACCGAATTTGTGCTCTCTCTAAGGAAATAAGTGAAATTGATTCAAGTATCATGGGCTCCTTCTGGAGGATGAAACCATAACGGAGGTCAAAATCGAAGAAGAATTCGAGGGTTGTGAAAACTATGTTCAAGGGATGTTTGACAAAATATAATATTTGTCTCGGTGTAAAACCGCGAGGGATAGGGTCGACGGCTCATTGGTGGAGTCCGCGGCGAATTCGGTTGTAAATACCGAATCTAAAAGAACTATTAGGTTGCCAAAAGTGGAGCTACCAAAATTTAAGGGCAACCTAGAGGATTGGCTCTCATGGTGGGGGCAATTTAGTAAAATCAATGACGATGAAACTCTTGGGGATGTAGATAAATTTCACTATCTGCTACAAGCGGTAGTCGAGGGATCCAGAGCTCAACGTCTTGTGTGCAGTTACCCTATAACTGAGGATAATTATCCAAGGTAGTACAAGCCCTAAAAGATCGATTCGGAGATAAGAACCTTCTCATAGAACACTACATAAGGAGACTGTTGAAACTGGTTGTTTCTAATGCAAGGAAAGAAAACCTTCCTCTTGACGAGATCTACGATGATCTAACGGCTCACTTAAAGAACCTAGAATCACTGGGTGTTAACACGGAGATGGCGGGCGTGTTCTCTACCCATTGGTTGAGTCGAGTCTGCCATTGGACATTATTCAGGTGTGGCAGAGGAATCCTGCTGTGGGCTATGGGATAAAAGAAGAAGGAGCGGAGAATGGAGATAAGAGCGATGCCAGCGGTAGACTTCAGGCTCTGATGGACTTCCTTCGGGATGAGGTGAAGGGTGCTGAGCGAATGGCATTTGCTAAGGAGAATTTTGAGGGTAATAGCTCAATGAGGGCTACAGGTTCTCAACTAAAGACTCCTCGGAAGACACCGCCCACTGTCTCCAATTTATTCGGCAGCGCATTTAAGAGAAAATGCATATCCTGCCAGAGGGATAATCACCTGAGTAGTAGATGTTTTGTTGCCTCGCGGCTTACACCTAGCGAGAGGGATCAAAGGATAAAGGAGGCTAAAGTCTGCTTTAAATGTCTAAAAGGTAATCATATGAAAAGGGAATGCCGAGCAGACATAAAATGTAGAAATTGCGGAAAAGATCATCTAGATATCTTTTGCAATAAAATTGCTTTGAAGCAAGGAGGAAACAATAGTTTCAAAGGTGAAACATCTAAGGTTGTTAATGAAGGAAATGCAACCTGCACGGGTGTTAATATTTCTGCGCGAACATGCGCCAATGACATCTTACTCATGACTTCCGTGGCGAAATTGAAAGGGGCTAAAGAGACTAAAGAAGTAAAAGTGTTATTTGACACCGGAAGTCACTACTCATATAAAGAGATCTATTGTAGAAAAACTGGGTTTAAACAAAATAGGAGAGATAAGTTTGGAAAAATCTCTTTTGGGGGGGAGGAAATATGAAGGAGGCGTTGCACGGAAAATATGTTTTGAAACTGGGAAGTCTAACCAATAAAATTGATGTAGACATAGTCGCCCCTCGATCAACCAGAAATTTGTGCAAAGATTCCGCCGATTCCAAGAGGACGTTTGTTATACAAATTAAAACGGAAAAGATCTATATTCACCCGTCAAATTTTAGAAAGGAGGAAATAGATATTTTAATAGGTAGTGACTATTTTGGACAATTACTGACCGGGAAGGTCGTCCATCTAGGAGAGGACCTAACTGCCGTAGAGACCAAATTAGGATGGACGCTTATGGGGCAATCTCCGGTGGTGGGTAAGGAGGATAAGGTCCAAATTGCATTGAATATGTTGGTTGCAAGAAACAACTTGAAAGATCTTTGGGAGCTGGATGTCTTGGGAATCCAAGATCCCATCGAAGTTGTCTCAAAAAGAAAAGGGAAACTGAACTAAAGGAACATTTCATAAAAAATATAAAGTGGGAGGAAGATCAACGATATTCAGTCGCGCTACCATGGAAATGCGAAAGAAATAATATACCCTCGAATTTAGAAATAGCGCAGAGGAGATTGGAAGCATGCACTAGTAAGTTAAGGAAGGAGAAAATGGTTATTGAATATTCTACTATTCTTCAAGAATGGGAGAGAGAGGGCCTAATTGAGAGGATAGAGGAGAATAGGCCTCAAAAAAGGGCCATTATTTACCGCACAGGCCGGTGTTCAAGGCTGAAAGTAGGACGACGCCTCTTCGTCCTGTTTTCGATGCCTCCTGCAGGTCGTATAATGGTCTTTCTCTGAATGACTATCTAGAAAAGGGACCTAACCTTTTGGAAAAAATACCTAAAATATTAATTAGGTTTAGAGAAAAGGGTATTGGTGTTCTAGCCGATATTCGAAAGGCATTTCAGATGATTACAGTGCAGCTTCAAGACCAGGACTTTCTTCGCTTCCTTTGGTGGGATCAAACTGACCCTATGAAGTTAACCGTTTTTAGACATAAACGTGTGGTATTTGGGCTTAACTGTAGTCCATTCATCTTGGGTGCAGTTATTTATCATCATCTGAATTGTACAAGGTCCGGCAGCTGAAATCGCAAAGACTATGGCGAGATCCTTTTATATGGATAATTTGGTAACATCCCTCTCCTCTCAGGAGGAGGTCCAACAATTCCAGAATACAGCTGTCAATATCATGGAAATGGCAAAAATGGACTTGCGTGAGAGGGAATTTAATTTACCAGTGAGTAATTCAAAGGAGGAAAAAGGAACTACTACCAAGGTGTTGGGACTTGTGTGGGACAAAGTGGAAGATGTACTTAATTGTGATGTTTCTATTGAAAAGGATCTCCCCGAAGACTAACAAAGAGGATTGTCCTTTCTAAAATTCAGCAAGTTTTTGATCCTTTGGGAGTTTATAGTCCTATATTTTTGCCTCCTAAACTATTATTACAGAGGTCCTGGGAGTTGAAAATTGGATGGGATTCTCAATTACCCGAAGATATGGATCGGGAGTTTAGAACATGGTACTCCCAAATTGGTCTATTAAGTCAAATCAAAATTCCCAGGCATATTTGGTTTGATCAAACTAATAAGAATGAAATACACGTCTTCTGCGATGCCAGTAAATCAGCTTATGCAGCAGTGGCATATATGAGAAGTGAAGTGCAGGGGGGAGTACATTTGTCTCTGCTTTGGAGCAAATCTAGGCTTGCGCCAACCAAGAGGGTAACCATTCCTCGGTTAGAACTTTTGGCCTGCGTTTTAGGAGCTAGACTTGTTAAATCTATTTCGACTGCCTTAACAAATAGTTGCCCTGTTACTTTATGGACCGATTCCTCAACCGTTATGGCTTGGCTCAAGAGAAAAAATGAGTGGAATGTGTTTGTAAGAAACCGAGTACAGGAAATACGAGACACTGTCAATAATGAGAACTGGAAGTTTGTTTACGGAAAATTTAATCCAGCGGATTTGCCTTCTCGAGGGTGCTCTATCGTACAATTTGTCTCGACCAACTGGTGGGAGGGTCCTGAATAGCTCAAAGGGGAAAAGGAGAGTTGGCCTAGTTTTGAACCGACTATTGATGAGGAAGAGATCATCAAAGAAAAAAGAAAAACCTTACAGGCCCACATCACTCTCATTGTCGAGGCAAATCGATGGTTCCTAGATAGAAGATCCAAGTATAGCCTAAACATTAGGATTATGGCTTGGGTTTTAAGATTCTTGGACAATGCGAGAAGAATACCCACTGAAAGGGGAAATTTGAAAGTAATAGAGTTAGAAAGGGCCGAAAGGAAGCTGTTGAAATTGGTTCAACAAGAGACTTTCCCAGGAAAACAGGCTCCGAAAAATAGATTAAAGACTATTAAATCCGTCGAAGGTTTGTGGTACGTTGAGACGAAACTGCTACATGGACAAGATTCAGAAGTGTTTAAACGACCTATTTTACCTCCTCGTAATCATCCTTTGGTGGAACAGATGGTTCGTGAAATACACCAACAAAATGGGCATGGAGGGGCCCAATTCATTCTTTCACAATTGAGAGAGAAATTCTGGATCATTGGGGGTCGCAGATTGATTAAACAAATAATTGGAAAATGTGTGATATGTAGGAGGCATAATCAGAAACCTATTCAGACTCCTGGCGCGGCTTTGCCGACTAATAGAATAGGGTTAGGCAAACCCTTCGAGGTGAAGGTGTGGATCTGTTGGAACCGCTACATCTTAAAGGTGGCAGCAAGGTTTGGGTGGCCTTGTTTACTTGCGCTGTTTACAGAGCTGTCCACCTAGATTGTGAGAACATTAGAGGCAAACACTTTTTTGTTAGCTCTAAAAAGATTCATTTGTCGGCGTGGACGTCCCGGAAAAATATATAGTGATAACGGGACAAATTTCTCAAAAACAAACTAATTACTTAAACGCTTGGATTGGGGGGAGATTGAAAGGGAATCGAGTGTAAAAAGAATCCAATGGATTTTTATCCCTCCCTCAGCGCCTTGGTGGGGAGGTTTTTGGGAGAGGTTGGTAAGGGTTGTTAAGAGTTTATTGGTTCGTATGCTCGGATTTAGTAAATTGAATTATGTACAACTTGAAACTGCTTTATGTGAGGTAGAGAGTATTATCAACAACAGAGCTCTTTCATATATATCGGAAGATGACCAAGACCTCATTCCCTTGACCCCTCAAATGTTTCTGCAGACTAACGCAAACAATGAGTTTCCGGAGCTAGAAAAAATAAGAGTGAATTCTCACCAGAAAATACAAGATTTTGAGTAAACTAAATGAGGAACTTAAACAGAGATTCCGCAAGGAATATTTGGGGGTACCGATGCAACGGGCCGAAAATAAAAGGGAGTGATGCATAAAAGAAGGGGATTTAGTCCTTATAGGCCAGGACAACACTAAAAGAATTATCTGGCCTGTTGGAAAAATAGTAAAACTTTACTTGGGGAAAGATGGGGTGAACAGGGTTGCCAGAGTCAAGACATCAACAGGCGAATGGCTACGCCCTGTACAGAGACTGTTTCCCCTTGAGATTTCCTCTGAGGAAACTCCTGAAAAGGTGTATGGAGATAAAAAAACCTCTAACGATCAAAACAAGATCCGGACGTGAAGTCCGCAAACCAATAAGGTTTGCTCCTGATGATTTTGAATCAGTGACTAAAGAAAGAGAGAGCACATTTCCTTGTTTTTTTTTTTTTGTGTTTTCACACAAAGAAAAGGTGGGGGTATGTTAGAACTCATGGAATATTGTATGTATATATGTAAATATTACAACTATTTTTTGATATTTTTGTTTTTTTGTGTGTCTGACCCCTCAGCGAAGGGGAATCTATTTTTTGCTGTTTCTTCTCCTCTTTTCCATTCTTGTAAGGTCGTTTTGTATAGATTGGTCTGCCGCTGTTTTTAAGAGCCCTGTAATCGCGCTCCTCAGCGTTTCAGGGTCATCACAGGAAACAAGTGCAGGGGATCCATTATTGTTAAGCAGATTGGTGAGCTTTTTAATGAAACCGATGGGTGTGCCCGAAGCATTAGACAGTTCCCGTGTTCTATTAAAACATATACGTAGCAATCTGTCACTGCTCATATTCAACACCCGCAGCCAATACTTCAGGGTTAATTTTAAGGCTGTTACACTCAATGAGATACGACCGGTTTCTAATCTGATTAGGTAACCTGGAGTGTATCTGGGCAGATTCAGGAACCTACGGATAAATATGTCTTGTATATTGTCCAGTAAGTCTTTATGCTCTGTTGCCCACAATGGAGCGGCATACATCAGGACAGCTCTCACTATTGTATCAAAAAGTTTGATTGATAAATTTATTGACTTTGCTTTTGATTTTATTAATATTGGGTGTGTGGCGTTAATTGCTGTAAGTGCTTTTCCTTTAAAGTAATTTGTCGGGTGAGTAGTTGTTATTGTTGGTGTCAGAGGGAATCCCAAGTATGTATATCTTGAAGTTATTGGTATGGGTTTATCATTCCAGAACCATCTATCCTTATTTGAGGGTTTACCTCCATTACGGAACACCATAATCTTTGACTTGGACTCATTTAGTATCATTAAGTTCTCATCGAGATATTCTTTCAGTATTTTGATCTTCTTTTGGATGTTCATCCTGGACTCACCTATAATTGCTATGTCGTCGGCGTACAGCAATAAATGGATATCTCCAAATCCTGGCAAATTTACACTCGGCAGGTCTGAGTTATTATAAATTTCGATTAAGTCCATGATAAATAATATAAATAGCAGTGGGGAAAGTGGTTCTCCCTGGAGGACTCCCGAGTTTATCTTAATACTTTCCGTAAATGATCCCTTCCATCTGATAGCTATAGTTGCTTGTTCGTAGTAACTTCTGATCGTACTTATGAATTGGTAACTTATGCCTAGGTTGTAAAGTTTTTTCCAAAGTATTGAGTGAGGTACAGTATCAAATGCCTTCCTTAGATCGACAAAAAGACATATAGTTTTCCCCTCTTGTAAATAATATATAAAGGAATTTATAATACAATATAATGCGGCTTATGATTGTAAAACGACATTTGAAAATTATTCCGCATCTTATTTCTCCTTAAAATAAATTTCGATTTTTCGTTCTAAAGAAACACATGCGGAATAATTTTTCAAATGTCGTTTTACAATAAATGTATATTAATTGATTTAAATCTCCTGGACATACATTAAACAATACCACAGGTTTCTGGAGATGTGTTTCTTTTAATTAACGTTGTCTCAAGCTTTCAGGCATCTCTGCCCTTCTACAGGAGAACATAAATAAACGAGAGAATATGGTTTTACGAGCTACTTACCAAAGTGTATGATTTTCGAGCCCAAAAATGGATGTAGCAAGTAGGGAGAAGATAAATAAACGAATAAAACGCCGCCTGATGCCAAACTATTACAAATTTTATGTGCATATGCATATATACATCTATATTCGGTTGGATTTTGTATATTATTTTGCATACTAACCTCAAATAATATGCAAATTCTAACCGAATATATAGATGTATATGCAATATATATGCAAATGTACATATATTTTTATAATATTTGGCATAGACGGCGTTTTATTCGTTTATTTATGTTCCTTCTGTAGAAGGGCAGAGATACCTGAAAACTTGAGACTACGTTAATAAAATGAAAAGAAATTCATCCCCAGAAACCTGTGGTATTGTTTAACAAATATATATTACTTCGCCATCCACTTCATTTTGACTATCATACATATCCTAATTCTTTAGTGGTTTGCTATATTTCAATGATTTTTTATAAATGTTTGCTAGTAAGAAAGGTAATTATATCAAGTACTTTATATAGTGGCGCATTTAAACCAATAAATGTATAATATTGCCACATGGAAAATTAGGAAAGACAAACTTCAGGTTGACACAGCAATTTATTTAGGGCAAATACAAATTATTAATGAGAGAGATATATTTATAACCCAGGAAGCGTAGAGCGCCAACTACCCGGGGAGTCCAGCTCACCAGTATGGACTAGTGTTGAGCGTTTTTTACTCGCGTCCTGTTTTAATTGCCGAGTTGAACCAGTTGACCAGAAATTATATATAAAACATAACGTTGCGGAAGGGTGATATTCATGTACCAAAAGAGGCATCTCTCCTTTTAAATGTGCATCAGAACGATGGCACTATTGCATCACCCTAGTAAAAAAAACTTTGCTAGTGATGATAAAGAGTGAGCCACAACACCAATTTTGTCAAATTCAGACAAAAAGCCAACAACCTGTTTACTCATGGTTTCGGGTTTTGACTCTCATCAGTACAGGAGCGGCTTCGATTTCATAACATACTATGACTATGAGAGAGGTTATAAATCGGTCGAATTTACCAAACAGGTGTTTAAGCTGATGTGATGTGGCAAGGGCCGGTTTTTAGGCAAGATTACAACATAAAGTTGCGGGAGGATGATATTCATGTACCAAGAGAGGCACCTTTCCCTCTATCATATTGTGGCGAAGAATTTCAGAAGAAATTTTCAGTCGCTACCGAAGCCCTGCCCCATATCCCGGTCGAAACAGACAACATCTCTCACCTGCTAGAAGATCTAGCTGGACGCCCCGCCATGAAAACTAGATGATAGACCATATTGGAGGTGAGGCCGCAAAGTTAGAAAATCCTCCCTTGCCGACCACAGTAGAAATAAAAAAACTACATTGACGTAAATATAGACCTGCCATGCCCTCATGAAGAAGATATCTCAACTGAAAGAAGACATCCACCGCAGTCACCTGAAAATATCCCTGGCCCTATTACTAGTTCTGGAGACTGAGGATGCAAGTCTCCTGCTGAGCATCGGGTCGATGCTCTTTATAGGAGGAGGCTATATAGAGAAGAAATAATTTATTATTTAATTTAATATATAATATTATTCAATGAAAATATATATATTCAACAGATTATAAAAATATATATTACTCTGTATTTGGGAAATCATCTTAAAAAATATTTCTTTGCTTGCTTGTTCAAGATTCCCTAGCTGTAGAGAGTTGGGGTTAATTTGTTAATATTTGTCGACTGGTCGTGCTGACGTCATCAATAAATACTTTCACATCTTCAAATATACAAAGACTTGATTTCTACGCTACAATATATTTATATTAAAATAAAAGGCCTGTTTTGGCTACGTTCACATTAACTTTTTAGATGGCAGAGCGCCATCTAATAGAACAGAAATCAACTAAACGTTGATTTAGCCTGTTCCCTGATATTTGGCTACATTTTCTCGATAAATCAAGAAAAGCCAACTACGAACGCGCTTAATTTATTTCTGTTCCACTAGATAGCGCTCTGCCATCTAAAATGTTAATGTGAACGTGGTCAGGATATGACTTTTTTGATTTTAGTACCAACACCTGATCTTTTTTGTTGTTTTCCATGAAAGCGTCATTTGAAACTGTGGTAGAAACAACTCCTTGCTGGTTCGTCAGTTTGGTGGAAATTATCCATCGAACCTGACAATTCTGGGGAACTATATCTTATACAAATAAAGCAACACTCTTGTTCTCTTCAATACTTTACAACATCTGATCAAAAGTTAGTCGCGCTCCTTTCTGTTGAAGATCTATTTGCTTGGCGTAGGTTACAATTCTCCTCACGTACCTTCAACACCTGTAGACGCTGGTGGCTCAATGGTACTAGATTTTTATTATAGTCCGAATAGACACTTCGGACGTTGGATGGTGTAACCCGCGCCTGTAGCTCCAGACGGGGGTGTGATCTGTAGATGACATGTCGACCACGGAGATTACCTCCTTGTGATATAAAACTGTCAATCTTCTATTCAAATTACCTTATTTTTATAATACTGTGGACACTAGCATAAAGGTTACACTATACTAGGTGTCATATATGAGAGGACACTCCCGCTAGAGGACACTTCTCTATAAAAGGACAGTTTTCAATTGGTAAAATGATCATTTTTACTATTTTAGCAACTCTCCAGTAGGGAGGACACTTCTCCCTAAAGGACACTTTGACTCTGCAATTAGGTGTCCTTTACAGGCAGGTTCTACTGTTATATAATCCTTAGTTTACGTGGGTATAGAGGTCATGATAATCATGGTGGGTAGAAGTTGGCGACTTCATTTATTTTAAGTGCACCAAAAATCTGCACATGTGTTGCACTTACAAGTGTGCCAGAGCCCCCGTTTGGTTATTTGCACTCACTGGTGGGGTTGAACTTTTGCTAGAATCGGGGACCATTTTAGCAATTTATTTATTAGAAAAAGTGTACAATGCGGGATTCGATCCCGAATCGTGACGGGAAAACCGACGGTTTAAACATTCCTCTACCGATCCCAGTAGTGCTATATGAATATATACAGTGTATACATGTGCGCACATAATCCAAATCAGGGTAAGAATAACAAGTATATGCATGATACTATGTACAATGAATATGGCGCCCTCTGCCACCGCTGCATAGTTTGGTGGAGATCACCAAGCAGGTCTCCAGCGACACCACGTATTTCGCGATCTACGAAGAAAACGTAGATCGCGTACTTCGCCGCTGAGAAGATTGTGATGGCGTGGTCCTCGAGATCAACTGGAAAGATCCAGGACTGCAGGTCCGGCGGTCAGCAATATATAATATGTAGTAATGTAGTTGTTGTTGCTGTAGGATGACTGTAGTGTGGCATGTTGGTTGCAGTCGTGGTGGCCACAATGTTTAGAGTGGTTTCAGGCGTGAAATTAGGATTGCACAAAAGGACGTGGCATGTTGGATGTCACCACAGAGATGGCGAGAGAGTAAGTGTAGCCGACGCCGGTCAGGACAGATCAGTCGAGAAGGGTATGTCTATCATCGTGTCTCAAAGCGGCTAATCTGTTTGAGCAAGAAAAGGGCACACCTGGGAACCCGACTTGTTTTTCGGACCTTTTTCCTCTACTGGCGCCGACTGTCCACTCACTCGAAATTTTTTTTCTGTCACTTTGGCAATTACATTATAACTATACAACACATGGAGACATAGATATATTGGAATATATTACAACATATATATGGCAACCAAAAATTAATGCACTAACAAAAGTAAAAAATTTCAGTTGTCATGTTTAACTATACGTACTCGGACTCCTGGTGCGTATAGAAGTCGCCAACTATCCGATTAAAGTCATGTTGTTCAGAATGTGTAAGAGTATAAATTTTCATCTCCCAAGTTATAAAGTTTCCTACAACAAATCCATCTTTTTGAACGATGCCGTTTTTTCAACATAAGATATTGGTACGATGTAATAATATCGATGTTGTATTTCTTTATCTATATTTAATGGTATATCTTAATTGGGGAAGGCTTTCTTTATTCTCGATGTTTATATATAAAACCTATATCTTATTTTATTTATTTTTAATATTTTTATTATTCAAAACATACGCTATATCCTATGTGGATATTTGCGTGTAAATGTTTAAACTATTTTATGTACATAGTTTTTTAATATATATATATGTAATAATATGTTGAAAGTTCTGGTTGACTCTTGTAGTACTCGTCGACTCTCTGTAATAAGCTGTGGCAACCGAGGGTCAAACCTGTAGTAACCGAGAGGGACAGTCAGGGCGTGGAGAGTTTTCCAGTACCTCTCTGCACCTTGTAGGACCTTTAACAGTTCTCACAAAGTACAGGCAGTCGTGGTCGAGGCAGAGTGGAAAAGCTTGGGAATGTCCACACACACAAAAAACGAAGCGACACAGTTGTAGAAGGAAAATTCCTTGAATAGATAAAAAGCGAGCCAAGAGCAAGATGGAGATAGTAGATTTCTTACTGTTTTACATGGTCGGTGAGTTGGTGACAACCGGCGACGCGCTGATGGTGACGACTACTGTAACTGACCTCGCTGTTGCTAAGCGGGGTCCTATTTATACAACTCTTTGGACCAGGAAGGGGACCAGGAAGTATTGCCTTACTGCACGTGTCGTTAATCGACACTGGCACCGGTCTGTCGGCTTCCAATCTATCTTTAGAAGTTACTTTGTGATTCTCTCAATCTTGCTTTTAACTCAGCTTTTAATCTATTATATAGTTTTATTTATTCATCCTCAGTACATTACATATGGTGATGCAAGGACACATGTCAATTATGCGTATAATTATTTTTAGATATGTTTCTATATACAACACAATCTTGTTATAAGTATTATTGTTGGTTTAAATTATCATATATACAAATTATTTTTAGTTTTAGAGAGAAAGTAAAAATTATTTAAATTTACCTTTTAGAGCAATATTTATACGAGATAAAGTTTATCTACACACACATATTATCAAAAATATTTAATATATCGTTAGAATTAACCACTAAATTAATGGCATAAAAATTATTTTTAAATAATAAACGATACTAAATAAAACTAGAATTATCAATTCATTAATGTAATATAGGTCCACGGTAGTTGAGATAGAGTCTGCAGAATTTGCTAAATTTTCAAATTATTCTTATTGCAATAACTAAAACTTTCCCAGCAACTTTTGTTTCTGTTCTCACTTAAGTTATTGTTATCGTTATATCCCATTCTCTCTCCTCCGCTTTATAACGAATTAATGAGAGTTTCCTACCGTCAACAAACGTCTTTCACGCTGTACAAGAGACTCCTCCGTCCCATGACAGCGGGGGTGCTACCTGAACTTCCAGGCTTACCTACTACTTTTGAAACATGGTACGTGTTCTGCGTCACATGAAAACTCCTTGTCTACTTTTTCATACCTCTGGATATTTTTCTACTTCTTGTATGCATCTTGTGTAATTCCCAAATACAGTAGAACTTCCATGAGAGGACTCCCGCGTTAGAAGACACCTCTCTACAAAGGACAGTTTTCATTTGCAAAATTATGATTTTTGCTATTTAGCAACTCTCCGGTAAAAGGACACCTCTCCCTAAAGGGACACTTTGGCTCTGCAATTAGGTGTCCTTTACTGGGAGGTTGTTCTACTTACTTCCTGACTACTTGTTGTCTGATTAAGGTATATTTTTCCATGTTTCAAAATAACTTTATTAGGTACCGCTCAAAAAGAGCAAACTATCTTATGTTATTTACAATGAATAATATGAACAGGTTCTTCACATATTTAAAAAAAAAAGTGTCCAATGTGGGATTCGATCCCGGTTTATGATTGTCTGAAACCGACAATTTATACCGCCAGACACCGATTATATTATTTATATTTTTCCATTCTTGTTCCAGAATAACTTTATTAGGTACCGCTCAAAAAGAACAACCTAGCTTATATTATTTACAATGAAAAATATGAATACGTTCTACACAGAAAAAAAGTACAATGCGGGATTCGATCCAGGTCCATGGCTGTCGGGAATCGAGGATTTTAACTACACATCCACCGACCCTATTTCTCCATTTGATGTCTATGAATAGATACTACATTTATTATTTTATATAAGAATAACTTACATGGCATGGCGCAATAGTTAACACGTCTGACTGCTGGTTAGATTGGTGAATAGGGCTATCTCCATAACACATTTTAGTGACATAAATTTTATAATGTAAATTTCATAGCGTTTTGTGTCATAAGTGTGTACCATTCGTAATTGAGTTTATCTAACATTGTGGCTTTTATATTGGGGTTTATCCTATAAAAGAAAGCTGATCCCCAAACAAATCTATTGTGCACCCCCTTTACCACCTTTCGGTGTATTTGTGGGAGCCGAGAGACTTCCTTCCAGCCTGCTGGGATGACAGACCACAGCAAACATACAAGCGGGGCCATGAAATAGGAAATGACCACCGCTGCGTGGCGCGGCAGATCGGCGGAAGTCAATGAGAAACCCAATAGACATTCTAGGGTGTTGTCCTTTTTGTCTTCCTTTATGGACTGCTTCTAAAAATGTAGCTAACAAGTAATACCAATAAAACACTAACTTTGAAATACTTTTCTGGGTCATCGCTGGACTAATAAATCGACGCACCACATATTCACTTCATGTTTATGTTGGTCTGGCGTGAAGTAGAGTTCATATCAACTTCTCTTCGTAAAACAGAGACCCAAGAACATATAATAATGTGTGTAATGCGATATATAATGATGACAATCATCATGACTGGGTGAAGTAGAATTCGTGTTCCTTTGTCAATAAGACTGGAAGCACTACTCAGTGGCAGGCCGACTTAGCTCCAAAAGAAATGGCCGCCTCTGACATGAGGAACAGACACCATGTGCAGCCGCTCCTAACATGGAGTACATACTCATCCTGTATCCCTGGATCAGGAGCCCTCACAGGGGTACTATCAGCGGAGCCTAATACAATTTGTTTCAATTTGCATCATCTTCATTGGAGAATGCACCCTCTAATGGAGAATTCACCAATCTCAAATATGGCAATAAACACAAATAGTTATATAAAAAATGGGAGTTATTTACACATTTTTCAAATTAAACTAATTTCTCCTTCTGTTCTTACTGCGATGTAAAAATGCCTTATGTTTAATTTATGTCTTTCTGGCTTTTTGTGAATGTTTGTGGTCACTCCCATATTGCTCAATGCAGGTATTTATATGAATTTCTACTGTCCAACTCCGCCTTTGCCGGTCCCAAGCCCGGATGAAAAAGGAGGAGGGGGAGCAGTAACAAGCTCACTAAAAAACCTGGGCTCAGCTGGCCTGGCTGATAGTACCCTGTAAGGGCTCCTAATCCAGGGATACAGGATGTCTGTACTCCATGTAAGGAGCGGCTGTGCATATGGTGTCTGTTCCTCATGTCAGAGGCGGCCATTCCTTTTGGAGCTAAGTCGGTCTGCCACTGAGTAGTGCTCCTAGTCTTAATGACAAAGGCAGATGCTTTCTATTTCACCCAGTCATGATGGTTGTCAAATCTGAGATAAGAAAAAAGATTTCTACTGTCCTAATTGTTCATAGTTTGATTAAATACCTTAACAAGAATTCTACAGTACCTGGCAGAATAGCCCAATATAACATTAGAGCGGCAGGATGGATTAAACTGGTAGAGTTGACCTTTGGCAATTCCAATATTCTTTCATTGCTATAAGGAAAGCAGAAAATTTGTTCAATAATAAAAATTTGTGATAAAGGTTTCTCATTTCTTATAAATAAATGGCAATATTGATACCTTATGTTTAAACATAAATAGTTATCAATAGTGTGACAAAGTAAAAAAAAAAAGTTGTACAATTATGTCATCACAGTTTGAATCGTGTTATTTCAAGTATAATATGCCACCTATATAATTTACTGAGTAAAGAGGAGAAAGACCTCTTTTAAAAATCCTGAATATAACTGACCCAGTTGATAGACCTCAGCAAGGGTCCCTCTCCAGGGATATGGAGGAGCTGCACCTGTACTCATGTTAAAGTCAGCAGCAAAGGTTTCCATATTAGGAATGGCCTCAAATTACAGACAAAGTCAGACTTTCACCAAAGTGTACCTGAATCATGGTCAATGAAAGCTGCACCCCATTCCATGAGAAAGACATCTGGGAGAGGCCGCTGCTTATCATAAAACAGCTTGAGGAGCATGAACTCATGGAATTTGTGTAATCTTTACACAAGGGGATAATGAAACAACAACCGATTTGGTCTTTTCAATAATGGATATGAGGGTCGGTGGAAGGATTGTCTAAACCATTAGTTTTCGACCGCTACGACCCGGGGTTCGATTCCCGCATTGGGCACTTTTTTTCTGATAAAAAAAAAAAATGCTCCAATGGCTGCCGATTCTTGCAAAAGTCCAACCCCACCAGCGAGTGCAAGTAACCAAACGAGGCTATGGCACATTTGTAAGTGCAAAGTTGAACTACTTTTCACATGTGTAGACATGTGGTGCACTTACAGTAAAAGCAGTCATCTACTTCTACCCACCATAATTATCGTAACCTGTACCACATGTACTGGGGATAAGCAAAAAATATATAATAATAATAAAATAATGGGTATGTGAACAACAAAGAAACAAGTTAATCAAATTAAAATTACTTTTTTTTTATTTAAAAATTTATATATATATATACACTCTCAAAAAATACACTTTATATACAGAGATATATTTACACATCCATACAGGCTGTATATATGTATGCATCGAGGACACTTTCAGCATAATGACATATGGATTTGAATATAAGTGGATGAAAGATTCTTATTTCTAAAAAATATATAATTTTGGCCATATAAAGCGAAGGGTTATACAAAGATGGGCAAATGTAGTGGCAATTTCATGGCAAAAAATTATTATAAGAAAATCTTAAAATTGTATTTACATCCAAAGAAATAAGTATTGTTATCACAATACACAAATCTATTTCTCTTAATTTTCTAGAAGTATAACATCATTACTTATTTCCTTACAATAATGTGATGTAAAAGTCAATTGCTTAGAAAACAAAATTAAAGTTGATAAGGTACAATTTGGATTATAGATTATAAACACAAGGTAATAAGACCAAATCCTGAAGTTTCAGTACTTTTGTCTGAAGATGGTAACAATGCTGTTACCGAAACCACACACACTATTTTTTTGGTCTTATTACCTTGTATTTAAAATTAAAGTTAATCCACAGTTTGCAATGGTGTAATGTAATAGATTGAAGTATCACAAGCTGTACTTTGAAGATATATGCTGTACTACAGTTAAACCTGTCTATAGCGCCCCCTCTAAATAGCGCCTTCCTCTCTATAGCACCCGATTTTAAATATGCAGCATGATGCTATTTACATTAAAAGTGACCTGTCTATAGCACCCCCTCTCTATACTAACCTATTTTGGTGAGTCCTAAGAGGGGGCGCTTTAGACAGGTTTAACTGTATATAGAAGGAGACAATATATATGAACTGAGCATCTTTATACAGTAAAAACCCCTCTATAATGAACCCCAATGGGACTGAACCTGTGGTTCACTATAGCCATAGTTTGTTATAACCATAGTTCACTGTATTATAAAATAAAAATGGTGATTATTTCAGGTTCATTATAAAGAAAGTTTTGCTATATCCTAGGTTCGTTTTAGCAAGGTTTTACTGTCTATTTATATCTAGATTACTTTTTTTTCCATTTATATGTTTAATTCCAAATATACAGTTAAACCTGTCTATAGCGCCCCCTCATGGGACTTACCAAAATAGGGTGTTATAGAGAGGGGGTGATATAGACAGGTCACTTTTAATGTAAATTGCATCATACTACGTATTTAAAATCGGGCGCTATAGAGAGGAAGGCGCTATTTAGAGGGGGTGCTATAGACAGGTTTAACTGTATACCTTAAAATCTTAATTAATTAAGAAAAAAGGCATCTCCTGATCATGCAACTAAGAGTTGCTGATGGCTTGAACCATCTGTTGGAATCAAGCCATTAACAACTTTTAGTTTTACAATCAGGAGATGGCTTTCTTCTTAATTTATCCACCTGATTCCAGTACACTTTCACTGTGCAATTTTTTTCACAAATCTCAGCAAAGGTACTTTTCAAAAAAGTTTTAATTTTCTCATTAAGGCAATTGTTCAAAATGCTTTCAGGGTCTTAAATTTGTGTGCATGTGCATATATCACATATTTTTTTAACCTTAAAAAAAATACTTCTATTAAAAAAGGGTGGTAAAAAAAAAAAAAACAGAAATATGTATATACAGTTAAACCTGTCTATAGCGCTCCCTCTAAATAGCGCCTCCCTCTCTATAGCGCCTGATTTTAAATACATAGTATGATGAGATTTACATTAAAAGTAACCTGTCTATAGCACCCCCTCTCTATAGCACCCTATTTTGGGAAGTCCCAAGAGGGGGCGCTATAGACAGGTTTAACTGTATATATAAACCTGAATAGTTGCTGATTTCTGTTCGTGGCTCTAGGAGTCTGGGTTACATATAGTTAATAGAATTACAAGAGAAGGAATCGCTTGACATCATTTGAAGAAGAAACAAAAGTTAACGGTGACAAGTTTCTTTTATTAAGGTTGTAAATTCGACAAGCTTTCGGACTTTGACGTCCTTCGACAGGCAACTTTTCAAGAAACTGAAAAGTCTTTCTGAAAATTATCTTTCAGTTTCTTGAAAAGTTGCCTGTCGAAGGACGTAAAAGTCCGAAAGCTTGCCAAATTTACAACCTTAATAAAAGAAACTTGTCGCCGTTAACTTTTGTTTCTTCTCTTCAAGTTAATAGAATATATACAGTAGAACCTCCATGAGAGGACACTCACGCTAGCAGACACCTCTCTACAAAGGACAGTTTTCATTGAAAAATTACCATTTTTACTATTTAGCAACTCTCTGGAAAGAGGACACCTCTTCCTAAAGGACACTTTGGCTCGGCAATTAGGTGTTGTCCTTTATAGGGAGGTAGTTCTACTGTATATATATATATATATATAAATATAAAGCATATATTGGATCTGAATATTTCTAGGGACAAAACGCCTCTCTTTATCAAAGTTTTTCTTTGATTTAAACTAAATCACGTGGTCATGTGATCCACTCATGCTATACAAGATCAAAGTAAAAACTATCTGAGAAATTTCACTGTATATTATTATTAATATAACCATTGTACATATATTTTATATACAGTGAAATTTTCATCAGATAGTTTTTTACTTTGATCTTGTATAGCATGAGTGGATCACATACCCACGTGATTTAGTTTACATCAAAGAAAAACCTTGATAAAGAGAGGCGTTTTGCCCCTAGAAATATTGGTTGAATAATAAATTCAGATCCAATATATGCTTTATATTTATTTATATATATTATTATGGATTGCTCAATCTTTAAAATATATATATAATGTAGGAATATATAGTTTTCAAAAATTATTCTTGCAAAATTATGTGACAACATCAAAATGAGAGAAGCAACTGCATAAACAAATGTGTATTTCGTTTTGTTCAATATAAAATACCTTACTATATCAAAATGTATATATAAAAGTCCCAATTTGTACAAATGACGTTTAAGTTTCATATATTTGGATTATTAGTGCTGCTTTATATAAAAAGTGAGAATATTTTTTATGAAAAGTTCAATTTTACATACAATAAGTATCATGAGCCATCCAAATACAATAAGTCTTCTTAAAAGAAAATTTTCGATTTTGCTGGAATTGTAATTTGAAACATACCACTTTTGACATATTTTATATACATTAGAACCTCCCTTTAGCAGACACCTCACTAGCAGACACCTCTCTACAAAGGACAGTTTTCATTTGTAAAATTATCATTTTTACAATTTAGCAACTCTCCGGTAAGAGGACACCTCTCCCTAAAGGACACTGGCTCTGCAATTAGGTGTTGTCCTTTTACAGGGAGGTAGTTCTACTGTATATAGAGAGAGATATCTTTGGTTGTAAAGAAATCATTAAAATAGCTTTTATTGGTTAAAATAAATAAACATATTTTTTTAATCAATTCACCGTGCCAATTAAAAATCTCCCTCAGTAAACCAATAAGTTGTTCTAAAACTAGGTGCATGTCAATTAGCCTCAAGCGCAAGGTTTGAAAAAAAAAAATGGCCATAAGATATACAGTTAAACCTATCTATAGCGCCCCCTCTTGGGACTCACCAAAATAGGGTGCTATAGACAGGTCACTTTTAATGTGAAATGTTTACATTTTAATGTTTAAAATCGGGCGCTATAGAGAGGAAGGCGCTATTTAAAGGGGGCACTATAGACAGGTTTAACTGTATTTGGCTAGCTGCTCTTTCAATTGAATTCTTACACTATTGAAATCCTTGTAAAAATACTGTGATTGCAATAAGTTATTTAACATAAGCTTCCATTAGACTGCATTGAATCTTACATAGTAAGGGAAGTGTTTCCGATCACAGGAAAACTGTTTTCAGCAGAGATGACAAATGCTGCTTCTATTTATAAAAGACAATTTAAAGAAGCCTTTTTTCATCCAAAAGAAATGTGCTACAATTACAGAATGTAAGAACGAAGAAATATTCACAGAAATGCTTTTAATTATATCTAAAAAAAAAAAGTTGAACAAAAATATAAAAAAATAATTTTTTAATCGCAGTAAGGACAGTAGAAGTTTGTTTTGAGTTTAAAAAAAAGAAACATTCATGCTTTATAATGCTTCCATTTCTTATATATAGATGGCACGTTATCACCTTATATTTAAAGAGGTTATACTGTGATAAAGCACAATTTGGATTATAGAGAATAACTACAAGAAAATAAAAACACCTAATCCAAATAAATTAATAGTTATGTAAAATTAATAGTTTTGTATTAGGTCTTATTTTCTTGTAGGGGTATATGATTGAGAACACTGTGAGTATAAATATCTTTCATGTTGTTAAAAAAAGACAATGGGTATATCAAATACATTAGAACTACCTCCCTGTAAAGGACAACACCTAAATGCAGAGTCAAAGTGTCCTTTAGGGAGAGGTGCCCTCTTACCGGAGAGTGGCTAAATAGTAAAAATGGTCATTTTGCAAAAGAAAACTGTCCTTTGTGGAGAGGTGTCCTCTTACCGGAGAGTTACTAAATTGTAAAAATGGTCATTTTAAAAATGAAAACTGTCCTTTGTAGAGAGGTGTCCACTTACCGGAGAGTTACTAAATAGTAAAAATGGTAATTTTAAAAATGAAAACTGTTGTTTGTAGAGAGGTGTCCTCTTACCAGAGAGTTACTAAATAGCAAAAATGGTAATTTTAAAAATGAAAACTGCCCTTTGTGGAGAGGTGTCTGCTAAAGAGAGTTTCTACTGTATACTTCTTTAAAAGCTGCACTATCAAATAAGTACTTTCTCATCCTCATATTATATAATACACAATATAAAGACTAAAAAAAAAAAAAAGACAAACTAGTAATAAAAAGGTTATTTAAAAGATCACTAGAAAATCACAATGAATTTTGAACATTAAAAATAAAAGTTTATCAATAAAATGACTAATAGGGGGATGATATTTTAACAAATATTTTTTTTTATAAATAAAATAAAGGAAAATAAGACCTAATCCAAATAATGTATTAGTGTGTGATGTTTCGACAACAACATTGTCACCATCATCAGACAAAAGAATATTTTTTTTTTATTAAGAACAGATTTATTCTTTTGTCTGATGATGGTGACAATGCTGTTGCCGAAACGTCAAACACTAATAAATTATTTGGATTAGGTCTTATTTTCTTTTATTATAATCTATAATCCAAATTGTGCTTTATCATAAATGAAGAAAAAAATAAATGATAAAAAATAAAAGATGGTTTGAATCTCTTTAATGATAAATGAGCGTAAAACAAGGCAAGAATGTTTCACATAAAAATTATATACCAGGAAAGTAAACTTTGTCATTTATTTATGTATTTAAAATGCAATTTACAGTTGAACGTCCATGAGAGGACAATCATGCTAGAGGACACATCTCTATAAAGGACAGTTTTCATTTTCAAAATTACCATTTTTACTCTTTTTCAACTCTACGGAAAGAGGACACCTCTCTACTGTTTCCATTTGCAAAATTACCATTTTTACTATTTTGACACTCTCCGGTAAGAGGACATTTCTCCTTAAACGACACTTTAGCTCTGCAATTAGGTTTCCTTTACAGAGAGGTTCTACTGTATTTGGTATTTTTAAATAACAAACTGGTTTTTTTTCCATGTAAAATTGTCACAAATTTGCATAGGGATTGACAGGAATTTACTGAGGTTTTGAAAAAAATACCATTATAGATTGAAGGGATAACAAGAAATAAACCAAAATGATGAAACCAAAAATGTTTGTACAAGTAAATGGAATAAGTTATAAATTGAAGTTTTTGAATGTTGTACAGGGTGATGAGCTATAGAAAAGGCAATATTTTAAAATGCACATATAACTTCTTATGATAAATAACTATAGATGAAAAAATAATTTTTAAAAATAAAATAATGAAAAAGGTCAGGTGTTGGGTATTAAAATCAAAAAAGGTATATCCTGACCATGAACACATCTTCTTCTTTCTTATCTCCACAAAATCATATGATTAAATGGCAGAGTACCATCTAAAAAGCTCATGTGCTCATGGTTAGGATGTGTCTTTTTTGATTTTAAATAAATATATGCAAATATATTGTCTCAGAATCAAATAAAGAAATCTAGAGAGAGAGAGATTCAAGAAGGTAAAAATTAAAACTGTAAAAAAATATATATATAAAATTAATTTTAAAATTTTATTTTTAAAATAATTTTCATACCAAGACTGAAAAATTTACAATTTTAGAGAAAATATACCAGACATTATGAGAGAAAAACCACTTTCAAGATTGGTGGGATTACAAGGTTTATACAAACAATTTTGTCCCAGATATATAAATAAAATAATAAAAGAAATATCTGTATTTTCATAAGATCCGGGTAAAGTAAAATGACATTATTGACTGTATTGACTCATCCTTTGATGAGCTCTACTCTTCCCCAGCAGACACCATCAAAAATCTGAAGCTTTACAAGCTTGATACCTTAGTGTGATTGAGAGAGAGAGAGTGGAGATAAGAAAGAAGAAGAAGTAAGCTATGTGTAAAAGCATTGTGAGTTTGTTTGGTGTGATGGCAGCTATTGAAATGTCATTAGCAAGTTTTATAGTTGTTCTATCATCAACATTTACATTGCATCAATATATGTTGAATTATAGCACCTATTCATTGAATTGTTGACTAAGTTCAATTGTTTTTTTGTATCTAGCAGCAGGTTTATAAGAAATATTTTGTGTGTCTAGCTATATTCTTATTTGGCCCCCTTCCTCCCAATTGTTTTCCAAGATGAAAAAAAAAAACTTTTCAAAACCTATATTTTACTCTAGAAACATATATTTAATTAAAAAGGCATATATTGGATCAAAAATCATTTATTTTACCAATATTTCAGCTGGCTGAACGCCAACCTTTATCAAGGTGTTATAACATTTTAAAGTGTGTCAACAACAAACTCAGCGCCACATAACGTCAACAGCATTAACGTGTTGACGTTATGTGGCGCTGAGTTTGTTGTTGACACACTTTGAAATGTTATAACACCTTGATAAAGGTTGGCGTTCAGCCAGCTGAAATATTGGTAAAATAAATGATTTTTTGATCCAATATATGCCTTTTTAATTAAAGATTTATCTATGGATTGCTCTATTTTCAAAAAGAAAAATATATTTTATGTAAGAAACTGATTTTAAAAATATATATTAATAATTTTTAAAAAAGTAATTGTTAAAAATGTGTAACTATAATTCGGACTTCCATTTAGAATAATTATCTCCAAATTAAAAGATGATAAAAGGCCTTCAATTTGGAAAAAACACATAAATCTAACCTATATCATATAAAACTATAGTAGACAAGTTTCATTTAAATAATAATAATTCAATATACAGTAGAACCTCCATGAGAGGACACCTCTCAATAAAGAACTGTTTTCATTTGCAAAATTACCATTTTCACTCTATAGAAACTCTCCGTTAAGAGGACAGCTCTCCTTAAAGGACACTTTAGCTCTGCAATTAGGTGTGTTTTTACAGGGAGGTTATACTGTAGTAATAAAAAATCAATTGTTAAAAATTAATAACTATAATTCGGACTTCCATTTTGAATAATTATTTCCAAAATATATAATGATAAGCCTTCAATTTAGAAATACCACATAAAACTGACCTATATGATATAAACCTATAGTAGACAAGTTTCATTTAAATAATAATAATAATAATAGAAAAGTGCTTAAAACTACAGAAGAACCTCCATGAGAGGACACCTCTCCTTAAAGGACACTTTAGCTCTGCAATTAGGTGTGTTTTACAGGGAGGTTCTACTGTATTAGTAAAGCACTTACAAACTAATAGAAAACCATAGAGGTCCTTCCAAAATATAGAGAGAAGGGCGCCATGTTAGCCAAATATGTTTTAAAAATGACAAATATCCAATAATGTTGAAGAGAAAGGGAAGAATCTGCACAATTCTACAGCCTTCTACTTCTCTTCCTCAGAAATTGGATTAAACGAGTAACTGAAGCCATTCTTATAAATCCCTCTTTTGTTAGCATGGAAAATAAAGGTTTTTTTTATAAAGATAAGTGTGTATTAGCCTACAGTTACACCTGGTGTTCCCAGGTGGTCACCCTCCCAAATACTGACCAGGACCGACATTGCTTAACTTCAGACAAGAACTAATGTTTCAATGTAGTATGGCGGTAGGCCATGGGTTGGCAAACTGCGGCTCGCGAGCCACATGCAGCTCTTTGTAGGAAAACTACAGTTCTTTATATACTTCTATACGTAAATATTATTTATTCAAGTACTATTTACTATTGGCAATAAAAAAATATTGTAGCTCTTCAAAAACTATGAAATTTTGTAAATTGTAATTTTTTACTCTTCCAACTCAAAAGTTTGCCATTTTACGCCAAAGATAGATGTAGCTATAGATTTCTGAAAAAAAAAAACAATTGCAATACAAGTACATATAATTTTGTTAACATCCTCACACTAAATATATAAAAAAAAAACACCTTCACCAAACAATTGCAGGTTATAATGCACATTATTTCTGTTTACATACCATTTACCTATCTAGAGAATACAATGTAAAAAGATAGAATGTACTCTTTCATCATCTAAGTGATTCCAATAAAACATGAGATAGATCACCTTTGATATACAGTTAAACCTGTCTATAGCGCCCCCTCTTGGGACTCACCAAAATAGGGTGCTATAAAGAGGTGCTATAGACAGGTCACTTTTAATGTAAATCGCATTGTACTACATATTTAAAATCGGGCGCTATAGAGATGAAGGCGCTATAGACAGGTTTAACTGTATATGAATAAAAGAAAAACATATCAAATATGATTTTATATATATATCGACATGCATATATATAAAAAAAAAAGGCTATTACATATACAGTATATATAAAGAGAGAATTATATATATATATATATATATAATATATATATATATTACATGAGTAACAAAAAAAAATTATTTTACATAGTCAAATATATATGTACAATATATAATTTATGTAATAAATAACAAATAAAAGACACTCTCTAAAAAAAAATTATATATATATAGACTAAAAAAATGAGACACTTTTCTAAAAGCAAAGTGGGGGAAAAAAAAAAAGAGAAGAGATAGAAAGAAATATTCAACAAAATAATTTGATTTTTGCCTAGAATTACAAACAAACAAAAATCAAACAAAATAATTTCATCAAAAAGAATGTAGAGATGAAACACAAGACTATGGTCCCTATGTATATGAGTAAGCTCGAACATGGACTTTTTACATGGACAAGTTATGGTGATGTTCATGATGTGGCTCCTGGCATCTAGACATCCACACAAACATTAATTAAACCTCTTCAACAATTTACTGGTAATAAAAAGCATGATTTAAAGAAAGGACCACACAAGATGCTAAGGTAAAATAACAAACATTACTCTCAGGGGGACAAAGTCTGACTGTCATGTGGTGGATAACTAACCAACGACAGCAGTTTCTCATCATGGAGACTTATGGTCATTACCCACAACTCCCTAAAAAGACCACCACAAACTGATAAGGTACAATTTGGATTATAGATTATAAACACAAGGGAATGAGACCAAATCCAAATAAGTAAATAGTGTGTGATGTTTCGGTAACAGCGTTGTTACTATCTTCAGACAAAAGTACCGAATGATTTTTTTTACTGAATGACATTCATTCAGTACTTTGTCTGAAGATGGTAACAACACTGTTACCAAAACGTCACACACTATTTATTTGGATTTGGTCTTATTCCCTTGTGTTTACAAACCAAAAACTATAATAGGAATGTTAGAATTACTAAAAAAAATCAAATTTCTAAATAAAATTCAAACCTTTTTTTTAAATACTTGATCTAGCAACTTGGTTCAATTCTTCTATGATCAATTTTGTTAAATATAGCTTTTGTATTCATTGTTAAATTGTGATTATAGAAAAAAAAAAACAAGATCTAAATAAATAGAATAACAATTTACACGTAAGCAAAAGCAAGATTTAAAGAAAGGACCAAAATGCTAAGGTAAAATTAACAAGCATTTTATCCTCAACTCTTTAAAAAAGACAACCCCAAACAGGAATGTTAGAATTACTAAAATAAAATCAAGTTTCTATAAACACAGGGTAATAAGACCATATCCAAATAAATGAATAGTGTGCGACATTTCAGTAACAACGCTGTTACCGAAACGTCACACACTATTTATTTGAATTTGGTCTTATTACCTTGTGTTTATAATCTATAATACAAATTGTGTCTTCTCAAGTTTTAATATAAAATTAAAACCTTTTTTTATAAATAACTTGATCCAGTAACTTGGTTCAATTTTTCTATGATTATTTTGTTAACTGAGGCTTTTGTATTCTAAACACAAGGTAATAAGACCAAATTCAAATTGTGTTTATAATTTATAATCCAAATTGTGCCTTACGGCTTTTGTATTCATTGTTGAATTGTGATTTTAGAAAAAAAAAACGAGATCTAAATAAATGTGTTTTTGTTATGAGAGCATTGATACTCTACACAAAAATATAAAAAAGTTCAGGTAACAACACAGGGCAGACATACATGTGAGAAACATGCTGTCTTCATTATGTGTTTATTAGGAGAAAGAAGAAGACATTGTTTATCCATTATGTCAGTGTAGGATTATTGCCAGAAAGTAAAAAAAACTGAGACCATTATAAAAATGGATCATTGGCTCCACTTTACACATCTACTGGTTCCATTTAGGGGGGGTCGGTGGAAGGCTGGTTAAACCGTTTTGTTTACGACCACTACGACCCGGGTTCGATCCCCGCATTGGACACTTTTTTCTGTTAAAAAAAAAAAAAAAATGCTCCAATGGCCCCCCGATTCTTGCAAAAGTCCAACCCCACCAGCGAGTGCAAGTAACCAAACGGGGCTCTGGCACATTTGTAAGTGCAAAGTCGAACTGCTTTCACATGTGTAGACATGTGGTGCGCTTACAGTAAAAAAAAAAAAAGCGGTTGCTAACTACCCACCATGATTATCATGGCCTGTACCATGTTACTAGGGATAAGCAAAAAAAAAAAAAAAAACTGGTTCCATTTGAATTGTACTGAACTCCGGCTTTGCCGGTCCCAAGCCCGGATGAAAAAAGAGGAGGAGAAGCAGTAACAAGCTCACTAAAAAACCTGGGCTCAGCTGGCCCGGCTGATAGTACCCTGTAAGGGCTCCTAATCCAGGGATACAGGATGAGCAAGGCGTTTGTACTCCATATGTTAGGAGCAGCTGCACATGGCGTCTGTTCCTCATGTCAGAGGCGGCGATTTTCTTTGGAGCTAAGTCGGCTTGCCACTGAGTAGTGCTCCCAGTCTTAATGACAAAGGCAGATGCATTCTACTTCACCCAGTCATGATGGTTGTCAAACAGACACCATCAAGGGTCGCAACTTGATTACCTTAATATGATTGAGTGGGAGATAAGGAAGACTGTTTCCATTCTAACAATTTAAAAGTACTATTACACATATTTGACTGTATTGACCTCATCCATTGATGAGCTCTACTCTTCCCCGGCAGACACCATCAAAAGTCTCAAGCTTTACAATCTTGATACCTTAATATAGATTGAGTGGAGATAAGAAAGAAGAAGAAAAGTACTATTTCATGCCTAATTTAAATGTATTAAAAAATGTGCTTTGTGAAGAAGGAGTCTAAAAATAGAAGGTTAAAATCTATACCAATCCATCTAAAAAAAGATTTATCAGTATTTTTATATATTATCTTGACTATCTAGCTTATAAAGAAGAAGATGATATGCAAATTTGCTACTGAAACATTCCATAGAGTTTACTTATTTGCATCTGGTTTTGTTACTTTTTTTTATAAGGTAAAAAAGCATTAGTGTTCACGAAAATAAGACCTAATCCAAATAATTTAATAGCGTGTGACTTTTCGGTAACAGCATTGTCACCATCATCAGAAAAAAGAATAAATGTATTCTTTTGTCTGATGATGGTATCAATGCTGTTGCCAAAACGTCACACACTAATAAATTATTTGGATTTGGTCTTATTTTCTTGTATTATAATCTATATCCAAAATTGTTCTTTATCAGCATAAGTGTTCATACACACAAACACATGATTTTTTTTTGTTTATTTCCTAGTACATGTGATACAGGCCATGATAATCATGGTGGGTAGAAGTAGGGGATAGCTTTTACTGTAAGTGCACCACATGTCTATACATATGAAAAGCAGTTTGACTTTGCACTTACAAATGTGCCATTGCCCTGTTTGTTACTTTCACTCACTGGTGGGTTTGGACTTTTGCAAGAATCAGGGGCCATTGGAGCTTTTTTTTTTAATCAGAAAAAAAGTGCCCAATGCGGAAATCGAACCTGGGTCGTAGCGGTCGAAAACCAAAGGTTTAGACCATCCTTCCACCGACCCAAACACATGAAATAAAAATACCTAAATATTAATTTAGTAGAACTTGAATAATTTGGATGTCTTTAATTCAAAAATATCTTTAATTCAAATATTTATTTTGGTCCCTAGAATTTCCTATAAAAATAATGTTTAAAAAATTGTGGTTAATATACATTAATAATCCCGTTTTGAACTTTTTTATATTGTATAGATATATATACAAACAATTATTGCACATAATCTAAATAAAGGGATTGATCTAAAATGTGAGATTTTATTGTTTTAAAGCCTTTTATACAAAACATTTTTAATTCAAATTTGTGGACCTCAACTCCCTAAAAAGACCACCACAAACTACAATAGGAATGCTAGAATTGCTAAAATAAGTTTCTATATAAAATTGACACCTTATTTTATATATACCAGATCTAGTAACTGGGTTCAATTCTTTTAGAACTCTGCCTTTGCCGATTCCAAGCCCGGATGAAAAAGGAGGAGGGGGGAGCAGTAACAAGCTCACTAAAAAACCTGGGCTTAACTGGCCCGGCTGATAGTATCCTGTAAGGGCTCCTAATCCAGAGATACAGAATGAGCAGCATTTGTACTCCATGTTAGGAGCGGCTGCACATGGTGTCTGTTCCTCATGTCAGAGGCCGCCATTTCTTTTGGAGCCAAGTCGGCCTGCCACTGAGTAGTGCTCCCAGTCTTAATGACAAAGGCAGACGCATTCCTACTTCACCCAGTCAAGATCTAAAGCTTTATACAAGATTGTTACCCTAATATGATTGAGTGGAGATAAGAAAGAAGAAGAAGAATTCTTTTATGATTATTTTGTTAACTATGGCTTTTTGGACAATTTAGATTTTTTTTTTTGATCCCTTGGGCTTGAATTATCAGAGTTCAATCGCTATATCTCCTGAACAAATCTGAGTCAGATAACAAGACCATCTTGGAGCAAAAAGACAGAAATGTAATGTACTGAACCTGGTACAGATGCCGCCAGACAAGTTGGGGAAAACTTGCCAAACCAGTCATTTGACCCATTGTTCCGAGGATATTGTAGGTCAGTAAGGGCAGCAGTCATAAATTGGCTGCTCTTGAGAACAAAGAAGAAGAGACATGATGTACAATAATTGTTATTGCTCCGTGCATGGCCTAAGGCAAACTTTTATGTCACCCTAACACATGGCGCTTGATGTTGTAATAACAAGACTTTAAATGGAGATTGGCCTTTTCACATCATCTTTTCTTCAAATCTTTGTCCTACTTCAGGTATCATAGTGGATAAAGCTGGTTTACATAAGCTACCAATTAGCTCCCAAAAACAACAGTTTATGAGAAAAAACGCAAGGTAATAAGACCAAATCTAAATAATAAATAGTGTGACGTTTCATTAACAACACTGTTACTGAAACTTCACATTTATTTATTTATTTGGTCTTATATACCTTGTGTTTATGATCTATAATCCAAATTGTGCCTTATCAGTTTATGAGAAAATTCAATATTCAACAATGAGGTTGAGCTGGTAGCTAACTAATGCTGAAGTTTCTATTGCCATTCCACAGAACAGACTTCCTCTTTATTCTACTTTGAAGACTTCTTCTGAAGGCTCAAGGTACAAGACCAAATCCAAATTAAAAAATAATAGTGTGTGACGTTTCGGTAACAGCATTGTTACCATCTTCAGACAAAAGTACTGAATGAGAAATTTTACCACAGCATGGTTTAAATAGTTACTGTTATCAAGTGTATAAACAAGATAGCAGATAAGAATTCAGTACTTTTGTCTGAAGATAGTAACAATGCTGTTACTGAAACGTCACACACTATTATTTATTTGGATTTGGTGTTATTACCTTGTGTTTATGATCTATAATCAAAATTGTACCTAATCATCTTCTTCTGAAGTCTGTTACAACCATGGATGGTATACCCTGTTTGTTCTATTTGGTGTAGTAAGAGCATAATGTTTGTAAAATATCTTTTTTTAAATTATCCCTAGTACATGTGGTACAGGCCATGATAATCATAGTGGATAGAAGTTGGCGACTGCTTTTTACTGTAAGTGCACCACATATCTACACATGTGAAAAAAAGCAGTCAACTCTTGCACTTACAAATATGCCAGAGCCCTGTTTAGTGGGGTTGGACTTTTGTAAGAATTGGGAGCCATTGGAGCATTTTTTGTGTTTGGAAAAAAAGTGCCCAATGTGGGATTTGATCCTGGGTCGTAGCTGTCGAAAACCCAACAGTTTATACCACCCTTCCACCGACTCCCTTGTAAAATAATAAAACCTACAAAGTTTAATAACATTAGCCTTTAGAGAGGAGAGCTTCAGATCCTTTAAAATAGAATCTTCAAAGGATGGCATCAACATTGATATTCACTTTGGAATTCATTTTCTTCACTTCATAGAAAGAATAACTTCTTAGGTCCATTGAAGTCTATCAAAAATTATAAAGCACAATTTGGATATAGCTACAATAAATAAGACCTAATACATTGGATTCAGTATTATTTTATTGTAGTTATAATCTATAATCCAAAGTGCTTTATCATTAGCATTTATATGAAACATTGATCGATGCTGAGTAGACAGAATGGTGTAATTACAACATTCTTAGCCTGGTGATGATACTCTGTGAACTTCTAGAAACTTAGAGCAGCAATCAGTATATAGGGGCTCTTGTATTTTGTAATTAGGTTAAAACTCCGCCTTTGCCAGTCCCAAGCCCGGATGAAAAAGGAGTAGGGGAGCAGTAACAAGCTCACTAAAAAACCTGGGTTCAGCTGGCCCGGCTGATAGTACCCTGTAAGGGCTCCTGATCCAGGGATACAGGATGAGCAACCTTTGTACTCCATGTAGGAGCGGCTGCACATGGCGTCTGTTCCTCATGTCAGAGGTGGCCATTTCTTTTGGAGTTAAGTCGGCTTGCCACTGAGTAGTGCTCCCAGTCTTAATGACAAAGGCAGAAGCATTCTACTTCACCCAGTGTGGAGATAAGAAAGAAGAAGAAGAATTAGGTTAAGATAGAAATAAAGTGCTTATCATTGAAGAAACAATCATCGATGAGTTTGCCCTCACTACAAGTTGGAAATTAAGGAATCCCCATCAAGTGATACATTCTCCATTTTAAGTGAAAAAAGCCTAGGGAAAAATTGTACAGTAGAACCTCCCTTTAGTAGACACCTCGCTAGTGGACACCTCTTCACAAAGGACAGTTTTTATTTGCAAAATTACCATTTTTACTATTTAGAAACTCTCCGGTAAGAGAAAACCTCTCCCATAAAGGACACTTTGGCTCCTGCAATTAGGTGTCCTTTGCAGGGATGTTCTTCTGTACCCAAAAATTTGACTAAAGGCATAAGATGCACACTGTGAATGTGTCAGATTTCCTTTGCTATAAATTATCCAAATTTTAATTGTCAATTTTTAATGAATTTATGACTGGCAGCTTTAAGTAATTTACCAGGGGGTCGGTGGAAGGATGGTCTAAACTGATGGTTTTTTGACTGCTACTACCCAGGATCAAATCCCACTTTGGACACTTTTTCTATTAAAAAAAAAAAATGCTCCAATGGCCCCCCCCGATTCTTGAAAAAGTCCAACCCCACCAGCGAGTGAAAGTAACCAAACGGGGCTCTGGCACATTTGTAAGTGCAAAAGCCAAACTGCTTTTCACATGTGTAACAAACATGTGCTGCACTTACTATAAAAAGCTGTCGCTAAGTACATACCATGATTATCATGGTCTGTACATTGTGTACTTGGGATTTAAAAAAAAGTAATTTACCTGGTAAATTGGCACAATGCTCCATGAAGATGCTACATGTTTGCCCAGCCTCAGAATGGAAGTAAGGATGACATTGGATGGCAAGATTCAAGGATGAATGAAGTAAGTTTTCCCAACTTGCACTATCTGCAAAATTGGCATCTTTAGATATTCTCTCATGCATAATCACCAGACATAAGTTGTACAACGGCCCCCTTACTGTACATTGAGCTGTAAAAAAATTGGGAGGATTTTATCAAAATTATTTTTAACAAAAAATATATATAAAATGAAAAGATTTAAAAGCACGAATGTTTCTTTTATACACAATACAAACTTCTACTGTCCTTACTGCGAAGAAAAAATATATTGGGAGGGCTCTTGGCTCATCAGTGGTGAACCCTCCCAACGGTTTTTGTCAATTTAATCCATTTGAAAGCACGAATTAAAAATACAAACTTCTACTGTCCTTACTGCGATAAGCGGTCTGGTGAATTAAATTGGCGAAATCGCTGGAAGGGTTCACCACTGATGAGCCAAGCCCTTCCAATATATTTTTTTCATCTCAGTAAGGACAGTAGAAGTTTATATTGGGTATAAAAGAAACATTCGTGCTTTTAAATCCTTTCATTTTATATACAGGGTCCATTATGAAAGTAATGAGCATAATGTTATTGTGACGCGACGATAGATGGCAGCACGGTGAAACCGTGGGAAATGTGGTGGAGGGATATGCCCTTTCAATCCATCCGGTCGTCAGTTGAGTTCGAGCAGTGTGAGGGGAGATACATGCCTCCGCTTGAAGTGTGTTTTCATTGTACAGTAGAACCTCCCTTTAGTAGACACCTCGCTAGTGGACACCTCTTCACAAAGGACAGTTTTTATTTGCAAAATTACCATTTTTACTATTTAGAAACTCTCCGGTAAGAGAAAACCTCTCCCTAAAGGACACTTTGGCTCTGCAATTAGGTGTCCTTTGCAGGGATGTTCTTCTGTACCAAAAATTTGACTAAAGGCATAAGATGCACACTGTGAATGTGTCAGATTTCCTTTGCTATAAATTATCCAAATTTTAATTGTCAATTTTTAATGAATGGAGCGTTCGCTTGAACAACGATACGCCATAAAGTTTTGCGTGAGTCTTGGAAAAAATGCAACTGAAACATTCCAGATGCTGCAAAAAGCCTTCAAGGATGATTGCATTTCAAGATCACAGTCTGGGAAGTGGCACAAGGCATTCAAGGAGGGCCGGGAGGAGGTCGCCGACGAACCCCGTTCAGGACGCCCAACGGCCAGAACTGACGAGGACGTGGATCGTGTGCTCGAAGTTTTGCGTACCGACGGTCGATTAAGCATCCAGCAAATTGCTGACACATTACACATGTCCACATTTGTGGTACATGGGATAGTGACCGAGGATCTGCAAATGCGTAAGGTCTGTGCGAAGCTTGTGCCGAAAGTGTTGACGCAAGACCAGAAAGAACTTAAGAGTTTTGCGCTGTCAAGAATTGTTGGATTTGATTCAAAATGAACCGGACTTTCTGAACTCTGTAGTAACCGGAGACGAATCCTGGATGTTTGAATACGACCCAGAGTCGAAAAGGCAGAGCTGTGCATGGCACACAAAATCATCCCCACGCCCCAAGAAAGCGCGAATGAGCAAGTCGCGCATCAAAACGATGATCATTATCTTCTTTGACATCCGAGGAATAGTCCATTGTGAGTTTGTACCGCAGGGACAAACTGTGAACTCAGTCTTTTACCTGGAGGTGCTAAGGAGATTGAAACGCCGGATCTCACGCATGAGGACTGACATTAAAGACACGGTCAAGCTCCACCATGACAATGCCACCAGCCACACAGCCTTCATCATAACCAACTTCCTGGCCCTGAGCAACACCCCGTTGATCCCTGACCCCCCTTAAAGTCCCGACTTAGCTCCATGTGACTTCTTTTTGTTTCCTAGACTCAAGAGAGAGATGAAAGGAAAACATTGGGAAACCGTGGAAAACACATCCAACACCATGTTACAACGTTCCTGAGAAGCATTCCTGTCGAGGAGTTTCAGGGTGCCTTTCAGGCGTGGCAAACGCGTGTCCGCAAGTGTATTGATGCAGGAGGAATGTATTTTGAAGAATATTGAACATTTGCACAAATTACGATCAATAAATGTATTTTTTTTTGCCAGTAAATGATCATTACTTTCATAATGGACCCTGTATATAGATGGCTCACATTACTTTGTGAAAAAAAAAAATTAAGAAAAAGGCATCTCCTGATGGTGCAACTAAAAGTTGGCAATAGTTTGCGCCATGTCAGAATAAATATCAACTATTCATTGATTTTTAATAAATCCATAAACTTTTAGTTGCACAATTAGGAGATGCCTATTTCTTTTTTCTTAATTGATTCACCTGATCCCAGTACAATTTCCCTTTTGTACTATTTTTTCAAAAAATATATATATTAAGAAAAAGACATCTTTATAGTGCAACTAAAATTTGCTGATGGCTTGAGCCATCTGTAGAAATAAATATCAACTTATCATTAATTTTTAACTATTCCAGAATTGGCCAAACACCTTGATTAATCAAGAAAACCTAACCATGTATGTGTTTCAGGCTGTTGGCCCTCATCAATGTGGTGCAAGCTGTAACTTTTCTTTATTTGTCCACCTCATCCCAGTACAATTTCACTTTTATAATATTTTTCACAAAAAAAAAAAGATGTTTCCAGATGGAATACTCACACACACACAAAAAGCAAATCCCAAAAAGCATTTTCAGATTTTGTAACCTAACTTATGGCGCACATCAACTCCCAGATGGCATTTGACAGAAATATGGCTGTTAGAACACTTGTTTGTCCAATATAGAAGTTGTTTTTTCCTACAACAACCCATTTAATTTGGTCTTTGGGTAAGCTTTAGCAAACCCTTACTTGAAAATAAATACAGATTTCAGTCAAGTACATATGGGGAATTTATTATGGGTTATTAAGCAAAACTCCATATTAGTCCTAAGCATACAGTAGCCTATTCTTTTAACTCCGCCTTTGCCGGTCCCAAGCCCGGATGAAAAAGGAGGAAGGGGAGCAGTAACAAACTCACTGAAAAACCTGGGCTCAACTGGCCCAGCTGATAGTACCCTGTAAGAGCTCCTGATCCAGGGATACAGGATGCGCAGCGTTTATATTCCATGTTAGGAGCGGCTGTGCACATGGTATCTGTTCCTCATGTCAGAGACGGCCATTTCTTTTGGAGCTAAGTCGGCCTGCCACTGAGTAGTGCTCCCAGTCTTAATGACAAAGGCAAACACATTCTACTTCACCCAAAAAGAAGAAGTAGCCTATTCTGTCCAGGAATTGTTACAACTACCCCCTTGGAATACAGCGGTCTATTCTGTCCAGGAAATGTTACAACAACTACCCCTTGGAATACAGCGGTCTATTCTGTCCAGGAAATGTTACAACAACTACCCCCTTGGAATACAGGGGTCTATTGTGTCTAGGAAATGTTACAACAACTACCCCCTTGGAATACAGCGGTCTATTCTGTCTAGGAAATGTTACAACAACTACCCCCTTGGAATACAGTGGTCTATTCTGTCTAGGAAATGTTAAAACAACTACCCCCTTGGAGTACAGTGGTCTATTCTGTCTAGGAAATGTTACAACAACTACTCCCTTGGAATACAGTGGTCTATTCTGTCTAGGAAATGTTACAACAACTGCCCCCTTGGAGTACAGTGGTCTATTCTGTCTAGGAAATGTTACAACAACTACCCCCTTGGAGTACAGTGGTCTATTCTGTCTAGGAAATGTTACAACAACTACCCCCTTGGAGTATAGTGGTTTATTCTGTCTAGGAAATGTTACAACAACTACCCCCTTGGAGTACAGTGGTTTATTCTGTCTAGGAAATGTTACAACAACTACCCTCTTGGAATACAGCGGTCTATTCTGTCCAGGAAATGTTACAACAACTACCCCCTTGGAATACAGCGGTCTATTCTGTCCAGGAAATGTTACAACACCTACCCCCTTGGAGTACAGTGGTTTATTCTGTCTAGGAAATGTTACAACAACTACCCCCTTGGAATACAGCGGTCTATTCTGTGTAGGAAATGTTACAACAACTACCCCCTTGGAATACAGTGGTCTATTCTGTCTAGGAAATGTTACAACAACTCCTCCCTTGGAATACAGTGGTCTATTCTGTCTAGGAAATGTTACAACAACTGCCCCCTTGGAATACAGTGGTCTATTCTGTCTAAGAAATGTTACAACAACTACCCCCTGGAATACAGCGGTCTGTCTAGGAAATGTTACAACAACTACCCCCTTGGAATACAGAGGTCTATTCTGTCTAAGAAATGTTACAACAACTACCCCCTTGGAATACAGCGGTCTATTCTGTCTAGGAAATGTTACAACAACTACCCCCTTGGAATACAGAGGTCTATTCTGTCTAGAAAATGTTACAACAACTGCCCCCTTGGAATACAGCGGTCTATTCTGTCTAGGAAATGTTACAACAACTACCCCCTTGGAATACAGCGGTCTATTCCGTCTAGGAAATGTCACAACAACTACCCCCTTGGAATACAGCGGTCTATTCTGTCTAGGAAATGTTACAACAACTACCCCCTTGGAGTACAGTGGTTTATTCTGTCTAGGAAATGTTACAACAGCCCCATAGGGAGAAACAGTAGTCTATTCTGCCTAGGAAATGTTACAACAGCCCATAGGGAAAAACAGTGGTCTATTCTGTCTAGGAAATGTTACAACAGCCACATAGGGAGAAACAGTAGTCTATTCTGTCTAGGAAATATTACAATAACAACCACACATATGTGACATTGACAACTTCCTGGTGTATACATGGCAGGGGACAAGTAAGCACTTTTACAGCATCATTTGTTACAGCAGAGCATTTTTTTTTTAAACGTGGAGACCGACAAAAGCAGAAAAGTGACAAATTCATGCCGCCCAAGAAGTGATCGTTAATCAAGGTCTATTTTCACTCTGTATTGCGACACTCTTCGTACAGTAGAGACACTTGGCTTCTTTCCAAGAGTACATATTATAAACCTGGGGAAGTAAACACCATCAATGCAATAGCTCCAACAATATTCCTATAGCAGTGATAAAGCACAATTTGGATTATAGATTATAATATAAGAAAATAAGACCTAATCCAAATAATTTAATAGTGTCGGACGCTTTGGCAACAGCATTGTCACCATCAGACAAAAGAATAAATGAGAAAAAATATCACAGCAAGTTCTTTAATAGTACTGTTATCAATTTTAATTCTAAGAAGAATATTTCAAGTTCTCTTAAAAAACTATTTTTCATTATCTGTTATCTTGTCTAAACACTTGAAATCAGTTCTATAAAATAATCCCTTGCATCAATATTGAGTAAAATTAATCATTCCTCTAGGGAAAAGTGTGTTAATTTTACACACTTGATAACAGTACTATTTAAGAACTTGCTGTGATATTGTCTGATGATGGTGACAATGCTGTTGCCAAAATGTCACACACTAATAAATTATTTGAATTGGGTCTTATTTTCTTGTATTCCTCTAGCAGCTATCACTACACATGTGATAGACTTTCTTAGCAGATATATATTAAGAAAAAAAAAAAAGCAAATCCTGACCACTCACATGAGCAATCATAGAGGTATATATATATATAGAGCGAGTGTCATACTAGGGTGTAAAGGAAAGTTATTTATTTATTATATATATATGTATATATATATAGAATTGGCCCAGCCACTTTGCCAGCTAAACACCTCTTTGGCAGATTGCCAAGATTCCATTAGATCCCATGTGGATCTCATGGAATAAAGTCCGCCCTAGACTGACAAGGGCCATTAGCCTGAAACCATGGTCTCTAGGTGGACGCTTTTCAGTTTGCCAAAGCTGGTGTTGTGGCTTTGTCACCGACCCGAGACCGCTAGTTTGCGGTGATGGTCAATAGATGGCGTCTAGTTTTGACGTCTATTTTGACGGGAGAGGCGACCTTTGTCTCTTTAGATCAATATCCTCTCGGCAAAATTTGCATCTATATATATATATATTATATTTAAATAAAAAAGATAAGAATTCTGTTGTTTTGGATCATCTTGATGATTATGCTATGGCGGTGCAGTCATGGCTAAAATCTTGTGAAAGTATAATAACAAAAATGATTTTGATCAGAAATTGCTTTAATTGAGCTATAAGATAAACATAATTCTGTAAAAGTACCGCCTGGCTTAAGGCGTAAGAATAAATAAAACAAAATATTATTTACATAATTACAAAGTTTTGAGCCGACCCCACGGGGAACAACAACAATGAGTATTTATAGAGAAAGCGTGACCTCTGGCGGTCAATTTATACAGAGTATTTATATCTATGAAATTATAATTTTAAATAAAACATTTTAATATAACATTTTAAATAATTATCTTAATATAACATTTCAAATAATATCTTATATAACATTTCAAAATAAAATATTTCAATATAACATATATATATTTTTGCTTATCCCTAGTACACATGGTACAGTCCATGATAACCTTGGTGGGTAGAGATCGGCCACAGCTTTTACTGTAAGTGCACCACATGTCTACACATGTGAAAAGCAGTTCGACTTTGCAATTACAAATGTGCCAGAGCCCCATTTGGTTACTTACACTCGCTGGTGGGATTGGACTTTTGCATGAATCGGGGTCATTGGAGCGTTAATATTATTATTTTTTTAATTAGAAAAAAGTGTCCAATACGAGAAATGAACCCGGGTCATAGCGGTAGAAAACCAACGGTGTAGACCATCCTTCCACGGACCACCTTTTTCTTGACATGAAGGACCTAACATAATGATAACATTATTGGCACCTCTATAGTCAACAATATACAGAAACTATAATTCACAACACCATTTCATCCAAAATGTGGGTAATATTGTGGCGAAGAAATAATTTATATTTTATTATTTAATTATTCAATGAAAATATTTGAAACAAATTTTTATTAATTTATATTTATAAAATTATCATTTAGTTGCCTAGCTTGCTTGCTCCATATTCTCTAGCTGTAGAGAATTTGGTTGGTTTGTTGATAATTGTCGATTAGTCGTGGTGATGTCATCAATAAATACTTTTACATCTTAAGATATTCCAAGACTAAAATTCTACACTACAATATAAATACAACAATGAAGGATGTCATATAAAACCTAATGTCCATATGATAAGACTAATTCAAATAAATTAATAGTGTGTAATGTTTAGGTAACACCATTGTTAGTTCTATAGATGGAAATTTTTCCAGGAGGAAATTGATCTAAAGAAGCATAGAGTTCCTCTCCTGTCAAATTAAACGTCAAACTATACGCCATCTATTGACTGTCGCCGCAAACTAGCGGCCTCGAGTTGGTTACAAAGCCACAACACCAGCTTTGGGAAACTGAGAAGTATCCACCTAGAGACCATGGTTTTGATCTAATGGCCCTCGTCAGTCTAGGGTGGACTTTATTCCATTGGATCTAATGGAATCTTCACAATCCGCCAAAAAGGTGTTTAGCTTGGCAAACGGGCTGGACCAAATCTAAGGCCAAAATATAGATATAATATAGCTAAATATGCTGGTGTTGTGGCTTTGTCATCAACCTGAGGCTGCTAGTTTGCGGCAACGGTCAATAGATGGCGTCTAGTTTTGACGTTTAATTTGATGGGAGAGGAGCTTTATGCTTTTTTAGAGTGTAGTTCTAATCTATAATTTGTGCTGTTTCATAAAATAAAATGGAAAAAATGTTGGAAGACATATATAAGAATTAAAATGTAAAAACATACAGTTTCAGGAGTTATTGAAGTTATTCAAGTGTTGTTGTTGCTTATTCCTCAGGTCGTTTAAACAATCTCCATTAGGTTCTATTGTCTCAACTTTTCTATTATAATCCTGGGGTTTTTCCAGAGGTCCTTTTTGGAGGATTTGATACAATTCAATAGATGTTCAGTTATTTAAGTGGTTGTGTAATGCTAGAAGATCAAATAAAATTAAAATATATGTAGGCAATCACTTTCACGGTAAATTTAAAGGGGACAAGACCGAATCCATATATAGGAAATCTATATGTAGACCTCATAGACTTGTGTTTAGTATTCAATCCAAATTGTACAAAATCAACTTTACATTTTAAAACTCACACTCAGAAGAAATAGCAGTGAAGACACACCTTCCAAGAAAGGCAGGACTTTGAAGTAGAAAACAAAGGTGAGTCAAACAGGATAGGAGAGAGATAAGTGGGGTGTGGTGAGTTGATGTGGAGATAGGGGGCCAAATTTGGTACTTGATTTAACAGGAAAGGTAGAGAAAATATTGACACGGTCAAATATATACTCTCAATTAACCGCCAAAATTTGCATTAATGAAGACCACCACTCACCGACCTTTGATTTCCAGACTTAAGTCTGGTCATCTATGGACAATGACTTTCCAGAATGGTTGCAAGATTTTCTCACTATGTACTAAGTGCAATTCTCAACCTGCAACCCCAATACACATTATTGACTGTATTGACTCATCCATTGACGAGCTCTACTCATCCCTGACAGACACCATCAAAAGTCTCAAGCTCTACAAGCTTGATAACCTAATATGATTAAGTGGAGATAAGGAAGAAGAAGAAGACTCACAGAAAATGCTGCCACAATAAAGAATGTCTTTTTTTTTTTCCAAGTACACATGGTACAGGCCATGATAATCATGGTGGATAGTTAGCGACTACTTTTACTGTAAGTGTCTACATGTCTACACATGTAAAAAGCAGTTCGACTTTGCACTTACAAATGTGCCAGAGCCCCGTTTGGTTACTTGCATTCGCTGATGGGGTTAGACTATTGCAAGAATCGGAGGCCATTGGAGCATTTTCTTTTTTAATTAGAAAAAAGTGCCCAATTTGGGATTCGATCCTGGGTCGTAGGGTTCGAAAACCGGTGGTTTAAACCACCCTTCCACAGACCCCAGTCTTATTATCTTGTGTTTCTAATCTATAATCCAAATGTAATGTATCATGATACTTCATTGGTAAAAGCCAGTTGTAAGGGATCCCATGAAGATAATCAAAGATGAGAAATCCTGTCTAACTTATTTGATGAGACTGTCATCTTCTTCTTTCTTTTCTCCACTCAATCATATTAGGGTACCAAGTTGTGACCCTTGATGGTGTCTGTTTGACAACCATCATGACTGGGTGAAGTAGAATGTGTCTGCCTTTGTCATTAAGACTGGGAGCACTACTCAGTAGCAGGCGGACTTAGCTCCAAAAGAAATGGCCACTTCTGACATGAGGAACAGACTCCATGTGCAGTCGCTCCTAATATGGAGTACAAATGCTGCTCATCCTGTATCCCTGGATTAGGAGCCCTTACAGGGTACTATCAGCCAGGCCAGCTGAGTCCAGGTTTTTTAGCAAGCTTGTTACTGCTTCCCCTCCTCCTTTTTCATCCAGGCTTGGGACCGGCAAAGGCGGAGTTGAGACTGTCATAAATACTGAAAAAAACCCACCTATGCAATGGTTCAACAGATGCTCTGAATATCAATCACCTCATCACTGGACCTCTATGGCAGCACTACCTGGAACATCTTTTACTTTCTAAGAAGTGGACATCAACCTAGGCCTGAGGTCAGCAACCTGCGGATCTTTGGATGTGAAGCTGCGGCTCTTTGTATAGTTCCATATGCAAATATTATTTATGTGAGTGCCATTTATTGTTGGCAAGAAAATTTGAGTGGCTCTTTAAAAACTTTGATGTTTTATAAATTGTAATTTTTTTACTCTACCGACTCTTAAAAGGTTGCTGATTCCTGACCTAGTCTAATCAATTCAAGATCTCAGAGAACTACACACAAATAAAAAAAAAACGCATTGTCTTCTTCTTTCTTATCTCCAAGGAGGGTAGTTAGCGACTGCTTTTACTGTAAGTACACCACATGTCTACACATGTGAAAAGCAGTTCGACTTTGCACTTACAAATGTGCCAGAGCCCCGTTTGGTTACTTGCACTCGCTGGTGGGGTTGGACTTTTGCAAGAATCGGGGGCCATTGGAGCATTTTTTTTTAAACAGAAAAAAGTGTCCAATGCGGGAATCGAACCCGGGTCCTAGTGGTCGAAAACCAAACGGTTTAACTAGCCTTCCACCGACCCCCAAAAACGCATTGTAATTTCTGAAAATCAAATTGGAAGCTTTTATCTCAAAGACTCAACAAAATACATGGAAAGATACAAGCAGAAAAAAAAACCCTACCTATGGGGGAAAAATTATTCCACACTATAATGAATTACAACAGGAACTTCAAGGGAAGAGAACAAGAATCCATTTATACCAACACTGATCAAAGAAAATCATATTTACGTAATTAAGAAAGAAGATTTGTACTGTGGGTTATGCGGAAGTCAGATAACTGATGAAATATACCATTATATTGCTGAGTGCGGGGATCTGGAAGGAGAGAGAAAAAAGATCCTGAAAAGTCTTCCTAGACCGCATTTGAACTCAATAAAGCTAATAAAAACTGTTTCGGACAAGAAAGTTGGGCAATAGAACTGTTCAACTATCAAAAAGCGGTTGTAAATAAAATTGCACTCGTGGAAGAGAGAAGAACAGGGGCACAATAAAAAGTCACCCTGTTCACCATACCTTAATTGTAAATACTCTATCTCTCCCTTTTCTCTTGTGTTTAATAATGTCTGTAATTCCACGGCGAATCTGTACAGGGCAAGACGCCCTAATAAAGTTGTTTTGTTGTTGTTGTTGTTGAATCCATTTATACAATACATTTTAACAGATAACTCCGCCTTTGCCGGACCCAAGACCGGATGAAAAAGGAGGAGGGAGAACAGTAACAAGCTCTCTACAAAACCTGGACTTAGATGGCCCGGCTGATAGTACCCTGTAAGGGCTCCTGATCCAGGGATACAGGATGAGCAGCATCTGTACTCCATGTCAGAGGCAGCCATTTCATTTTGGAGCTAAGTCGGCCTGCTACTGAGTAGTGCTCCCAGTCTCAATGACAAATGCAGATGCATCTTACTTCACCCAATCATTATAAATGTTAAATTTCCTTTGATGAGCTCTACTTATCCCCAGCAGACATTATCTCAAACTCTACAAGTTTGATACCCTAATATGATTAGAGTGTAGATAAGAAAGATTTTAACAGATTTCATCAACAAACTGTAGAGAACCATCATGTTTAATATCTGGCAATTATGGATTGAGATCTCACTGCTAAAATTAAATGACAAGGAGGGCCAAAAAAAACTCTTTTTTTTTTTTTTTTTCTCTTGGCTAAGTGTTTGAAATGGCATCAGAGAGAATTCACCAACAAGTGCTAACAGAAAACAGCTGTCATTGTAGTTATTAACAGACCACCAGAAAAGAGGGGTTAAATAGAGAGCAATAGGGGGAGATGGGGGGAGGGTATTTATAGAGGGGGTGAGGAGAGATGGACAACAGGTCTTACTTACTTGACCTCAGACTTCAAATATTGGCAGTAATATGGCTTATTCTTTTAACTTGGCATGAGTGTTATTGATTTTGATAAGGCACAATTTGGATTATAGATTATAAACACAAGGTAATAAGACCAAATCCAAATAAAAAAAACAGTGTGTCAACACTGTAACACACTATTTATTTATTTGGGTTTGGTCTTATTACCTGTGTTATTGTATTGTTGTACTACATTGTTGGGTTGTGTGAGAGAGAGGGAGAGAGCTGATATTTGTCTAGCTATAGACAATTTTTGGCAATTGAACAATTTTTTTAATTCTTCTAATCAATTGTTACAAAAAGAAAAAATAGATCAAATAAAGATAATAAAGGAGTAAATAAAGGGTAGGTAAAATGAAGGGAAATATAAATTGTTGTATATGAAAAAAACAATAGAAAAAAAAATAAAAAGGTCAGGTGTTGGTATTAACCCGGCATTGCGCGCGCCGGGTGAAAATTACCCATGGCAACATTTGAATGGAGAATTAACCAATAAAAAATCAGTTGGTGGAGATGTGGTTTCGTTAGCTTCCTGACTCATCATTTAGTCTAAAGTTTTGGTTTCACATTTTGACAGCTCCTACTGAAATTCCATCTATTGTCACTTTTGAGAGAGAGAAATAATTCGAATAAAGAACTTTGCGATTTTTAGAATAACGAACTACCCCTATAACGAACATATTTTCGGTCCCAAAATGATAAAATCTATTAAAAATACTATGCTTATAACGAACTTAGAATTGTAATAAAAAAAAATTAAAACAACAAAATTTTGAGCATGTTTCAGCTCGCGATTTCAAAACAATAAATTTAGCAGCATTGTTTGTTTTGATTTTTGCACTTTATTTTTGCTGTATGTTGTATAAATTTTAACACAAATTACTTTTTATTAAATAGAATATATTTGCATCCATTAAATTTGAAATATAAAAAATGCAAATGGCTTCCAAAATGAATAAAACAAAGGCATTTTAAAAACAAAAGTGTTATTTCTTAAAAAAAAAAAAAAAGGCCATTTTCAGAACTTTTCAAAGTGAAACAACACAGGCAAAATGTTAAGAACATATTAAAATAAGAGAATATAACTTTTCTATTATAAAAGATAAAATATAAAGCTATTAAAATTGTTACAAAGAGGAATCAACCCCAACTTTTGCCGCGATCGCGATCGTACGTTTTAGGGCTAAAAAAAAAAAGTTCAAATAAACGGTCCCGTGATGAAACAAACATTATTTTTATACCATTAACTATGGTGATTTTTAAAGTCAGCAATGTTTTGCATGACAGGTTAAAAAACGAAATCTAGACCTTGAAGAATATGTGGAAACATGAAATGGAAGAAAAACACTAACTTTATTTGAATGGTGCAATGCTTGAAGAATGCTCTGAAGCAACAAGGTGTTAGATACTAATTTAAGAGTTGAAGCCAATCTAAATAAATACGAATCATCCAATTTCAAATATTTTTATTATTTTAATAGGCAGGTACATAGATATCATTTATAGACATTTAGATAGACATTTTTTAAATATAAATTTATATAAAAAAAATATGATTATATCAAATAATTGTATAGGTACAGGGACAGAACAATTTTCGGAACCTGTCTACACAACTACCTATCTACTTGTCACCCTTTGCCTCTTGTTCTTCTGGGGACACTACCACACGGTATGGCTTCCTGCCGGCATCCTGGCAGGCCTTCTCTCCTTCTCGCCGTTTGTACTTGACTATCCATGTGGCCTTTTCCAAAGCATAAGGGATCCCAATTTTGAGATACACACTAGATGCGAATTCATCTGACTTGATTCCAAGCCGGTTGATTTTGGTGAGAGTATTGGTATTCGCATCGACTTGCTCTTTTATTTGAGTAATTTCTTGGTGCAAGTTACTTTTACAAAAATAAATGGTCAATCCCTGAGTAGTAGTTGCAAAGCCAGCAAAATAGATCCAATTACGCTTTGATAAAATAAATTTTAGCGTATTTATATAAACGTCATTTTGACTAGAACGAATTGTAGGGCTTCTTGTAATTATATAAATGATACAAAATTTGCATATCTGCGGTTGAAAAGTGACTCGCACGTCACTGTAACCAATCAACGGCCACTTCCCCCAGACATCACGTGACCTGGCGCCGCTCAGGCGTATCTGTAATATACGTTTCAGTTTATTGAAATATTTGCATCCTACTTAACCCTTAGTTACTGGCGCCTATTTTCCTTACACAATTACTGGCGTTCGGCCTCTCAGGCCGTCTTTTAAAATCAATAATAAACCATGTTATTTATAAAATAAAAAGAAATTAAACGTATACACATAATTTCCAAAGAATAAATTTTTTTTTTTTTTTTCGAATAAACAGAGCTCTAAACAAAATTAAATGAAAATGTACAATAAACTTTCTATCTAAAATATTCTATATATATTCTAAAAATTCTATCTAAAATATTTTATTCAAGATTAGGTGCACAATTCAAGCATATTTCAATAGAATGATCTTTGCAGATTTGTTCTTTGCATTTTTTGAATTGCATTTGAGTTCGACGATCTTTTTTACATGGGTAGCATCTTTTGCGTTTTTTGGACCAAGGACTGCCGCATGTGGATTCCTAGATAACACATATTATTCATATTTCGTTTGAATATCAAATAAATATTTGCCTACCTCAAGTGATGAAGTTCCAGCATGTTTCTGAATTAATACTTGCAGATCTCTTGACAAATTTTTGGCTTGATTTCTCATATTCAAGGCATCTCTCATTAGTTGTAGAGCAAGCTGCTTTATAAAATCTTTTCGAGCCATTCCACCGTCTTGCTTGACAGCCTTATAAATTACTGCTGAATTTATTGCAACCACATCCAAAAAGTTGAAAAATAAACACAGGGGCCATCTTTTGGTTCTTCTTCCAACTGAATACATGTTTGATCAACTACATCTACACCACCTTTGGTCATATTATAAAATGTGATTATCTCGGGCTTTTATTGTTCAGCAGTTTCTTGATCAATTGTTGTGGTCGAATGCATTGTGGAGAGTAATATAACAGATTTTCCAATTTTAGGGACATAGGATACCAAATTTTTGTTTTTTGAAAAACCAAAAGTGGAATCGAACTTCTATTATATTATACAAAATTACAATCACAAAACACAATTTAGAATGCATATAATTGAAGCAAGAGTAATAAAAAAATGAATGCTCAACTTATTTGTTGCGTTTGAACGTCTATAAAACCAAAAGTGAAACGGCCAATAATAGGGGCGCTAAAATTCCCAGTGACGTAATTACTGGCGCTCAGCTTTAAAGGCCGTTTGATTTAATAACTCGGGATATACAAAATAGATTTCTCTTAAAATGAAAAGTTCTTCAAATAAATGCATTTTATTAAGCTACCTAAAATTTTGATGAAAAATATTGCATTTTGAAAATTTCGCAAACATTTTTAATTTTCACACGGCCTTTCAAGCCGAACGCCAGTAATTACGGGTTAAAAATAACTATAATAGGTTGATATATTTATCAGCCTATAATTCTATATAAAATGGAGGGAAGAAGGTCATATTTATTAGATCAGGAAGAGACTATTGTAGAAAGTGATATTGAAGAAGATCATCTAAGTGAACATTTTTCTGGAAGTAACACTGAAATATATTCAGATTATGAGGGAATTATTCCACAAACACAGTTTTATATAGGGAGAGCCTCGAAAACCAAAGGGTCCAAAAATTGTCCTTCACAAACAGTAAAGCTGAGAACGCCTAATGTCATTACACATTTACCAGGCTTGAAAGGTGAAGAAGCAAAAAATTAAAATACACCTTTAGAAGCTCTTTAGAAGAAAATTCTTGAAATGTTTGGCCCTTGAACAAAGCAAAGAGCAACTAAATCAAAGAAAAAGCATTTCTTCTCTGCCTAGAGGAATATGTAAAAATTCCTTTTTTTTTTTTACAGATAAGTTAATTGAAATCATAAATGTATACTCTAAATTTTTATTTCAATTCATTTTTAGAAGGCACTTCAAGCCAACAAAATGGTCAGGAACCGCAAGATAAAGTAGAGTGTATCCCTCCAGTAAGGATTGGAAACCTCGACTTTGTGCCATAAATGTGTAAAACCCATTTCATAAAGGACATACAATTTCAGTTTGCAATGATTGTATATAGTTTGTTTTAATTTTCCTCATGGGATTTTATATTTTTAATATTGGAAAGGAGCAATAGATTCCTATTTTATATGCGACTACCAATTTTGAGCATTATTCAAGAATAATTTTAAAAATGTTTAATCTGTGTAAAAAATAAAAATATTTTATTAATAATTGCCTTTTTTGAAAATAAAATGTTGTTACTTTGAAATAGAAAAGGTTTTGTTTTTCCTCAGATAATATTTATGTTCAAAATATATAATTATAATATCGGGTATATGGCCCCTGATTCTTGCAAAAGTCCAACCCCACCAGTAAGTGCAAGAAACTTGGCTCTTGCACATTTGTAAGCACAAAATCAAACTGCTTTTCATATCTGTAGACATATGGTACACTTACAGTAAAAGCAGTCGCTAACTACTCACAATGATTATCATGGCCTGTACCACGTGTACTTGGGATAAATTTTTTAAAATATGTAACATTTCTACTATATGAGGTGAAAGAGAAGGCAATAAAAAATTCCACAAAGAGGAAAATCAACTCCAACTTTTGCCACCATCATATATGTTAGCATCCCCTTTTAGAATAAGAGAGTTTTATATGTGGTTAATTCAAGCTAAATTTTAAAATGGGCCAGGTGATGAAACAAAACGCTGTGAACTATGGTGATTTGAAACCGTCAATGGCGCTGGCATGACAAGTTCAAAACTCCTCTTATCTCCATTCAAGCATATTAGGGTATCAAGCTTGTAGAGCTTGTTGTGGTGTCTGTTGGGGATGAGTAGAACTCATCAATGTTGTTGTTGTGTCCAATGAAGAGCCTCAGATGTCTCCATACATCTCTATCACAGCAGTCGCCATGTTCTCTATCTTGGGTATGTAAAGCTGCTGCTCTGGGTCCATGTCAATTTTCTGCAAGGCTGCGGCCATTGCTAGGCATGAGAATATGTGGGTAGGTTCCACACCAGGACAGTTGTTACATGTCCTGTAGGTTGTTCTTTCCTTTGGTTCTACAATTCTACAATGGATTCCTGCCCATGTTGGGATCAGGGGTAATGAGATGGCGGATTAATTAGAAAAAGAAGTTAGAAAGTTGAGCTAAAGGAGAGCTCATCAATGGATGAGCCAATACAGTCAATAATATAGTTTAGGGTTGCAGGCTGACACTTAGTACATAGTGGGGTAACCTTGCAACCATTCTGGAAAGTCATTGTCCGTAGATGACCAGACTTAAGTTCAAAACTGACTGAAGAAAACTAAAGTCTTCAGAAGCATGTGTAGAACTGAAGAAAAAGGTATCCACTTTATTTGAAAGGCAATGCTTGAAGAGAGCAACAAAGTATAACTTTACATTTATAAATTCAATTACCAATCTATCGATAAAAACTTTGTAATAATTATTTAAATTTTCACATATATCATCAAATATTATCTCTTCAGACAGTAAATTATGACTTTTCAAGTAGCTTTGTATTATAGAGTCAACTACAGTAGAACCTCCATGAGAGGACACTCATGCTAGATGACAGCTCTCTACAAACGACAAGTTTTCATTTACAAAATTATCGCTTTTACTATTTAGCAACTCTCCAGTAAGAGGACACCTCTCCCTAAAGAACACTTTGGCTCTATAATTAGGTGTCCTTTACAGGGAGGTTCTACTGTATAATACAATTGTTTTTTTTAAGAATTCTTTTAATGTATTTTAATATATGATTAATAAAAAATTAAAAGATGCATTTATGCTAATCATCAAAAACATCCTTCGCAAGATTCTCACACAAGTATCCTTCATTCTGATTTAAAGCATCAATGTATGGAAATAAGTATTTGGGAATATAAGTGGATAAGAGGTAGCCTTTTTTATGTGTGTAACACTATCCTTTAATTATAGAAATCCAAAAATTTTGAAAAGTTTAAAAATGTCCAAACTATAGTGGCTATAGTGAACCAAATTTTCTACCCCATTAGGATTCACAATAGCAAGATTTTATATGAAGTACTTTCCACTTTTTTTTAATTTTAACCAAAGTAACGTCACTTTTATGTGTAACTAGGCGAATGACCCGGCTTCGCCCGAGAAATCCCTTGGGTGCAATTTCCTTCATACTAAAAGTATATCAATAATAAATATTAGAAGTGCCATAGAATAGCAATACAGAAGTAACACATAAACTACAGGAAAAAGGTGTGTGTGATGGCAAAAATTGTATTATATTAGTGTTTAGGTATTTGATTTAATTAATATAGTTGATATAATAGTATATATTTATATTATATTTTTTATAAATGAGTTTTAAAAATTGTAAAAAAAAAAAAATGCATCGGCCGGGAATCGAACCCGGGCCGCCCGCGTGGCAGGCGAGCATTCTACCACTGAACCACCGATGCTTTAAAAAAATGGCCATATTTAGGTATTCATTCCATTCCGGATTAGTCCGCGTAAAAAAAAGTTCATCAAATTAAAAAAATAAATAGCCAAAAAAACGAATCAAAATGCAGCCGAAAATTTTCCTCAGGTTTATAAAAAGCGACATGCAAAATTTGGTACCAATTGGTTTAGTAGTTTTTGAGTTTATCGCGAAACAGACAGACAGAAATTGACTTTTATATATATAGAGATATGTATATAAAATAAATAAAGAAAAAAAAAAGGCATCTCCTTATCGTACAACTTAAAGTTGCTGATGGCTTGTGCCATCTATCGGAATAAATATCAACTATTCGTTGATTATTAATTATTCCAGAATTGGCCAAATACTCATTCTTGATTAATCAAGAAAAGCTAACCATGCACAAGTTTCGGGCTGTTGGCCCTCGTCAGCGTGGTGCAAGCTGTATCTCAACGACCAAAGAAACCACAATAAGGAGATGCTTTTTTTTTTCTTTCTTATGTACCTTATCCAAGTACAATATCACATTTGTACTATATTTTCACATGCATATAAAATGCTATGTAAATTTAATCATTTTATTATTTTCAATCAAGAAAGCAGAGGCTATTATTCCCAGCTTTATAAATAATCTTGAATTGAAAAGTATGAAGAATACATAGCAGCAAGAAGCTAGCTTTAAAAATGATAAATTCCTATAATCCAAGTGGGTAACTTTGAGAGAGATGTACGGTCAACAGATAGCTCAGATGTGGAATATCTTCCAGCCCAATGACAGAAGAAAGGACAATGTGGGTATATGCACATATGTGGTCAGAAGAAACTTACCTTCAGCTAGAGTTGTGGTTTTACTTTCCTCAGCAGGAGCCGGAGGCCTCTTCCTGAGAGAGGAGTGCTAGTCCACCTCTCCTCCAGGACTTGGGGCTTCTTTACAATGGGAGATGGTAGTGCTGGGACCTCACAGACATCCAGCCCCACCACATCAATGAAGGGGGAGTTGGGGGAAGCCTCAGGGTTGGAGGCCTGGCTTGAAGGTTTCTTCATCGCACACAGAGAGCCAATGGGGGAAGGAGGGTGACAATAGTGAGGTGGGGAAAATAGTTCTAGGGCCTTTTTGGCACAAGTGAGATCAATAGGATCTGGGCGGGCAGTGCTGGGAGTAGTCAAGCCTTCTTTCACCTTTTCCTTTTTTGAAGGAACATCTTGTGTATGGCTTAGTTTCCTCTTCTTCTTTGGAGTAGAATAGTTTAGGACATCAGTGGCTGGATTCTCTGGGAGAGCTGGAGAAGAGCTGTAGTCAGCCAAAGATGGGGGTCGGGATCTCTTCAAACTTTGTTTAACTGAGTTCTGGGTTTCTTTCTTTTTGGGCACCAAGTCAGCAGGAGTGGTGGGGAAGTAGAACTCTGAGAGAGAGGGGAGAACAGGGGAGGGCAGTACAGGAGGTAGGGGCGGGGCATGCAGGAATGGCAACATGTTGAAGCCAGCTTGTGGGGGCAGGAGAGGGGCATTGAAAGGAAGAGTGAAGTTGGGTCGGATCAAAGGAGTGTAGAGTTGTTCCTGGCTGTATAAACTGTTTGAGTTGTCTTTCTCCAGAGGTGGGGTGATCTGGGAATACTTTCTCTTCCTCAGTTCAGGAGTGCTGCGGTCTGATGAATGGCTCCTTGATATAGAAGGCGTTTCAGGGGTCCTAAGGTTTCCTATATGGGGAGATGAAAGTCTTCTGGCATCATCTAAACTAGTTTTATATACGATGGCTTCAGTGGATAGTCTTCTGTGCTGAATTATTGGAGATTTTGAAGTGGGAGGAGATTTTCTGTGATGATGTGGGGATATTGTATTGACCTCAGATATGCTGCCCAGGTTAGTTTTGTGCAAGACATTCTCACTAGACATTCTTCTTAGTGGGATTATTGGAGATTTAGAGGTAGGGGGAGAGTTTCTGTGATGAGCTATTTGTGAAGACATTCTATTATACTCTGATATTATATCCAGGTTAGTTTGATGCAGGAAACTTTCAGCTCTTTTCTGTTGTGTTATTGGAGATTTGGAGGTAGGAAGAGAATCTCTGTAATGAGTAATTTGTGGGGAAATCCCTTCAGATATAATGTCCAGGTTAGTTTTGGGCCGAATTTTTTCAGTGGACTTTCTTCTCTGATAAGTTTGGCTGAATGGAGAATTAGAAATTGATGGAAATTTTCTTTGATGAGCTTTTTGTGGAGACATTTTGTTGGCTTCTGTCGACATGAGATCTAGACTAGTCTTATGCAGAATATTTTCTGTGGAGAATCTCCTCTGCTGTATTATTGAAGACTTAGAAGTAGGAATGGAGCTGCTTTGATGAGCTGCCTGTGGTGAATTCCTGTTGAGTTCTGAGATAATAGAGGGATGACCTAGATGTGGTGATATTTTGTTGGCTTCTGAGATAATTGGGTAATGGACTCCCTGTGGCGATATTTTGTTGGCTTCTGAGATGTTAGGGTGATGAACTACATGGGGTGATATCCTGTTGGCTTCTGAGATGTTAGGGTGATGAACTACATGCGGTGATATTTTGTTGGCTTCCGAGATAATTGGGTGATGAACTCGCTGTGGTGATATTCTTTCTTCGCTGTTAGCTCTGGACATGCCATTTTCAATAGGCATTAATCTCTGAGAAGTATGGTTTGAATAGGAGTTGGAAAAAGGTGAAGTATGTGCATGATGGGCTTTCCTGTTGACTTCAGAAATTCCGGTTCTTGGATGGTTATTCTCTACAGAGAGCCTTCTCAGGAGAGTTGGCCTTATTGGAGAACTAGAAATGGATGGTGATTTCCTTTGATGAGCTAATGGAGGAGTGGTTTTAATGCTTATTCTCTGATGGCTACTAGGAGTGGTGGATATGGGAGATGAAAATGCTGGCCTTTTACTGGGGGAAGATGGTTGAGATTCAGCTTTGATGTGAAGAGACTTTGGCAAAAGGTGTTTGGCACTGAGATCCAGGGTCTCATCAGAAACCTTGGAGATCACATCCATTTCTTCATTCTGATGTTTGACAGAGCTGCTTAGGTTCAAGGCCTCACATGACTCCTGGTCAAGGAGGGACATCTTGAGGCCATTGGAGGTTCTGTGGCAGTCTATTGCATCTCCCAGAGTGCTAGCAGCTTCCTGAGTTTTCTTTGAAGCAACCTCCTGATCAGCAATTTTCTTGAAGGAAGCTATAATTTCCTGACAGGTACTAACAGCAGTGGAATTGTCAACTTTAGCAGGAACTTCTTGGAGAGTTATAGCACCTTGTTGAGTAGCTCCCTTGAAAACAGAACTCAATTCCAAAGGAAGGGAGGAAACCTCAGGAGTGGTGCCAACATCTAAAGTCTCACTAACTTCCTGAGGAGCCTTGGACTCACCAGAAACTTCTGTGGCAACACTTTGACCAGTGACTTGACTTGAAACTTCCTGGTAGAAACTAGCAACTTTTTGGATACCACTAGCACCATCCTGAAATATATCAACTTCATTTGGAACATTATCTTCTTTAAGGCAAACAGAATCTTCTTTAGAAATTATATCTATTTCGTGGAACAAAGTGACATCTTCATTGAAGGTGGCATTAATGCCATTTTTAGAGTCCAGTTCCTGAGCAGAACCTCCATTTTCCTTGGCAATTTGCAGAGGAGCAGATACAAGGTGATTGATAATACTGGCAATAACTTTGTTCTCTGATCCCTGGACTTTTGGAGACCTTGTTTCCTTTTTCACAGGAGTTTGAAGGGCTGCATTCTTTTGTGGCTGGGTGGAGTTGATGGCACTGTCCACCACATCCTTAAGGTGCTCTAGCTGAGAAAGGTATTCCTCAAAGTTTTCTAAGGGGTTATTTTCTTCAGCTAGCAGCAGTTCCTTCGTGGGGGGCGGGAGGATGGGCTTTAAGGAAGGAGAAGCCACAAGTCTGGAGTTGGTGACTGCAGGTTCAAGAACAGCCTTAGGAAGAAGTACCAGCTGCTCTAGTGGTTGACTAGCTTCAATAATCCCACCTTCAAAGGAGAGAAGAGGAGGGTTGCTATGAGGCTCATAAGTATTGCACTCGTCTTCAAGGAAATCATTGAATGTAAGACTGGGGAAGGTGTGAAGGAAGGGACTGCACATGTTGGCTGCAGAGTTGTTCTCATAGGAACTGTTGTGGAAGGAGGTACTGGCTGCCATAATAGAATTTCTCAGTGGAGAGAATTCTGCCTTGGGTGTCTGCAGGTCTGCTGAGTGAGCTCCATTATTCAAGCGATCAATGAGCCCTTCAACATTCTTGGAGAAGCCATCGTGAGAGTTCTCTGGGGTTAGGCTGCTGAAAGGAGAACGTCTATCTAGATCTTGTGCTGCAAAGACTTGAACAGGATTGGGGTCAATGAGGGAGGGGAGGAGTGGAGAGTATTCTGCCAGGATATTCACTGCCTTACTGCTGAGATGAGAATCAACTGGGCAGGGAGAGAGCTTGGGCGGACCTTCATCTTGTTCAAAGAGGTTGAGGAGAGGTGAAGGGAGGTCTGCTGGAGGAGATGCTACTGCAGGGAGAGGAGGTGGTGAGTTTTCTCCAACTTGTTTTGACAAACCTGGCATTGACTCATTTGCTGTGGAATCAAACACACATTTCAAGGTTGTGACCATTGTGCTTATATTGGCTGATTCAGTGATCTCATTCTTAATTTCTTGCTTTTGCAAAGATAGGTCAGAATCTATAGTAATGTTGTTGTTCTGTTGGGCTGAATTAGGGCTAATACTTGCTGTGTTAGGTACAGGATCTTGTAATATGGGATCATCCTTCTCTGTGACCAACAGTTGACAAGAAAATTGAGGTGACAAGTTTGGCATGGAAATACAATTGTTTGACTTGTCTTCATTCTCTTCTTTGATCTGTGCTGGTAGATCTTCTTCAGCTGATGAATTACTTGTTTCAATCTTCTTGTAAAATTCTTCAAGACTAGGGAAAATACTTATGGATTCTCTTAATATTGCAAAATTTGATTCTTCAGAAATGAAATTAAGATGATCTCTATCTACCACATGTTCTTTTATATCTGTGAAATCCTTTTTACAACATTCACAATTTAAAATGTCTGCTTTATCCTTTTTTCTATCTGCAGGTTTAGGCTCATTTTCTTGGTGTTACCTTTCTTCAATTTGGATTGTATGCCATTGACATAGATCTGTTGCATCTCCCTGCTATCAAAAGGACTAGAAGGGTAGTTTGGATAATAACTGATGATTGGTGGATGGGTAAATGCCTTAAATTGTGGTTTGGTCTCACGAACTGCATTTTCCACTTTAATAAAAGCTCTATCTTTGAACAAAACTGGAGGTTTTGATTTACATTTATAGATCCAGAAATCATGTTTCTTATCTAAATATTTACTTTTGTGTAGTTCATTAAGAAAGCATTTTATAAAATCTTTTAATTTGACTATTATAATGCCCAATTTGAGTGCATTTTTTATTATACTAACTTTACAGCCACACTCATTTAAATTTGATGATTTGGCACGCTTCAATAATGATAAAGTCCTGGCCTTTGGGATTGATGAATTTATCTTTGGAATATCCAAAATTGGTTTTGAAGTTGATTTATCATCCTTTGTTGATGGAATGGAAGGTTTTATTAGAAGTGATTTCAATGAATATGACCTATCACATTTCTTTGCGTTAATCTTTTGTTTACATGAATTACAAAGCAATAAATCGATTTTTTCATCTATTATAAGGCACGATATGTCTTTGTTAAAAAAGGAATTAATCTTACCACCAAACTTGGAGATATCTTGATTGAATTTTTCACTATCTAAATCTTGATATTCAGGGGCCAATCTTCTAAAATTTATATCATAGATAAAAAATGTAAGCCCGTTTAGCGGCAAGCGTGATTTTCCTCCGTTTAAAGTACTGGAAACAGACTTTATTTGACCATTCATATATGTTTGCATTTCCTGTTAACGTATACTTCTTCAGTAAATGCATTTCAAAATATGTTACATTTAAAATTTATTGTTTACAAAAGTAAAACATAAATATGTAAAACATCAAATCAAAATTTTGAGCCGCTATGCGGAGTACCAGTTTGTTTTGCTGTATTTACATTTAAAAAAAATAAATAAATAAAAAGTTTTCATTGACACATGATAAGCAAACTAAAGTTAATTGATTGCAATTTTAATAAAAATAAATATTATAAATTAATATTTGAAAATATAATTTCTCTCATGAAAATTCTATATATATGAATGTAAAATTTCATAAGTGGGCTTCGCTAAAAAAATTATTTAGAATGCATTAATTTTCACCGAACTCCAAGTACTTATGTAAAACAAAAGAGAATATTTGCGTAATATCGAAATATATAACGTACTTTATATATTTTTTAATTTTTATTAATTAAAAATACAATTATATTACCACACACAGAATTGATTTTTTATTTATTTATTTATTTAGTTATCCTTGTTATACCTTGTAAATGTTCAACATCGATTATTGACCTTTTCCTTGTTAGGTTTAGGCTTTTATTTTTTTTATATCAGCTACATCTCGGCACCACCGGTTCTTGAGTTACGTGCGTTTTATTTAGTTCCGGTAAACAAATCTTTTTAATATTATATTTAACGGTTTTCTTTCTTTAAATTTACTCTTATATATTTAATATCTCTTCTAATTTCATATATTCATTTAATTTTATCAATTACTGGCACATATTTTGTAAAAATCCTTTCTTTTTCCGTCATGGTGTTGAACAAACATGGCGGCGGTGATGGGAGCCTGCCAAATTCCAACAAGCGGCCCCGCCCCGAATATGATGAGTCTCCCCCATCTTCTCAGCACAAGTTCAAGTTTAACAGCACGGCAAATCTTTTCGACTTCGCCTGCCGCACTCTTGAGGCCATTCTTGCTGACTCCAGCCTTGACTCGCCTTCTAAGAAAAACATGGCTACCAGGGGTCTCTTGTTAAGCGTCGCTCAAAAAGCTGAACTTTTACTTGAAGATGCCTTCATGGGTGCTAGCTATAGCAGACCTCAGCCTACAGAAAGCGCTCCTTCTCCCTCCACATCTTTCGCCTCTGTTGCGGCAGTTGAAGCCAAGCCAGGTATGACTGCACCTCCAATAACCAAATCAAAGCCCGCCTTTGTAAATCTAGCCCCCTCCTTCAAATCTCATGTCGTCGTGAGGTCAGTCGATCCCAAAGCGAACCCGAGGGATATTCTGAAGGAAATTCAAAAGGCTGACCCTTCACTCACAACCTCCAAGGACATGGTTGCCTCCATCAACTCCAGTGGCAAAGTGGTACTTCATACCAGCACTGACGAAGTGGCCAAAAACCTGGCATCTAAATTGGCCACACTCCCATCTAGCCTGTCTTGCCATGAGCGCCCTACCATTCTACCGAAATACTGCCTATTCAGTGTCGATAACAATGTGTCTGATGAGGAGATTTGTACTGGTCTTTCCTCCAACCACGCCATCCAATCCCTGCCAGGTCTTCGCTCCATCAAGGTGGTGCACCGTTCTGGAAACAATGGATGGGGCGCTGCAACAGTGTTCGTGGAGGTGGATAACAAGGTAGCTGAAATTCTGGGACAACAAGGACGGATTCCGATAGCGGGCTTAATGCATAGGTTTGAGAGGAGTCACTCCCTGAAACAGTGCTTCCGCTGCTGCGGATTTGGACACCGAGCCCCTTACTGCACTGCTGCCCATCCGACACAAATACGGGTCTACTGAGCACGAAGGCAAACAGTGCGCCGTCGAGGCAAGCCAGGCACGCTGCTGCCGCTGCAGTAAAAAAGCTGGTGCTACCATCAACCATCTGGCTACATCTTCCCTGTGTCCATTTGTGAAGGCGAAAATCGCACAATCCAAGAATCATGTCTAGACCCCTAAGAATCTTGCAGGCCAATGCCCACAGGTCTCCTTCCGCCATCTTGGAGCTTGCTGATCTTGCCAATATGTCCCCATATGTCCCCAGACAGTGGATCATCTCTTGTTCGACTGCCCTGCTTTCCTGAGGCACAGGACGCAAACGGCTTTACTGCTTGGACAGGCAGACTTCGATTCCTCATCACTGGCCCGCCTACCAGTAACTCTGCCTGCATGGAACTTCCTGGTGGACTGGTTTAGCTCAGCAACCCGTACAGGACGTGACTAGTATTCTAAACTAGACTGCTGGACAGCCCGGGTAGTTGGCGTTTTGCGCTCCAGGAGCCCGGGTTACTTCTATCTCTCTCTATCAGCTACTTGATAAATTTACCTATCGACCTTCTATATCTGTGAGTTTTTATTAGTATTGTGTTGAACTAATACTTTTAGTACCTTTAGCTATTTCTTATTTACTAACAGTTATAGAAAATTTGTTTTAAATAACTTATATTTAGACTAAAAAAAGAAAAAAAAGGCATTTCCTTATCGTGCAACTAAAATGCGCCATCTATTGGAATAAATATCATTATTCATACAATAGCACATTTTTACTAATTTTTCACATTACATTTAGATATTTGACTCTTTTATTTTTGTTTCTATTGCATAAACAATTGAATGTTTACTTTGACATGGCATTAGAGCTGGCTCAATAACCTTAATGTCCTTACCATTGTAGGGTTAAATAATTCCAATTGCCACACCTAGATGGCGCTGTGTTAAACTTTGTGTGTTATAAAAGTTACATTTTGTAAATGTAAAAATTTAATTATTCTTTTTAAATTATTTTATATTTTATTGTAAACAATATGTTATATTTCTTTATTGTTAGAATACCATTTAACTAAAACTTGTATGCCTAAATAAGTCGAGAGACTTTTTAAAATAAAAACAAAAAAACAACAACAAGGAAAGTTTTTTAGAGTAAGTAATAATATGCCACCGATTGTAATTAAATCGACGATCGGACCAACCGGCGAGAAACTATGCATAATCGAAGCCTCCTTAATAACGAAGATCCTAGACAAATGTGGAATCGAGTATAAACTTGAGGAAACGGTTCAATCAAAGAAGAGAACTCGCGGCTCCCAATCGGATGACTCAAGATCGCCAACTAGGAGCGAGCGTAATCTGAAGACGCCTAGAATGGACATCGACGAACAAAGTCCCGCCACTGAAATTTCTCAACAAATGAACGTAGCTCACCCACCGCAAGACGATGAAGAAAATAACGACAACGATGGCCCATGGACCACAGTCACTAACGTGAAAAAACCGAGAATTCCTCCTGTTATTGCAGAAAATGTAGCAGATTGGAAGCTTCTTTGCCAAGAACTAAAAGGCTTGTGCACGGAACCATTCCAAGTCACGATTTCTGGCAAAAAGCACATAATTAAATCGAAAAACATAGGCGACTTCAAAAAAATCAGGGAGTATGTACAGAAAAATAATGGAGGATATTCCTACAGACTACAGGAGGAAAAACCACTGAAACTGGTATTGAAGGGGGTAACAACAGCCTTCAAAGAAGAAGACGTCGTAACTGAACTGGTCTCAATGGGCTTCACTGAGGTCATTGTCAAAAGACTCCATAGACAATCGACCAAAATACCGATGAATATAGTCCTAGTAGAGCTACCGAAAAATGAACACAATAAACGAATCTATGGAATAACTGAAATACTTTACCAAAAAAATAGTCGTGGAATCATTCAGGACTACAAAACGAGTGACCCAATGCTTTAACTGCCAGGGTTTTGGGCATGGCCAGCTAAACTGCTTTTTGAAGCCCAAATGCGTCAAGTGTGCTGAAGAACATCATTCGAAGGATTGTCCAAGAAAGTCGAAACAGCTCCCACCAAAGTGCGCTAACTGTGGAGAGGCGCACACAGCCAATTACCGCGGATGCCCAAATTTTCCGAAGCCACAACAACAGCAGCTAAAGCCTCCCAGACAAAACTCCCCTAACACCATACCTCAAGCAAGCTCCACTAAAACAGAAGAAGCAACTGTTGAAAAACAAAAGGCAAGTTACGCGGAAACTACAAAAAAGAAAACTACTCGTTCTGACACCAGGGAACTGTGCGAAAAGTTATTAGAAATTATCAAAACTTACCTACAATGAAAGGCAAATTACCTTTAAAAATCGTTTTCTGGAATTGCAACGGAATCAAACTCAAAAAAGAAGAATTCCTACAGTTTTTAGAAGAAAACTCAATAGACATGGCACTGCTCAGTGAAACACACTTAAAACCATCTGTCGACCTCAAACTCAGAAACTATCAGACAATAAGAGACGATAGAATCGTTGGAAGGGGCGGTGGAACGGCAATAATTCTAAAAAACTATCTTAAATATAAAAAAGTGCTGATTCAAACATCTAACATGGAAAACACCACAATTCTAATGAAACCAGATGGAAGGGCAGTAGTGCAGATATCGTCAATCTATAAGAAACCCGATCTACCACTCCAGGAGGAAGATCTGAATCTCTTGTTAGAGAATAATCAATCAGTAATCGCTGCAGGAGACTGGAACTCCAAGCACCCTCTTTGGGGCTCAAGAACCTCCAATAATAGTGGAACCGTGCTTCATAATTTTTCCGAAAAAGAAAACCTGGACATTGTCGCACCTTCTTCACCCACGCACTACAGTCCTTTGGGAAATCCAGACTTTTTAGACATCGCAATTCTTAGAAACATTCCCTGGGCTTCGAGGATTAAGACCCTGGATGCCTTATCTTCAGATCACCTCCCAGTAATCCTAGAGCTGACCTGCCCGAAGGATGAATTCACGACTAGGGCTTGCCGACTCACTAACTGGGTACACTTCCAACAAGACTTAATTTCCAGTACGACTCCTAGAGTACCCTTGAAAACGGAAGCCAATATTGACTCAGCAGTGACCATACTAAATGATAAAATCTACAACAGCTACTCAAAAAACACAGTTATATCATCCTCTTCATCAAAACAGAACCCCTCGACCAAGGCCCTGATAAAAGAAAAGAATAAAGCTCGTAAGAGATGGCAAGCAACCTGGGATCCAGCCCATAGAGCCATTTATTTAAACCTACAGGGAAAAGTTAACAAAGCCCTCAAATCCGACTCCACCGAGAACTGGAATCAATTCATACACAAGATTGAATCAAGCCCAAAGGACTTCTGGAGAAAAACAAAACCCATCAGGAAAAAAACGGAAAGGATCTCAAGTTTAGTAACGAACGGCAAAACCTTATTGACCGACAAAGAAATCGGAAATGAACTTGCAGAACACTTCTCCAACCAGTTCTCCAAGGAAAAAGAAGAAGACCAACCAAATATAACTTATAATCACCAACAAGAAAAAATGCTCACAATGACGACACCAAATGAAGTCAAAGAAGTAATTAAATACTTAGCTAACCACAAAGCTCCTGGCCATGACAATATCACTCCGCAAATGGCCAAGAATCTTCCCATCAAATGGATTGTATTTCTAGCTGGAGTATTCAACGCCGCACTGCACTTGTGTTACTACCCTAAAGTCTGGAAGCATGCTATCATAATTCCAATTCCAAAAAAATCCGCTAAATCCCCTGAAGATCTAAGACCTATCAGCCTCCTCTCCACCATCGGCAAAATTTACGAAAGAATTATTCTACGTAGACTTCAGATGTACTTGGACAACTCTAACTTCATCATCCCGCAGCAATTCGGATTTAGAAGGGGGCACTCAACAACTCACCAACTCATTGCAGTTCTGGACTATATCCAGATAAGAAGATCCCACAAGGAAGTGGTAGGTGCTGTCTTTCTAGATTTTGCGAAAGCATTTGATAAAGTTTGGCATAATGGCCTTATAAAGAAACTCACAAAACACCAGTTTCCAAGTGACATTATCAATTTTATGCAGAATTATCTACAGGGCAGGACATTTTCAGTCAAGCAAGGAAATTTTATAACTGAACCAAAGCCAATCCAGACTGGAGTACCTCAAGGCTCTATCCTCGGACCCTACCTTTTCAATATTTATATTAATGACATCCCACTGCACTCTAAATGTAAACTTAAGCTCTTCGCAGATGACACAGCAATTTTATTCAACTCCAAATCAGTCAACCTATTGGTTACTCAGCTTCAGAATTACCTAAATGACATAATCAAATGGTGCGATGAGTGGAAACTAGACATTAACCCAACTAAGACTCAAGCAATAGTTTTTCCCCCAAGAGATAACAAAAAATTCAAGCCACAAACCAACTTGACAGTAAACTCAAGCACTATTAGTTGGGCCGACCATGCCAAGTATCTTGGTGTCACTTTGGATTCGAAATTAAAATTTAACCTACATGTCCAAAACACCATAAGAAAGGCAAAGATAGCCAAAATATCTCTATCAAGCCTGCTTAATTTTAAAAGTAATTTAGCAACAAAGCATAAATTCACGTTGTACAAAACCTGCATTCTACCCATCATCACGTACGCACTACCAGTCTGGGGCAAATATATCACACCTACGGATAAAAAAAGAATAGATGCCTTCATGAGGATTTGCTTACGAACCACTATAGGAGCCCCATTCAATCTTTCAAACAAAATTCTCAAAGAAGATCTCAACCAGCCTAATATAGAAGAGATTTATCAAGACTCTGCGACAAGACTATTCTCGCAATTTCAAAAATCCTCAAATCCAACTATACAAGAAATTGTTCAAAACCAAGGTGACCTCAGCCACCGAATCCGACGACCTGGACCCAATGGCTAGCTGACAGCCAAACACCCAACAACTGCCCTCCTGTAAGGTTCGGGGGGCCACTCCAGCATCACAACTCGCCATGTGTAAATAATATGGACAAGGTGACTCGCGAGCTGTGCTCGAATGTAACACCTGCAAATTGAGATGAAATAAATAAAAAATAAAATAAAAACAACTTTTAATGGCTAACCATGTCTGCGGTGATTAATGATCCTACACCATTTTACTGTATTAATATATTATTTTTTTATAAGTGAGTATTAATATGTTCTTTAAAGATTTGTGAAATGTTCACAATCATGAAGTTTTACAAGTATTAAGAATAATATTCATTGGGAAAATTTAAACTCAGCTAGTATTTATATAATTTGTTTCTCTAATTATCTTAAAATGCTAATTCGTTTATTTTATTTCTTTTGACAAATACTGCCTACTTAATAAACATCATTTTTAGGTATATCAATCAGTTACTTTTTATTATTTTTACTTTTCTCTCCCTCTTTTAGAAATTATTTACCAGTTTATTATCAAAACCACATATTTCTCATTCTATCTGATCACTTCAAACAGTTTATGTTGTAAGATTTAGGTACTTACAGCTTGTAGGAAGGCATGAGGACGTTGAGGATTATATGATAATAATCTTTATTATCCATTTAGCAAGAAAGACAAAGTTATGGTAGCGAACAGTTATTGAAGTATAGAGAAGAAAGGTAAACAAACAGTTGTGATGATGATAGGTCCAGTGTGGCGCTAGCTGTCGTAGCATTCAGTTATCCAACAAATCCCCGGCATGAATGTGGAGACATCACGAGGTTGTAGCGTAACTTCTCAAATGTCGGTCTTGGTAGCGGCTTGGTCAGAATGTCCGCCTTCATGTCGCCAGTTGGGCAGTAGATCATTTTTATCACTGTCTTCTTCTGAAGATCCTTCAGGTGATGGATCTTGGTTGCGATGTGCTTGGTTCTAGAAGACACTTTTTCGGATGAACATATCTTGAGACATGATTGATTGTCTTGGTGGAAGTAGATTGGAGCTTTCTGTTCCAGTTCGAGATCCTTTAGCAAGTCGAGAAGCCATAACAGTTCTTGTGAGGCTTCAGCTGCGGAGATTAGTTCCGCTTCGGTGGATGAGAGAGATACGCAACCTTGTTTCCCAGTCATCCATGAGATGGGGTTTGATCCCAGTAGGAACAAGTTTCCGCTTAGTGATTTTCTGTCGGTGTTGTCGCTTGCCCATGTGGCATCACTGTATGCTTCCAGCGTGGGAGGTTTTTGGTTAGATATGCGTAGCTCAAGTTCTTTAGTAGTTTTTAGATATCTTACGATTCTTTTTGCTGCATTCCAGTCACAATTTCTAGGATTCTGGTTTCTGCTGCTAAGTATGCAGACTGGAGCTGCGATATCTGGTCTGGATACTACGCTTAGGTACAATAGTGAGCCTATCAGTTGTTGGTATTGGACGTTGTTTGGTAGAAGTTTTTCATCAGATATACCGGGGTATCCGCTTTCCATGGGAGTGAAAGTAGGTTTCGCTTCTTGAGATTGTACCTTTCAACTAATTCTTGGATTTTATTCTTTTGGCTCAGAAGGAGTTCACCTTCTCTGTTCCTTGAGATTTCTATACCAATGAATTGAGTGGGGTCTCCAAGGTTCTTTATTTCGAATTCTTTTTCGAGAGTTTTTACAGTGTTTTGGATGATTATTTCGGAATCGCTTGCGAGGAGCATGTCATCCACATATAGAATCAAGTAGATGGAATGGTTTTCTTCATTCTTGGTGAATAGGCATGGGTCTACAATGCTCTGTTTGAAGTTGTTTTTAATTAGAGTGCTTGCGATTTTTGTGTTCCAAGATCTTCCAGCTTGTTTTAGACCGTAAATTGCCTTCTTTAGTTTGCAGACTTCGTTTGTTTGTTTTGTATGGAGTCCTTCTGGGAGTTCCATGTAGAGTTCTTTATCTAGGTCGCCGTGTAGGAACGCTGTCTTGACATCGAGGTGGTTCACTTTCATCCCTTTGTAGACTGATGCAGCTAGGAAGGCTCTAATTGTAGAATGCTTCACAATTGGTGCAAAGGTTTCTTCGTAGTCTCGGCCAAATTTCTGATTGAACCCTTTTGCTACGAGTCTGGCTTTGTACCGCTCTATTTCTCCTTTGGAATTGAGTTTTTGTTTATAGGTCCATTTACATCCTATGATCTTTTTGTCCTTAGGTAGAGGCGTTAGTTCCCATACATTGTTCTTCTCAAGAGAATTTAGTTCTTCGTTCATTGCTTGTAGCCATTTTTCTCTTTCTATTTTTGGTAATTGTAGGACTTCCGAGTAGTTGGTAGGTGTCTGAATGTCTTGAGCTTCAGTTTTGTACAGCATGTAGTCATTTCTTATGGGAGGTATTCCCTTTGTTGGTCTCGTGGATCTTCTTTGTGTGACCACTTGTGTTCCTGTGCTTGTACCGGGTTGAAGGTAATCCTCGGTTTCTGAGTCCTCAAGGTTTTCGGATTGTGTTCCTGGTTCTGACTTTCCTCTGCATTACCAATATGATTGGAGGAAGTTAGATCTGTACTTAGTACTTGTGGTGAAGTTGTTTTTGTGGAAGCGAGGTGAAACCCATTTTCTTTTTCTATAAATTTTACGGATCTGCTGATTGTGATGTTGTCTGTATCGTGCAGGATTCTGTATCCTTTGCTTCGATCATCGTATCCAAGAAAGATCCCTTCGATAACTTTGCTATCCAACTTGTTTCTTTTTATCTTGGGAATATAGGCGAAGGCTTTACATCCGAATCTTTTTAGATGCTTCAGACTGGGCTTCCTGTTGGTCCATAGTTCAAATGGAGTCTTGTCTGTAGCTTTCGAGGGTATTCGGTTGTGTAGGTAATTAGCTGTGGTAACCGCTTCCGCCCATAGAGACTGTGGGAGTCCTGAGTCAAACAGCATGCATCTTGTCATCTCCATTAGTGATCGATTTTTCCTTTCTGCTACTCCGTTCTGGGCTGGTGAGTAGGGGACTGTTAGCTGATGTTTGATTCCGCTTTGGTTCAGGAAATCTTCGACTTGTCGGTTTACGTACTCACGACCGTTGTCTGTCCGTATGGTTTGGATATTTTTTCCAAATTCCGTGTGTGCTGAGATGACGTAGTCTTTTATTTTTTCATAGGCTTCGTCTTTTCCTTTCAGGAGGTAGATCTTCGTGTATCTGCTGTAGTCATCAGTGAAGGTGATGAAGTATCTCTTACCGCTGAGATAGTTAGTTGGTAATGGGCCGCAGATATCACTGTGGACAAGTTGAAGCGTTTCAGTTGCTCTGTACTCTGTCTTCTTTGGAAATGGGGTTTCGGTGAGTTTTCCTTGAATGCACTGAACGCAGTCTGTGCTGTGCGAACAGTTATTTAGACTTAGTCCTCTTGCTAGGTTCTCATTTCGAATCTTCTTAATTGATTCTATATTTCTGTGTCCTAGTCTGTCGTGCCAGAGCATGAGGCAATTTTTGTTCTTGCAGTGGTTTTGTTTCGCAACATTTGCTTTGAATGTGCGAGTTTGGGGGTTGTCATCCAGGTGGAGTCGGTACATTCCATTGTCAAGTATACCGTTCGCGAGGGCTGTGTTGTCTCTTTCGATGGTACACCAATCTCTGTTGAACGTCACTTTACATCCGTTGGAGGTGGCCGCACTCACTGACAGAAGGTTGTCTGTTAGTTCCGGGATGTAGAGAACTTTTGTGAGAAGTAAGGTGTCAGTCTTTCCTTGGGGTGTGATGACTTTGATTTCTCCTTGTCCTATCCCTTTGACCTGCAGCTTATTGCCATTAGCAACCACAACATTTTGTGTTTGTTCTCTGTTAAGTTCAGTGACGAAGCTTTCGTCGTACGCCATATGAGATGTGGCTCCAGAGTCGATGAACCAGTTGTGTACACTTGCTTCTCGTTGAGTGCAATTGAGAGCTTTTGGGTTAGGTCCTTTTTTTGTTCTCTGATTTGTTGATTGTTCTTGGGTGACACTCGACTGATTTGTGTACTTTGGTACGTTTCCTCTTCTGAAGTTTTCATATTTGTACTCTTTGTTGCTGTTGTTTCGCTTTTGATAGTGCCAACATTCTTCTTTGGAGTGGTTTGGTTTGTGGCAGAAAGAACAGAATTTCTTCTCTTTTTCTCTCTTTGGCTTGAAGCTCCGTGGAGGCTTTTTAAGGCTTTTGATGCGGTGCTTTCGTCTTTCGAGCTTTCTACTCTGCGTGTGTGTTCATCAAGGAGTTTGTTTTTGGTAAATTCAAGCGTTAGCTCGTCATCAGGCCTTGATTCCAACATCGTGATGAGATTGGAGTAGCTCTTTGGAAGCGAGCAAAGCAGTATAGCCGTGATGTGAGAGTCCTTTAGTGTTTCGCCAATGGTTCGCAGTTTGTCAACTAGTTCCATCATGGTAGTGATGTGCTGCTGCATGTCTTTGTCTTCTTCGAGTTTTAAGCTGTATAGCTTCCTTAGCAAATAAATTTTTCCTGAGAGTGTTTTTCTTTCATAGATATTTTTAAGAGTGTCCCAGGTAGCTCTGGCTGTTAGTAGGTTTTTGACATGCACTATTTGTGAGTCGGCGATGCTTAGATTAATGATAGCTCTAGCTTTTGAGTCTTTCTTTTTCCATTCGATTTTAGGTTCATCTGGAATATTTTCGGTGACAACTTCCCAAAGATCTTCCTTTTGCAAGAGCATTTCAATTTTGAAAGACCATAGTGAGTAGTTATAGCCGTCGAGCTTATTTAGGGTTACATCGTGGCTCGGGAGTGACGCCATTTTTGCTAAGCCTTTTTTCTTTGTCTTAACTCGTTAGTTGAATTTCATGCAATACTCAGTCTCATAATCTAATTGTTGTAAGATTTAGGTACTTACAGCTTGTAGGAAGGCATGAGGACGTTGAGGATTATATGATAATAATCTTTATTATCCATTTAGCAAGAAAGACAAAGTTATGGTAGCGAACAGTTATTGAAGTATAGAGAAGAAAGGTAAACAAACAGTTGTGATGATGATAGGTCCAGTGTGGCGCTAGCTGTCGTAGCATTCAGTTATCCAACAGTTTAGATAAGTCATGACAACCAAAATATAAATATTTAAATAGAACAGCCATTGTAGGTAATATAAACATTCTTTCCCTGACTTATAATTTAATAAAATCAATAAAGCATCCTGGCTAAGTTTCTTGTACAGTTTTTATTTTTCAAGTTTTTGCACTAAGCAGCTCTTTCCCACCCTAAACACCTTTTTGTTTAAAAATCAGAACTCTCTGCAATAGATGCTGCTCTCAAAAGCAACAACATCAATTCACCTAGAAAAATAATCATCTACTCACACTCAATAAAAGCATTTACACCTTTCAAACCTGTTTCTCCAGCCAAGAACCTTTTAAGAGCATTGCAAAATTGTAAACCAACTCCCAACCAACAGCTCTGTCACTGTACAAAGGTATCCAGCTCATGATGGAATTGCTGGAAATAAACTAACAGACTCTCTGGCAGAATCTGGAGCTCTTGGCCATCTTGAAGCCAGAAAATTTAACACCCAACTAGATAAAAGAAAAATACCTACTACATACCATCAAGATCCAATGCCAGCAAGAATGGAAGTCTACTGCTGGACATGACTTGCATAGAGTAGGAGGGACAAGCACCAATTCTAACCTACTGAAAAAACCGCAGTCCATGATTTTCAGACTTAAGTCAGGTCATCTAAAGACAATGACTTTACAAAACGGTTACAAGCTTTTCCCACCATGTACCAAATGCAAATCTCAATATTTAACCCCAATCCACAACATAGACTGCATTAACTCATCTATTGATGAGCTATACTCATCCTTAGCAAACACTGCAATAACTTTAGTGAAATGAAGAAAGAAAATTTTTATTGTTATATATATTTATTTATATATATTTGAATATTTAATCAAAAGAAATAAACACAAAAATATTAAATGAATGCAATATAGAAGAAAATAATGCAAATTATACATATATACTCAAAACTACTATGATGATAACAACTTGTGAATTACAGAAGCAAAAAATCTTCACAGAATATTTCACGCTGATATATTACACCATCTTCTCGCTACATACAAATATATCTTGAAGGAGGTCACCGATTTCTTGGTGGGTTTCTTCTTGGGATGGGTCCTTCATTACTGGCTTCGAGATCCAGTGAACGAGACGACTCCCCTGAAATGCCTCATCATTCTTGGTCCACGAGTCCAGAGTCCCGCTGCTGTCTGGCTGTTTCTATAGGCAGCGATTCACTTCTGCCTCTGTTTGGGCATATCAGCCTCAGGAGCGATGATATCAGTTTCTTCTCTTTGGCGTCCATATTGTTGATCTTCATCTCCACCATTCTCCCACCTCTTCCTTATTTGATCTCTATGATAACTTTTGACCTGTCCGTGTATTAAAACTGTATAGACTCGGGATCCTTTTCTCCCCACTATTCTGCCTGGAATCCATCGATCACCCGCCTCTAAAATTTCGACACCAAACCATGTCATCTATTCCAAACTCATCTTGTTGAAATCCGTGGTCGTATTTCATTTGCCTGGCCTGCTGCTCCTTTACTCTTGATTCCAGATTTGGATGTATAATTGATAGTCGGGTTCGAAGGGAACGCCCAATAAAGAGTTCTGACGAGTCTTCTTGGTTGTTTCATGAGGGGTGCTACGATATGCCAGCAAAATTTTTGATAACGTGTCCTGAATGGTATCCCCAGGTTTTCTTTTATTTTTGTCTAACGCCATTTTTATCATCTTGACAGTTCTCTCTGCCAGGCCATTGCTCTGGGGATGGTACGCAGGAATCAGTGTTTGTTTTATTCCATTATTTTTTTTAAAGTTTCATATCACTACCCGTTAACTGAGGGCCATTATCTGACACTATTTCTTCTGGTAAACCATAAGAAGAAAAAAGTCGTCTTAATTGCTCAATTGTTTTTGCTGAGGTTATTTCTCTCATTGGGAATGCCTCGACCCACTTAGAATGACTATCCACGACAATTAGCAAATTGATGTTATCTTTGTTTGCATAATCAATATGGATCCGCTGCCAGGGTCTAACTGCCCAAATCCAAGGTTGCCACTTCACTCTATTTGGGCCATCTTAAACCTGTTGGCAGTTTTCTACACCTGTTTACCAGGAACTCAATCTCATTGTCTAGATTCGGCCACCAGAAATGAGACCTTGCCACAGACTTCATTTTGCTCATCCCTGAATGGGTCTCGTGTAAGCAACTCAACAAGTTCGGTTCTGAGAGAGGAAGGAATAATGACCCGCACCCCCCACAATAGATACTCTCCGTCCACAGTCAGCTCCAGCTTTTCTCTGAAAGTAAGGTCTGAGGTGGTCTGGCACCCTCTCAGGCCAGCCATGCTGGGTATAGCACTTCACTATTGATAGCACTTCATCCTTTTGAGTTTCAATTCTAATTTCTTCAGCCGTGATTGGCAAATCCTCCATGTAGGACATTGCATAAATGTTATCCAGTCTCGAAATTTCCCCACTCTCAACTGGAAGACGTGACAGAAGATCTGCATTTCCATGATCTTGAGTTTTTTTAAACTTGATATCGTAGGTATAAGCAGACAGAATTATCGCCCATCTCTGTAATCTCGAAGTTGATAAAGTAGAAATTCCCGATTTTGGGCCTAAAATAGACACTAGCGGCTTATGATCCGTTATCAGGGTAAAACGTCTCCCATAAATAAACTGATGGAATTTGTTCACTCCATAAATTATTGCGAGAGCTTCCCTCTCAATCTGAGAATAGTTGCGCTCGGCTCCAGATAGGGTCCAGGAGGCAAACATGATCGGTCTTTCCTGGCCTCCGATGACATGAGACAGAACCGCGCCAATTCCAATCTGGGGTTCATCCGTGGCCAAAAACAAAGGCAATGTGGTGTCGTACGGAACTAAAACCCTCTCAGAGGTAATGCTACTCTTGCACTTTTCAATAGCCTCTTCACACTCCTTGGTCCAGCTCCAGCAATTCTTTTTATGAAGCAGCTCGTGAAGAGGCCTCAATAGATCCGGTAGATTTGGAATAAATTTTCCATAATAATTCACTAATCCAAGAAATGACCTCAACTCAGAGATGTTTGTGGGACTCTTGGCCTTCTGTAAAGCTTGCACCTTGTGATCCAAAGGTCGGATGCCATCTTCCTTGATAAGATGGCCCCAATACTCGATTTCTCTTTGCACAAATTTACATTTATCCTTCTTCAGTTTAATGTTGTATTTTTCCAAACGCAGAAACACAGTTTTCAATAAAGCTAAGTGTTTCTCCACTGAAACTGTAGCTATGAGGACATCATCAATATAGCAAATAACGCCCTATATTCCAGCCAGAACCCTATCCATCACAGATTGGAAATAACTAGGGGCATTAGCCAGCCCAAAAGGCATTCTCCTGAACCTGAAAAGTCCCTTATGTGTGTTGATAGTTAAAAATGGCTGGGTGCTCGTTGCCACCTCTAGTTGCAGGTAAGCGCTGCTCAAATCTAATTTGAGAAATATTTCCCCTTGGCCAAGATAGCAAACAAGTCTTGCTGAGTGGGGAGCGGATAAGCTGCTGTATCCAAGAATCTGTTCAAAGTTACCTTAAAATCACAGCAAATTTTCATTTCCTTATTTTTTTTTGGTACCACTACTACTGGAGTTGCCCACTGGCTACTCTCACCCTATATAAGTATCCTTTGTCACCATATTTTCTAAAGCTTCTGTAACCGCCGTTCTAATCGCAAAATGCACCGGTCGAGCCTTATGAAATATTGGGCTGACGTCACGAATATTCATTGAAAATGTGAATCCTTTTATGGGCTCTGCTGTTTCATTGAACAAAACTTGGTGCTCTTTCAAAAATTCAGCAATAGCAATTTCCGAAGGTATCTGGTTCACCGCAAAATAATCAATTTTCAACAAATTTATCCATTCTCTCCCCAGCAGGGCCCTTTTTTTCATCTTTGACTACTACTGCTCGAAGCATTGAAGTCTTGCCCTGAAATTCCACCTTAACGATAACTTCGCCCAGAATTGGTACTACTGTCCCGTCATATGTCTTGACGATCATTCCGATAGTTTTTAACTGTGCATTTGGAAGATACTTCTTGAAATCATTATCTGATATCAAGGTTAGACAACTTCCCGTTTCCAATTCAAAATCTATAAAATTTTCCTCGACTTTCAATCTTATGGTATAGGGAGGGTCACTTGTCGTAGTATTTATTCTATATTTCGTGTGGTGTCCTCATGCATGTAATTTTTTGGATCAATTCCTCGGTCTCCCTGATCATCCATCTGATGTATCCTATTCTGTTGGCTCGCCTGTTCCCTAATAGATATACTTCATGATTCCTACATACTGGGGCAATGTGACCTTTTTTTCTGCACTTGAAACACACTGCGTCCTTGAATCTACAAGAGTCTCTATGAAAATTTCCACAATGTTTGCATTTTCTTTTTCCATTTTTCGATTCTCTTTGCATTTCAATGCGCAACTTATCCACGCTTTTTCCATTCTGCATGAAATAATCTGTTCTGCCGCCTCCATGGACAAAGCAATTTCCATCACCCGAGCCAAGGAAACATCTCCCTCAGACAAAATTTTCTTTTGGATTCTTGAATCGCTTAATCCTCACGCAAACTTGTCTCTCAGAGAGTCCTCCAAAAAGTTCCCAAATTCACAAGTTGCTGCCAACCGCTTAATAGCTACCAAATACTGCGAAACACTTTCTTCCGTTTCTTGCATCCTTTAAAAAAATGAATCCCTGGACTATGATAGAACGTATTGGGGAAAAAATGAGTATTTAATTTTTCATTAAGTTCCTCAAAGGTCTTATTTTTCGGAAGCTCTGGACTGCATAAGTTTTTTTAAAGCCTCATAGGCTTTTGATCCAATAAGTGTCAGGAGATACGCCTTCTTTTTGTCCTCGCTAGCGTCTTCCAAAATTTAAAATTGTTCTAAACGCTCAAAGAACGTGCTAAAACTTTCAACCTCTTCATTAAATTCATTAAATTGGAAACGAGCCATTTTCAAGAGTATCAAAAATTAAATCCAAAAACAAATTCTTTTCTTCAGGTACTTACGCTTAGATCCTCGTCGCCATTTGCAATAACTTTAGTGAAACGAAGAAAGAAAACATTATTGTTATATATATTTATTATTATAGATGGAAAATTTGCCGGGAGGAAATTAATCCATAGAAGCAATGGGCGCCTCTCCCGTCAAAATAAACGTCAAAAACTGACGCCATCTATTGACCGTCGCCGCAACTAGCGGCCTCGGGTCGGTGACAAAGCCACAACACCAGCTTTGGCAAAACTGAGAAGCGTCCACCTAGAGACCATGGTTTCGGGCTAATGGCCCTCGTCAGTCTAGGGCGGACTTTATTCCATGAGATCCACACGGGATCTAATGGAATCTTCACAATCTACCAAAGAGGTGTTTTGCTGGCAATGTGGCTGGGCCAAATCTATGGCTAGAATATAGATGGAAAATTTGCCGGGAGGAAATTAATCCATAGAAGCAATGGGCGCCTCTCCCGTCAAAATAAACGTCAAAAACTGACGCCATCTATTGACCGTCGCCGCAACTAGCGGCCTCAGTTTGCCAAAGCTGGTGTTGTGGCTTTGTCACCGACCCGAGGCCGCTAGTTGCGGCGACGGTCAATAGATGGCGTTAGTTTTTGACGTTTATTTTGACGGGAGAGGCGCCCATTGCTTCTATGGATTAATTTCCTCCCGGCAAATTTTCCATCTATATTCTAGCCATAGATTTGGCCCAGCCACATTGCCAGCAAAACACCTCTTTGGTAGATTGTGAAGATTCCATTAGATCCCGTGTGGATCTCATGGAATAAAGTCCGCCCTAGACTGACGAGGGCCATTAGCCCGAAACCATGGTCTCTAGGTGGGACGCTTCTCAGTTTGCCAAAGCTGGTGTTGTGGCTTTGTCACCGACCCGAGGCCGCTAGTTGCGGCGACGGTCAATAGATGGCGTCAGTTTTTGACGTTTATTTTGACGGGAGAGGCGCCCATTGCTTCTATTTATTATTATATTTATTTATATATATTTGAATATTTAATCAAAAGAAATAAACACAAAAATATTAAATTAAATGAATGCAATAAAGAAGAAGATAATGCAAATTATATATACTCAAAACAACTATGATGATAACAACTTGTGAATTACAGAAGCAAACAATCTTCACAGAATATTTCACGCTGATATATTACAAACACCATCTAAAGTGTCAAGCTATACATGCTTGTTACTCTAATATACTTGAGTGGAGATAAGAAAGAAGCCCTTCCATGGGAGTAACATACTAAGTAATTGATAGATATTTCATATTGACTGATCAATTTTATGTATAATATAAATAATTTCGGTCAATATAATTATTCTTTTTTTATCGTCATCTTTCAGCATCTTCTTTTCTGGCTTCTGTGAATAACGACCATCCACGTCTTTAGTTATACTTGATATCTAATCTAAATTACTCTATTTCTATTATACATATATTGTATCATCCTATTAAAATTGTCCAAATATATTCATATAGAAAAGGACTAGTACAAGTTAAAATAATTTGTTTTCAACTACGCAGTAACCCTAAATACACAACAGTAACTAAACAGGTAGTATATATTTATATATTTATCGATTCTCAGCCCTTGGCCAAATGGTGCAATGACTGCTCCTGCTAATTTTTTATGCTTTTTCTCTCCAATTTATAAAATATAAAGTTAGTTTTTTTTATTAAAGTGATATTGATAAATTTATATCCTCAGAATATGAACTCAATTATCATTTTGATCATAATTTGTTTGCTTTTACAGCAAAACAAACTTAACTTTAGCTATACAAATTTTGATTCCTCTGATATTCATGCAAATTATAGTTTTGCATGGATTTTGGTTATGCTAAAAATTTGAAATTTAAGATTCAGATTCAATATAGAAAGCCAAATATTATATGTATAATTTTGATTTTATTACTGATATCTGGCATAGAGAAAAATCTGGTACCTAGGCCCACTAAACAGAAGCTAGAGTCTTATATGGAAGGTAATATTCGAGAATTGATTGGTGCACTGTCGAAGAAATTAGATGATGAGAGAAATTAGTAACTAGGTTACTTTCATTAGAGCATGGAGTGGAGGAATTAGATCAACGCATACAACAAGTTGAGAAGAGTTTGGAAAACAGTAAAATTGAAGAATTCTGAGAGGATCAAAGAAAATAGAATTCACTGAGAAGAAAATGAGTGAAGGTAATTTGATTTTTAGGAGTCAAAAAGAAATAAAATGAAACAAGGGATGATTCTTTAGCAAAACAAAACAAATAATTACGATAATAGGCAAATATCTCCGAAAATATTGACATCTTCAAATGTCATCAATTGTCTAAAAGGCCGAGCGCACCCATAGTGGTTGAAATACCCAAATATAAGACAGAATAAAATTATTTAGGAATACATTTAAGCTTAAGAAATCAAGGATTTACCTAAATGAGGATTACACCTTTAAAGTTAGAGAACAGAGTCTTTGAAGAGGTAACAAGCTACTCTTTTTGGTGTTAAAAAATCTTCTCAATTTTGGAAGATAATTAAGACATTTAAAAAAGCGACACCATAAGAGGAGAAATTCCAATATCATACTGGCAGACTTTTTACCAAGCTTTGCTGTCTGCACCTTTGTCAAATGTGTAACTTTTGTCTGATTTATCTTATTCTGACCCTGAGTTTGATTGTGGAATCTCGTTTAATGAAGTGCACTGAGAAGTACATAACCTTAGCAACAATAAAGCTGCGGGATTAGATAACAGGCCTGTAAGAGAATCAGAGGCTGGATCTCAGAAAAGTATTGTTTAATTATCAATAATATTATATTAAGATGACAAGGAACAAAGAGAGTCAACAAAGGCAAGCGTAGGGGCAGAAAACAAAAGCAAACTGAAACTTATACAGGTATGGCCGCCGGTCGGTGTGGCGCCAGGTCACGTGATGTCAGGGGGAAGCTGGCGTTGCTATGGCAACAGCCGACGTGCGAAGTTACACTCTCCAACACTCCCACCTAACGTTGTTTCAAACAGTCCAAGTTGGCTTCTTAGTCTTCTATACCTTTCTGGAGGTAGAGCTTTCGTAAATATGTCTGCAGCTTGATCATTGGAGCAGACATAAAGAAGGTCAATTGCATGTTTTTGAAAATGATCTCTGATAAAGTGATACGAAATATCAATATGTTTAGTTCTTTTGTGGTATTCTGGGTTGTGAACAAGTCTTATGCAGCTTTGATTGTCGCAAAAAATTGTTGTAGGCTTTACTTGTTCTTGATGTAGCTCGCGTAGAAGTTGTCTCAGCCAAATTGCTTCTTTCGTTGCTTTGAAAGCCGCAATATATTCAGATTCTGTTGTTGACAGAGACACACAATTGTGTTTTTGACTGCACCAAGAAATAGGTCCATTATTGAACATGAACACATATCCGGTGGTTGATTTTCTTGTGTCTAGGTCTCCAGCAAAATCAGCATCGGAAAAACCTATCAGAGATGTAGTGCAGGAACTCCCACCAAAACAAATACCTATGTTTTTCATAGCTTTTAAGTATCCAAATATTTTCTTTACTGCGGTCCAATGTGAAGGTCCTGGGTTGTTCATAAATTGGCTAACCCTGCTGACTGCGTAGGCAATATCAGGTCTAGTTCCAGTCATGAGGTACATTAAACTACCAATTGTCTGTCTGTATGGAATCTTGTTCATTTCTTCAATTTCCTGATTATCCTTTGGGCACATCTCTTTTGTTAGTTTTGAGTAAGGATCAGAAGGTACAGATTGTAACTTAATTTCAAGAAGGGTTGTAATGTTCAAGTGTTCTTTCAATGTATGAGGCTTGATGTAGAAATAACATTTTATTTGATCCATCTGCATTTTGCTTTATTTTGTATACCCACTTGCATGCAATAGCTTTTCTGTCTGATGGTAGTGTCACATAAGTCCACGTTTGATTTTTCATCAAGGAATTGAATTCATCGTCCATAGCTAGTTTCCACTTTTTTGAGTTTTGTCCTACAATTGCATCTTCATAGTTCAATGGTTCTTGGTCATGGACATAACAAGCATATGAAATAGCTCTTGTACAGTTGGTTGATGATTGTTCCTTTTCTCTGATTCTATTCCTGAGAGGGTATCGACATGATTCTTCTGGTTTGGAACTGGTATTTGTGCTATCAACACTTTATTCACTATATATAGTTACCTGCTCTTGTTGGTTATCCTGAATATTTTCTGATGTATTAGCTTCAGTAAATATTACATCTCTGCTTATGATAATTTTTCAAGCAATAGGATCCCACATTCTATAATTTTTGTTAGTTTCAGTATATCCAACAAAAAATGTACGGATACTCTTTTTGTCTAATTTCTTTCTGTTATCTTTTGGTATATGCACATAAGCGTTGCATCCAAAAGTTTTCAAATGTAAGATGGAGGGTTTTCTCTTGTACCATATTTCATAAGGTGTAGAATTTCCCAATACTTTAGTAGTACATCTATTTAAGAGATAGACTGCTGTGTTTACGGCTTCAGCCCACAGTTAAAGTGGCATTTTTCTTCCATGTAACAAGCATCTAGCTGATTCAACTATTGTTCTGTTATCTCTTTCAGAAATTCCATTCTGTTCTGGGGTATATGGAGCAGTGAGTTCATGAACAATTCCTAGAGATTTTAGATAATCAGAAAAATTCTTATTTAAGAATTCTGTGCCATTATCTGTTCTGAATCTTTTTATTTTATTTCCAGTTTCAGTCCTGACTATTTTTACAAATTCTTTAAATTTCTCAAGTACATCTGATTTATGCCTAATGAAGTAGGCCACTCTAAATCTTGAAAAATCATCCTTGAATGATACAAAATATAATTATCCACCTGGTGATCTTTTACTCATTGGTCCACAAACATCTGAATAGATCAGCTCTCCTGGATAGGTCGAATTCGGACTTGTTGACGCGTGAAAAACTTTTTTATTTTGTTTTCCATAGATGCATGCTTCACATAGTAAAGAATCAGGCTTTTCTCTAATTTTAATGTTTTCTTCAAAAACATTATTTTCAAGCATTTGGGTTAATTTTATAGGGTTTACATGACCCATTCTTTGATGCCATATATCTAGACTTAACTGAGCAACATAAGTTTGTGAAGATTGCTTTGCTTTAATAAAAATTCTATAAAGATTTGAATTGTCCTTTATTCCAGTAACTAGCACTTTCGAATTTTTTGTCAATTTTATCTGATTTCCTTTACAAATGAGCGTCAAACCATGTTTTGTTGCAGTAGATATTGAAAAAAGATTGGTCTCCAATTCAGGTATATAGAGAACATCCAAAAGAGTTGCATTAATTTCCTGACTATCAACATAAGAGAGAATATCAATATTTCCCTTACCTTTTGCATACATCTTCTTTCCATCTCCAAGGCACACAGGATGAACACCTTCTGGTATTTATTCGAACGTAGAGAACCATTCTCTTCTGAAAGTCATGTGGTCCGTTGCTCCAGAATCTGCAATCCAGGAATCCTTTGTTTCAGCGAGGAAGGCACTTGTCTCAGCTGAAAAAGCACAGCTATCATCTCTGGCTGAAGAACTTGGCTGTTGTCCTTTTTGTTCTTCCTTTCTTTTATAGCATTCTTTCCACCAATGTCCTTTCTTCTTGCAATATCCACAGTGTGTGTTCTTTTTATCTTTAATGGATTGTTGATGCTGCTGTTGTTTGTTGGAAGCTGTTGAATTTCTGTTGAACTTTGAAAAAGTCATCAAGGCATTATCTGGTTTAAAATTTCCTGAAGAATCCCAATGATCCTGTAAGCTTTCTTCTTTCAGTAATCTTGCCGTCAAGTTTTCTAGAGTCTTTTCTTCTGATGAAACTGAATCCCACGCTGTTATGAAATTCTTGTATTTATCAGGCAAGCTGCAAATTATCTTTGTAATTAGGGCAACATCAGAGATTGGCTCACCTAGATCTTTCATTTGTTGTGCCTGAGTTTCAAATTTGGAAATGTGAGAAGCAATGTTATCATTTGGATTCATTTTATATTCGAAAAATCTTTGTTGCAGCAAATATTTGTTTGTTTCAGATTTCAGTTCATATATTGTTGATAATTTCTTCCACATTTCTGCTGAAGTCTGGCAATTAACAATCTGTTGTAGATATTTAAACTCAAGAGCAGTAGTGATCAGCATTTTGGATTTTGCATCTTTCTTTTTCCATTCAGAGAATTTTGCAATATCCTCTATTTCAGGTTTTACTTCAGAGCCATCAGTTATACTGAGAAGATATTTTGCTTCTAGAATATTCTTCATTTGAAATTTCCATAGATGAAAATTATCGCCGTTGAATTTTTGAATTTGTGGAAGTTCAGTTGTCATCTTGAGCAAGCAAACGAATTTCAGCTTAGATAAACAAAAATATTTGATACCAACCAAGCTCTGCTGCCATGTAAGAGAATCAGAGGCTGGATCTCAGAAAAGTATTGTTTAATTATCAATAATATTATATTAAGATGACAAGGAACAAAGAGAGTCAACAAAGGCAAGCGTAGGGCAGAAAACAAAAGCAAACTGAAACTTATTAAGGTACAGCCGCCGGTCGGTGTGGCGCCAGGTCACGTGATGTCTGGGGGAAGCTGGCGTTGCTATGGCAACAGCTGACGTGCGAAGTTACACTCTCCAACAATGCCAAATTAGGCAATTAAAACTTTGTATATACCAAAAGAATATATTAAGCATTTAACAAATATTTACTTACTATATTAAGAATTTTACTATGGGCCTAAATAAACTTGAAGGAATAAAAATGACTTACTGTATAGGGGCAAAGCCCAGTACTGCAGCTGTCATATTTTCCTGATAGATAGTAATCGTCCTTTTTAAAAGCTTTTATTTAACTTGCTTCCCTGTCTGCCTATCCAAAAATATTGTAATCAATTTTTAATATAATTCTATAGCAATAAGAATCTGAAATTTGGTACACTTTTCAGAACCTGATGACAATGCAAGTTGACAAATTTTCAGACTTCTGTGTTGTCAGGGTGGCCAGAAATGGATAAATTTCCAAATTGCCTTTCAAATTTTGTAAATTAATTTTTATATACTTCCATATCAAATAGAAGAATGAAACTTTTAACACTCACCCAGTTAAATGAACAATGCAAGTGTAAAAATTTTCAGACTTCTGGGAGGTCAGAATGGCCAGGAATGAACAAATTTCTACAATTATGTTTAAGTCTTATGTTACGCCTCTTACAAGGAATTGACCAATCCGCCGCGAGCAGGCATCCATCTATTTAAGGCTTAATTCCCAGTGGACTTTTGATTCTAAGTTCTGTTAATTCATCACTAAAAACTAACTAAATACACCTATCCCCCAGATTTACAAGGTAGATACGTTCCTGAGAAAAAACGTGTAAATCGAAAATTAAAATTTTCGCGAAATTTTTATGCAAAGAAATACAGACACAGTGTGCGTGTGCAGCAAGTCAGCACATAAGCTCGGGATTCCTCGTGAGATGTGTACACAGCGCATGTGTTCAATCACAGTAGCATTTAGTATAGTGCGATAAAAACAAAAAAAAAAACTTATTTGGAAAACGTGTAAAACAAGTACCGTGTAAATCGGGGGAGAGGTGTAATTAATAGATAAAAATATATTTTAAAAAAGCTTTTATTCAAATGCACTAAAAAGGAAAAAATAAAATATTGTATCTTCTGTCTTTGAGCAATTAGATATATCTGAGTGAAAATAAAAGCGGCGGTAGACGATCATATTTAGAGAAGAGATAAAAAATATAGCAAACACTTATAAAAATCGCTAATCAGTTGACTACATATTTTTACCCAGGATGTCACAAAGATACACATGTGTGTTTAAAGGGATTGCAGCTAAAGTTGGTGATTTATTATTGTTTTGTGCTTGTCATTAATATTTAAAACACATTTACATTTTATATATTTTATTCAATTACGATCAAAATTACATAAACATCACATTTAATTATATATCATCACAAACAATTATATAACATAACTACATATATTAAGCCAACTATATATTTTTTGTTTTCGTCACTGGTCCAATATTTTTATTTTCATAGACTAAATTATGAGATTAATTTATAAATGAAAAATATGCAAAACAAATAAACAACTATATACATCAATTCCCCCTTCTTAGGCTTGGCCCCTCATTTATTTATTTATTTTTTATATCTCTGTGGACATCTGCGCTCCCTCTGAGGGTACCTGGGGGTTGTAACACTTTTCTCCTCGGAGATTGGAGTTGGCACACATTCAGCATCATTCATATTAGTGGGATGTGATTTACCAGGCAACATTTTTTTAATGTAGTTTTGATGAACTTTTTTTTCACTGTCACCTTGTTTTATTAAATAAACATTCCTTCCTAGTATTTTAATTATCTTTCCTGTATACCAAGAGGGATGATTATTAGTGATCCACCTAAATTTCACAGTCTCATCCACTTTAAATTTACTGTTAACATATTGACCATTGACTTTGGAGACTTTTACTTCTTCTTTTGACAACACAGAAAGTATTGATCTGATCTTTCTTCCAAGAAATAGTTCCGCAGGTGATGTCCCTTTTCTAATATTTACATCTGTCCTTATAAAGAATAAAGACCTGGACAGAGCCAAATCTAGTTCCACCTGCTCGTTTTCATATAATAGCTTTTTTAGCAATTTCTTTACCTCTCTTACAGAGACTTCTGCCTGTCCATTCGATTTTGGGTGATATGGGGGAGATGTCACATGGGATATGCCATTCTTAGACAAAAAATCACCAAAGTCACTACTAAAGAAAGGAGGACCATTATCAGAAACCACTACTTGTGGAAATCCGTAACGAGCAATACAATTTCTCATAAAATTTATTCAAAAATATGCACTGGTAGATGGTACTTCAGAAACTTCAACCCATGAAGAGAATGAATCTACTGCTAGTAAAAACAGTCTATTTTTGAAATTGAAATAGTCCATGTGAACCCTCCTCCATGGTCCTGCGTATTTAGGCCAACTCGCAGTCCTTTGATGAGGCAAACTTTCATTAGAAAGACAAGTTCTACAATTTTTTGTAATTATTTCTATTGAAGAGTCCATGACGGGCCACCAAATAGATGAACGAGCCATCATTTTCATTTTATTAGTCCCTGCATGGCTCTCATGTAATAATTGAAGTACCTTTTCATGTAGACTTTTTGGAATAACCATTCTATTCTCAAGAAAAATACATTTTTGGAGAATGGTAAAGTCATCAATCCTTTTTAAATAAGGAATGAGATCATCATTGGGACTTGAGGGTAACTCCCCTGTCTCAATAATTTCATACAATTTGAATAAAGTTCTGTCTAAATGTGTTTCATGAGCCACAAGAACATGGTCAGTGATGGAAGTATTCAAGAGTAAAATTTCACCACTCCCATCATTATATTCCAAATTATTCTTTTGAAACTCTGGAAATCTAGAAAGGAAATCTGGAATAATATTATCCTATCCTTTTTTATACTTAATTTCAAAATTAAAATTTGAAAGAGTTAGAGCCTATCTATGAAGTCTATTTGCAATGAGTGGAGGCAAATTTGTTTTATCTCCAAAAATAGTTATTAAGGGCTTGTGATCAGTATAAATGGTGAATTTCCTACCAAAAAGGTAATTTTTTTAAATTTATTTACTGCAAAAACAATTGCAAGTCCTTCTCTTTCAACTTGTGAATATTTTCTTTCATGAACATTTAAAGTTCTGGAAATGAAACACACAGGCCTTTCCTCCCCATCCTTCAAATGTGAAAGGGTTGCTCCTATTCCCACCTGACTTGCATCACAAGAAAGAATCAAAGGCAAATTTAGGGAATAATGCGATAAACATGAGGTCTCATCTAATGCATTTTTACAGGAATTGAAAGATCCATCTGTCTCAACATTCCAAGACCATTTCACATTCTTTTTTAATAGGTTGTATAAAGGATATGCTAAATCTAAAAGATTTGGCAAAAATTTACTATAAAATGACAAAAATCCAAGGAAGCTTTTTAATTCAGTTATATTCTTAGGAACTGGACAATTATTTATGCAAGCTAGCTTGTCTTTCAAGGGGTATATACCAAATCCATTAATTTTATGTCCAAGATATTCAATCTCATTTTAACAAACAAGCACTTATTTTTGTTTATCGTAAAATTATTTTCTTTAAGAATATTAAGTGTTCTCTTAAGAATATCTAAATGGTTTTCCAAATTCTCTGATGCAATAAGAATATCATCAAAATAAATGTAAACATCATTGATTCCCGAGAAGAAGGATTCCATTGTCTTCTGAAATATTTCAGAAGCAGTCTTTATACCAAAAGCCAAACGATTATATTTATATAAACCTTTGTGAGTGGAGACAACCAAATACTTTTTTGAAATATCATCCATCTCAATTTGATGGTAAGCCTTTGACAAATCTAATTTAGTAAATAATTTATTTCCTTGAAAATTACTTAAGACTGAATCAATGTTAGGGATAGGATATTTAACATCCTCTAAGTAAGGATTTAAACTCTTTTTAAAATCAGCGCAAAGTCTAATTTGGCCATCCGTTTTGCAACACAAACAAGTGGGGAAGCACAATCACTTCTATCTATAGGAGCAAAATATTTGAATCAACCAATTTATCAATTTCATCTTCCACCAGTTGTTTTAAGGCAAAAGGAACTTGTCTGAATTTGTAAAATTTTGGGATAAAGTCAGCCTTCACATCAAGATGGCATTTGATACCTTTAATAGGGCCAGATTTGTATTCAAAAATGGGATTTATAATCATTATAAGTGACTCTACATTAAAAGAGTCCAATTTATGTAAAGATTGAAAGAAATATAAAAAACTAAGGAAATCTCTTCCCAAAAGAAATTTAGAGAAATTTAAATCAGTTATGAGTATCTCAATCACCCTAGAAACATTTCTAAATTTTATATCAAATTTAGCCTTGCGCCTAAAATAGGTATTTTAGAACCACTATAGCCTGTTAAGATGGTATCACATTTGTTTAACTCAATATTTTTAAAATATTTAAAGTAAACACATTTAGTTAAAGTAGTAATGGCTGCACCAGTATCAATTTCAGCCAAAAGTTCAATCTCATTCACATACACAGTTTCAGTCAAAGGAGGATGTAAATTTATATTATACAATGACAAACTATTTTGAGAATTTGAAGGATTATTAACATTAGGGTGCGACTTAAATTTATTAAAATTCTTTTTAGAATTTATGGGCAAATTATGGTCAGACCTGTCTTTTTTATAACATATTGTGCAAATATGACCTAATTTACCACAAACTCTACAAGTAGCAGATTAAAAAAATATATAATGAAGATGGTTAGTCTTACCACAGTGTTTACAGGTATTATTAATGGCGTGAAGATACTGTGGGGACTGATGGGCATTTTCGGATCTTTTGATATTATGTAGCTCATTATCCGCTGATTCCGCAGACAGAGCTATGTCCACTGCACCATCAAAAGTTAAGTTTTCTTCTTGTAGGAGTTTCTTTTGGGTAGATGAATCAATGATGCCAGCAACAAATCTGTCACGTAAGGATTCTTGTGAAAAATCTCCAAAAGAACACTTTGAGCTTGGTCTTTAGGCGTATCATATATTTAGACATAGTTTCTCCAGACTTTTGATCCATTTTCTGAAATATGAATCTTTCATATATTATATTAGTTTTTGGATTAAAATGTTTTAATAAGATCGTACATAATTTATCAAAAGGAACTTGAGCAACTTCCTCTGGAAAAACTGAATTTCGCAAGATACTAAATATTTAGGGCCTATACTTGAAATAAGAAATGACGTCTTAAAATCTTCCTTTGTTTTTGAAATTAACATAAATTGTTTTAAGCAATATATATAATTTTCCACATTTTCTAAATTCTCATCAAATTTCTCAAACGTACCTGAAGACATATTTGAAGTATAATTTCTTCTCCCAAATCAATTTCTTTGTTCTTTACAAAATTCGCTTTTCCTCGTCGCCAGTTGTTTTGTGCTTGTCATTAATATTTAAAACACATTTACATTTTATATATTTTATTCAATTACGATCAAAATTACATAAACATCACATTTAATTATATATCATCACAAACAATTATATAACATAACTACATAACATTAAGCCAACTATATATTTTTTTGTTTCGTCACTGGTCCAATATTTTTATTTTCATAGACTAAATTATGAGATTAATTTATAAATGAAAAATATGCAAAACAAATAAACAACGATATACATCAATTATATCTCACTTAGCAGAAGGAATACAACAGTAGGATTTGCCTTCAACCTCCCCTTCAGAAGAATCCTTGGCGCCGTGGATGTCCTCTTGTGACGCGTTCCGCTCCACACTATACACATGCAACCTGGACAAACATCGCCTTGCAGGATCATCCACACGCTCGCCAGGAGGTAACTCGCCGCCCTAGCCGCAAATCTCGATGTCACCAGACTGAACTCTCTCCCAGACTGCGATGTCCTCTTGGCGCACAAACCCCCTTCAGGCCGACCGCTTTCTCGCTCCTTCTTTCCTGAAGGCACCTGCTGGACTGCCTGTCTGCCGCCCCCTGCTCTGGAATCTGTCAATCAACACTTCCTTGTGGAGGGGGGTGGGGCTGCATACCTTCTTTACTGGCTTGATCACTTATCCTCTTCATCTTTTTTGCTGCATCATTTCATATTAAATCACACTAGGTTAGAAATTCATGATGGATCCTGTCCCCGCCGCTTTTATTTTCAATCAGATACATCTAATTGCTCAATGACTGAAGATACAATATTTTATTTTTTTCCTTTTCAGTGCATTTAAATTGATTTCTTTAAAATGTATTTTCATTTTTAAATTATTTTATTTTATTTTTTCGCGCCCTCTACTGAACCAAACTGTTGCGCCCCCTATGGACTCTGTGCTTTAAAACTACATTTTATTTTGAATTTCAAATATATTTAATATTTAATCTATATTTATTGTGTTTTTTAATAAATTATTTAAAACATATTCTTGAACAGAAAGAGCAAGAGATAATTGCATGCATGATGCCTTGGAATTTATTTGGTGGAGTTCTAGGTACTCATCTTAGTTGATGGTTGAGGTCGTTGATAGAGGTTATTTTGATGAGATACAGGTTTATCTTATGCCTGATCATCTTCTACAGGCTCTCGAGCCTGACAGGTCCTTAATAACCTCACACAGGTCTGCCTTCATCACTGTAGGACTCTTGGCGTTGGGTGTAGCAGGCCAAATGGGGTGTGTAGTCCATAGGAAGGCTAGGGAGGTCTATAAACCATACAAGCGGCGCCGTGAAATAGGAGATGACCACTGACCACCGCTGCGCGGCAGATCGGCGGAAGCCAATAGAACCAGAATAGACATCCTAGGGTGCTGTCTTTTTTGTCTTCCTCTAAAAATGTAGCTAATAAGTAATACTAATAAAACACTAACTTTGAAATACTTATCTGAGCCATCGCTGAGCTATTAAATCGACACACCACAAGCTCCTGTAGCATGCCATATCCTTTAAGATGTCCATGAGGTTTTGGACCTGGAGTAAGGTTCCTCTGGTCTTGCCTGTAGTTGCAGTTACAGGCTGCATGCTAGAGCAGTCAATTGACTGTCAGAATTAGGCCTCAGTCAACTAAGGACTCGTGCATCCCCTGCCTCATCACTCTCACATATAGGTGAGTTCTTTTTTTGTTGTTGTTGCTAATTTTGCCCCACCCCTCTGTCAAACACCCTTTCATTACATTTAAATTTATTTAGGCCACCAGCTATTTATAACTGTTTGGGTTAAATTTTTGTCTTCTTCATCCCCCAACAATAGACTAGCTCTGAACATAATCCCTACAGCCTAAATTCCTGTGTCCAAAAATACAAAAAAATTCCAGAGAATAAATTAAAAACCGAATAAAAATGCTATGAGAATACATTTTTTTAAAACTATTTTAACAGCGTTATATAACACTAAAAAAAAAAAAAGTTTATATTTATAAAAAAAAATGAAAATCATAAAATAATACTACCAAAATGGAATATATAATACTTAAAGCATAATTTGTTATATTTAAGTAGAAAATAGTATCTTGAAAGTACAAATATTATATATATTAAGTGCAATATATTATTAAAATATATATTATAATAAAAATATAAATTTATAAAAATTATAATATATTATAAAAAAAAAGAGCCTAAGTGTCTATTTATTCTATCACTGAATTTGTATGGGCTTTAACCCCAATGCATCACTATCATCATCAAGTTATTGCTCGAATGCGATAAGCTTTTTCTACCTATATTTACATTTGACGGGGAAAATTTACAAAATTACAATAAAATTATAGAAAATGGGTGATAACGAGCAGAAGGCCATGCAGCTTGTTGCTGATGCTGAAAAGAAGTTAAAATCTTCACAAGGCTTTTTGGGATCGATGTTTGGGTAAATAATTTATAGCCATTTTAGTAATACTAAGTATTTAAACTTTTTTTTTTTTTTGTATATTTCAGAAATTCATCGAGCAAGCTTGAGGAAGCATGTGAAATGTATACAAGGGCCGCAAACATGTTTAAAATGGCTAAAAAATGGAATGGTAAGTGATAAAAATATTTGTAAACAATCATCTAATTAACAATTGGAAGTATATTTATCTTGTTCGAATCAAATTTTATGAAACGAAAAAATTATATGATCTTTTAAAGAACTGAGCTACCTCTAAGTAAAATTAAATTTTGTGTAAAAAAATAAAATATATATATTTTTAGATTTTAAAATGAGTTTTTATGTGTAAAAATTGCTTAGAATTCATAATATGAATCATTTAGATAATATTTGGATAGTTGTGTTGAGCATATCAATTGTTTTTTTTTTAAATATAAAATTGACCATATTTTGGCATATGGTATTTCAAAAAATAAAGAACAGCCAAATTGCTATCTTGTAAAAATCCAATATTGGAATGCAAATGACATTAATTCATTTATGGCAATCCAAACAGCTTTCTACCAGCATCTAGTATACTTGTAGATGGCAAACATTCACAATCTTTTTTTACTCATTTTTTTTTTGTGGCATAGAATCTCCCAATGAAATAGTTAAACCTCTTTAATTCAACAATCCAGGGGATTATAGCTTTCTGTTGAATTAAAGTCGTCTTCTTCTTTCTTATCTCCACTCAATCATATAAGGGTATCAAGTTGTGACCCTTGATGGTCTCAGTTTGACAACCATCATGACTGGGTGAAGTAGAATGTGTCTGCCTTTTTCATTAAGACTGGGAGCACTACTCAGTGGCAGGCCCACTTAGCTCCAAAAGAAATGTCCGCCTCTCACATGAGGAACAGACGCCATGTGCAGCTGCTTCTAACATGGAATACAAACACTGCTCATCCTGTGACCCTGGATTAGCAGCCCTTACAGGGTACTATCAGCCGGGCCAGCTGAACCCAGGTTTTTTTATTGAGCTTGTTACTGCACCCCCTCCTCCTTTTTCATCCGGGCTTAGGACCGGCAAAGGCGGAGTTTTTTTGTAGCATAGAATCTACCAATGACATAGTTAAACCTCTTTAATTCAACACCCCAAAGGATTATAGCTTTCTGTTGAATTAAAGTAAGTGTTGAGTTAGTCAGTTGATTTCATCATAACATTCACTGCTAGTGGACATTTTTCTCTAGGACGAATTTCTTTTGCTGATAATTTATCTGTTACTTCAATATGTTCATTAGAAGGTACATTTTCATGTTCCTCGTGTCGTGGGCTTTCTTTCAATACCTGGAAGCGTTTCAAGGATTTGATATTTATTGAGTCCATGGCCAAGTGCTCCAAGCTCGTGCTCCGCGTGGCCACACACCCAAGGTTCTCTATGATAAACAATATCATTAAAATAATATTCAGTTAAAAGTGTCTATAGCGCCCCCTCTTGGGACTCACCAAAATAGGGTGCTATAGAGAGGGGGTGCTATAGACAGATCATTTTTAATGTAAATCGCATCGTACTACGTATTTAAAATTGGGCTCTATAGAGAGGAAGGCGCTATTTAGAGGGGGCGCTATAGACAGGTTTAACTATATAATTAAAATAATATTTATAGAAAATAATGTCTCCTTTCTTTCTTTCTTTCTTATCTCCACTCAATCACATATTAGAGTATCAAGTTTGTAGAGCTTGTTGATGGTGTCTGCTCGGGATGAGTAGAGCTCATCATTGGATACAGTCAATAATGTTATTATATATAAATTAATAATTGATTCCATTGGAACGTTTTATATTATTTTTTTTCTGAATGTTTCATGATAAACTTTTGGACAAAAATTGCATTAATACATTTTGAACAAAGTAAAATTACAAATACTATTTTAATCTTATGTAATTGTAAATATAATGAGAAGAGAAAGTAAATAAATTTTGAAAATAAAAACACAAAAATTTTAAAAAATTATTTATACAAAGCAATAACGCGCCATCTAAATATAGCAAATGAAAACATTTAGACGCGAATGTTTCTTTTATACATATATCAAATTTCTACTGTCCTTACTGCGATGAAATTTGCATTTCTAAGATTCCATCCTTCAGTGTAGCATATATAAGCAGAATGATCCAATACAGTATTAGGGCTCTAAAAAAGCAGTCTGGTAGATTAAAAAAAAAAAAAAAAAAAAAATTGGAGAAACTACTGGGAGGATTCACCACTGATGATCAAAGTCCTCCAAATATTTTTTCATCGCAGTAAGAGCAGTAGAAGTTTGATATATGTATAAAAGAAATCGTTTATGGTTGTGTACTTTTAGGAGTAGAACCCTAGTGTGTATTTTAGCTGATTAATTTTCAAAAAGGCCTTGCATGTCTTTTCTGTTTGTTATTTCAAATAGCAGAATGTTACACCTCATTGTTTAAGTCATCTATGGAAAATAACTTTCCAGAATGGTTGCAAGGTCAACCTGCAACCCCAAAACACATTATTGACTCGTCCATTGATGAGCTCCCCAGCAGACATCTTATCTTCTTCTTCCTTATCTTCACTTAATCATATCAAGGTATCAAGCTTGTAAAGCATGACAACCATCATGATTGGGTGAAGTAGAATGCGTCAGCCTTTGTCATCAAGACTGGGAGCACTACTCAGTGGCATCCCGACTTAGCTCCAAAAGAAATGGCCGCCTCTGACATGAGACATCATATGATTGACTGAAGATAAAGAAGAAGATTGTTTACGCCGTTTAAGTTAGGATTAAATTGTCCAGAGGTGAACAAAAATTTTGTGATTTCAGTGAGGATATATTTGACGTAATATAACTTTTAAGTACTTTGCACATACACTAACAATGGCCTCTGTGCCCCGTAAAGTAGATTATTCTTAGTAATAAATTTCTACTTAGACAAAATTATTTAATGTGTCGAAATTTAATTTTTAAAAGGTTGCAAGGTTTGAAATAATGAGGTTATATTGAATTCATTTTTAAAACAGTGTAAGATGTGATTAAACATGATTGTTGGTTTATCTTTTAGCTAAGTCAACATTTTATTGTTATTAATAATCTTTATAAACATATATGCTATTGCATTGAAAGTTACATACCAAGAAGGAGAAATATCTGTGAAATAAATGTTATTCAAAAGCCAAGCCTTTCTCAAGAAGCCTCTGGGACCAAAATTTATTTTGGTCGCAGTGGTACAGCCTACTCCACGCTGACGAGCGCCAACAGTGCAAAACACGTTCGTGGATGGCTTTTCTTAATTTATCAAGAAATTGGGTTGGCCAAATATCAGGGAACAGGCAAGGAACATCAATGTTTAGTTGATTTCTGTTCACACCATATGGCGCTCTGCCTTCTGTAAAGCACATGTGCTCCTGGTCAGGATATGCTTTCTTTATTTTTAATATCAACACCTGACCCACTTATTTTTTATTATTATTATTTTTTTCTAAATACAAGGTAATAAGACCAAATTCAAATAAATAAATAGTGTGTGACGTTTCGGTAACAGCATTGTTACCATCTTCAGACAAAAGTACTGTCTGAAGATGGTAACAATGCTGTTACCGAAACGTCACACACTATTTATTTATTTGGATTTGGTCTTATTACCTTGTGTTTATAATCTACAATCCAAATTGTGCCTCATCAATTTTTTCTAAATGTTATTCAATCATACAATTGAAACAAATACAAAGACTCACACCAACAACAGGTTGATACACACACCTGTCAAAATAGAGTATTGGACCTTTTCTGTGATGTACGCAGCAACTCAGTTAAAGAAACATCTGATGTTATGTGGCAGTGTTACAACTGGTATGCTCAGTAAGAAATAGGTCCTAGTCAGGCCATGGAAATTTCATCACAGGGAAACAGCATGTGACAAAATACTGCTAGAAATCACCCCAGGAATCCTTGACATAGCTTTAACATTAATATCACCATTAGGCCTCCAGGGAAAGTTATTAATGGAATTCTTGTTAGGTATATGACTCATTCAGGGTTCGCGGATATTCCCCCTGGCCTGCCGTTTTACCACCGATTTTGTGTTATCAAATTGGCGTTTTTTTATTCGCAATTTTACCGATCATGCTATCGTATAAACATGTTTCACGTCCGATTTTTCTGAATTGGATACTTTTGATTCATCCTCAATTGATTCAGAATACACTGGGCTTTATTCCTTTGATGGAAATAACGATATTTTAAGAAAATTCCGATTTTCAAATTTCACATTTCACTTACAAACAAGGGGGTCGGTGGAAGGCTGGTTAAGCCGTTTGGTTTTCGACCACTAGGACCCGGGTTCGATTCCCGCATTGGACACTTTTTTCTGTTTAAAAAAAAAAAAAAAAAAAATGCTCCAATGGCCCCCGATTCTTGCAAAAGTCCAACCCCACCAGCGAGTGCAAGTAACCAAACGGGGCTCTGGCATTTGTAAGTGCAAAGTCGAACTGCTTTTCACATGTGTAGACATGTGGTGAGCTTACAGTAAAAAGCAGTCGCTAACTACCCACCATGATTATCATGGCCTGTACCACGTGTACTAGGGATAAGCAAAAAAAAAAAAAAAAAAAACTTTCAAACAAGGTATTAGAGGCATTTTTAAAATAAATATAGTATTATATTATTTGAGAAAGGTGTTCTAAAATACTCTAATACCTTTTAAATATATAATTAATAATGTTTTGCCTAGGGGATTTGGCTTAATTTTTAATTATATATAGGTTTATATATGAACAAGCATGCTAATGATAAGAAGAACCTATTAACAAATGACTTCTTTTGATATTCAGCATCACTGTAAAGAAATAGGTCAATTTAGGGAATTAAAACAAAGTGACCATTATTAAGTGGCTGCCTTTTCCTGTTTGTATGGCTGTTTTCTAATTATACGGTCTAAAAAATTTAGAAAAGTTTAAAAAAATGGCCAAACCGTGGCTATAGTGAACCGTGGCTATAGTGAACCAAAAGCTCTGTCCCATCGGGGTTCACTATAGAGGGGTTTTACTGTATATTCTATTAAATAAAAGTATAATTTGTAAAAATTTATACAACATTACAGCAAAAATAGAATAAAAATGAAAACAAACAATGCCGCTAATTTTTTGTTTTGAAATTGCGATCCGCATGCTGAAACATGCTCAAAATTTTGTTGTTTTAAAATTTTTTTAAATCACAATTTTAAGTTCGTTATAAGCCTAGTATTTTTAATAGATTTTAGCATTTTGGGACCGAAAATAGGTTCCTTATAGCGGTAGTTCATTATTTAAAAAATCGCAAAGTTCGTTATAAACGATGGTATTTTCAATGGAATGGAATCGGGAATCGCCGTGGGTTCGTTATAAGGGAAGGTTCGCTATATCCAGGGTTCGTATTAGCGGGGTTTTACTGTATATATTCCTTTATATGTAGTACACAAGGTATTGTGCACAAGGTAATAAGACCAAATCCAAATAAATAAATAGTGTGTGATGTTTCGATAACAGCATTGTTACCATCTTCAGACTAAAGTGCTGAATGAGAAAAAAGAGAATATGGTTTTACAGGCTACTAACCAAAGTGTATGATTTTTGTTCCCAAAAAACAAAATAATGAGAATAAAATCACAGCATGTGTTTAAATAGTTATGGTTATCAAGTAAGCAAGCTAGCAGATAAGAAGATAGTTTTCTGAGAAACATAGAATATTATTCTTAGAATTAAAGTGAAAAAAAAAACATTTAAAAAATATATATAATTAAGTGGGTTTTTTCCACTTTTAATTCTAAGAATTATATATTGTTTCTCAGAAAATTATCTTCTTCTTATCTGCTATCTTGTTTACACACTTGATAACAGTAACTATTTTAAACATGCTGTGGTAAAATTTCTCATTCAGGTACTTTTGTCTGAAGATGGTAACAACGCTGTTACCCAAATGTCACACACTATCAATTTATTTGGATTTGGTCTTATTTTCCTGTAGCTATAATCTATATCCAAATTCGTGTTTTATCACGATATACAATAGAACCTCCCTGTAAAGGACATATAGTTGCAGAGCCAAACTGTCCTTTGGAGAGGTGTCCTCTTACCGGAGAGTTTCTAAATAGTAAAAATGGTAATTTTGTAAATGAAAACTGTCCTTTGTAGAGAGGTGTTCTCTAGCAGAGTGTCCTCTCATGGAGATTCTACTGTATATATAAAATTAATAAATAAAAATATAATACATATGAAAACACCAAAACGCAAATGTTTCTTTTCACAAATAAATCAAACTTCTACTGTCCTTACTACGATGAAAAAATATTGGGACAGTAGAAGTTTGACTTATTTGTGAAAAGAAACATTTGCGTCTTGGTGTTTTCATATGTATTATATAGATGGCACGTTATTGCTATGTATTAAATAAAAATATGTTAAATATGTAAATTAGAAAATAATTGCTAAATATTCATATGCATGTATATATATATATATGTTATCTTTAATGATGGCCAGGAAAGACTACCCCAACAATGGACAGCAAGAGTTGTTATCTGCAGAGTGGGCAGAGTGATGTAGTGGCAGGATGGTACATGTAAGTCTAGAGAGAATGTCAGCTACACCAGGGCAAATGCTGAAACTCTTCAGGAAATATGAAACTTGACTTGTGTAGCCAGAGATATATCCAGATATATTACTTCTCCAGCTGGTTAATACCATAGTTCATTGTGATTAGTTGGCTTGTAAAGAGAGAGAGAGAGAGAGTGTATGTTCAAGGATTTTGGTATTGATCCCATGTATGTATACCACCAACTGGGTTTGCACAATACCTGGCTATGAGCCAAGCTTCCTTACTTCCTCCAATCTGTTAACCCCAGCCCTTCCCACTTCTCACCTTCTCGCCTTCCTAGCATTTATCTAATATTAAGAAAGAAAAAAAAGGCATCTCCTTATACTCCAACTTAAAGTTGCTGATGGCTTGTGCCATCAACAACCCGAAACACGTACGTGTTAGCTTTTTTTTATTAATCAAGATTGGGTATTTGGCCAATTCTGGAATAATTAAAAATCAACGAATAGTTTATATTTATTCCAAAAGATGGCACAAGCCATCAGTAACTTTCAGACTGCATGATAAGATGTATTTTTTTTCCTTTCTTAATTTATGCACCTTATACCAGTACAATATCCCATTTGTACTATTTTTTTCACATTTATCTAAAAGATAAATTTAATTGCCATCTTATCGATAAAATATGTAACAAATAAATTTACTGGCAATGTGTTTCTTTTCAATAATAATCATCAAATATTATCTCTACAGACCTTACTGTAATGATGAAAGTTATTGAATGAGAGGGCTTTTGGTTCAACATTATCATTAAATATTATCTCTACAGACCTTACTGCAATGATGAAAGTTATTGAATGAGAGGGCTTGGTTCAACAATATTATCAAATATTATCTCTACAGACCTTACTGCAATGATATAAGTTATTGAATGTGAGGGCTTGGTTCAACAATAGCATCAAATATTTAAGGACCTTACAGCAATAAGTTATTGAATGTGAGAGGGTTTTTATTAATTTTTACAAATTTATCTATAAATCATATAATGAGGGTAGGATTCAATTCTACCTGAATCAATAACACCTTTCATGAATAAACACAAGGTAATAAGACCAAATCCAAATAAATAGTGTGTGACGTTTGGTAACAGCATTGTTACCATCTTCAGACAAAGGTGCTGAATAATTTATTTATTTGGATTTGGTTTTATTACCTTGTGTTTATTATTTATTTATTTGGATTTGGTCGTATTACCTTGTGTTTATAATCCATAATCCAAATTGTGCCCTATCACCTCTCATGAATATTCCCTCTTTAAGGTAGTCTCTCCTCATCAGAGGTTATGTCAACACATTTTTAACTTTTCAAAGACTTAAGGAGGTTGTTGCTTATCAGATTGCTAAGTTTTACTGTATCAACCTACTAGTGAGCCACAATTTTTGGATTAGCAAAAATATTATGAGACAAATGCGAAGATTGGGCTATTTTTGTCCAAGTGTAAACAAAGCATGTCATCGTGAAAATTTTTCGCACCCCTTTTCAAACATAGCACATGTTACACATAATTAAATAATAATTTTAAAGTTTAATAATAAAATTTTATTGCCTAAACAATTTTATTTATAAATTAATTTATGTTGAAATATTGTATTTAAGTAACTACAAGGTTGTCCCAAAAGTTTGTAAATACATGCAAAATTGAAATACCAATATTATTAAAAAATTGACAATTATACCGCAAATGTTTCTTTTGAATGAAAAATCAATATTTATTTAATTCATCCTTTCATACTTCATTCTTAAGGTTTGAAATAATCGTTATTTCTCCTTAAAATAAACACAAGGTAATAAGACCAAATCCAAATAAATAAATAGTGTGTGACGTTTCGGTAACAGCGTTGTTACCGAAACGTCACACACTATTTATTTATTTGGATTTGGTCTTATTACCTTGTGTTTATAATCTTTAATCCAAATTGTGCCTTATTCCTTAAAATAAATTTCAATTTTTCGTTCAAAAGAAGCATTTGTGTATAATTGTCAATTTTCACTCTACAATCATAAGCCACATTATATTGTATCACCAATATTATTCGCTGTTATGTATAATGTCTTTGTATTATGTATTTGCCATAATAATTGCTAAGTAATAACCTCTTGGGACTCGCCAAAATAGGGTGCTATAGAGAGGGAGGCGCTATTTAGAGGGGGCGCTATAGACAGGTTTAACTGTATATGCTGAGTTGAAGGAGAGCCACATACTATGTGCTAATGAAGACTGTGTTTATTTTATTGGTTTATTTTAGTGAAATTTCCTTGTTGTAAGTCCTGATAGTATTTTGTCACTGTAACTTTTGACCGAGAAGTGCCTTTTGCAAATTTTGTTTTTATCATTTCACAAAGTTGTAGAATGACGTTTAACAAGTTTTACTGCAAATGTTTCTTTTACAGAACGAAAATCGTAATTTTAATTATTTTAAGGAGAAATAACGACTATTCCTATCCTTAGGGATGAAGTATGAAAGAATGAATTGTGAAGAGTAATGATAAACGGAAAAATAAAAGTGTCAAAATGGGAATCGAACCCACAGTGTTCCGCGTTACCGGGCAGATGCCATGTCCACTAGGCTACCTGGACATATTTTTCCATCCGTAAATATTATATAAAGTTAGTTTATAATACAATATAATGCTGCTATGATTATAGAACGACGTTTAACAAGTTTTACCCCAAATGTTTCTTTTTACGCAGAAGGAAAAATCATAATTTTAATTATTTTAAGGAGAAATAACGACTATTCCTATCCTTAAGGATGTTGACACAATATATTTATCCCCCTCCCCTCCTGAAAATTGACAAATAGTCACATTTTTGTCAATCTTGAGAATTTTCAACTGAGAATTGGTGAAACTAAATAGTAAGTTGTTTGAAGGAAGTAAAACCTAATAGATCCAATAATCACATGTGAGTTTTTCTAAAACTGGATACATATTAGTCTCTTCTCTGCATTCCAAGCCAGCAAATTTTGTTTTGGTAAGAGCATTCTATCATCTTTATAAATATAAGAAAGAACCTGCTGTTTGCAGAAAATAAAACCGTGTTCCCTTAAAAATCTAATAAAATTTTATTTTACAAACATATACAAATCAATATTACAGTAGAACCTTCTTTATGACAGCTTTCTATATAACGGAGTAATTTGGTTATAACTTCTTATTTCTAATATCCCAATTCTCACTTGTTTTAACCATAGTTCTAACCATTTACAAGATTTTAGCAACAGTCCCAAGGGATGTTGTTATAATAAGGTTCCACCATAATTGGGTAGAGAAAATGAAAACACCAAAACGCAAATATTTCTTTTCACAAATAAATCAAACTTCTACTGTCCTTACTGTGAGGAAAAATATTGAAAGGGCTTGTCTCATCAGTGGTGAACCCTCCCAGCAGTTTCGCCAATTTAATCTACCAGACTGCTTCTTTTAGAGCTCTAATACTGTTATTGGATCATTTTGCTTATATATGCTTCACTGAAGGATGGATTCTTTAGAAATTCTTATAAAGTTTGATTTATTTGTGAAAAGAAACAGTCGCGTTTTGGTGTTTTCATTTTATATATATAGATGGCGCAATATTGCTATGTAATAATTGGGTATAGAAAATATAGAATTCCACAAATAAAAAACATTAATATACATACACCGCCTTTACTGGTTCCAAGCCCGGATGAAAAAGGAGGAGGGGGGAGCCATAACAAAGCTTGCCTAAAAACCTGGGCTCAGCTGGCCCGGCTGATAGTACCCTGTAAGGGCTCCTGATCCAGGGATACAGGATGAGCAGCGTTTGTACTCTATGTTAGAAGCCGCTGCACATGGTGTCTGTTCATGTCAGAGGTGGCCATTTCATATTGGAGCTAAGTCAGTCTGCTACTGAGTAGTGCTCCATGGCAAAGGCAGATGCATTCTACTTCACCCAAAGATAAGAAAAAGTTTTAATGTCATTTTTGCAAGTCCTTCTAGCCATGTAGGAACATGTAACCAGCCCAGACTAGTGCAGACAATAACACCCATGCAAGTACTATTGGTGTTTGTCAACAGGTGCTGGAGTGCCTTCTGTGAGGCTGCCACCTTGAGAATCAAGACTGGCCAGAAGCACGACGCTGCCTCGGCTTACATTGATGCAGCCAATTGCTACAAGAAGTCTGAACCCCATGGTGAGTTAGTTCACTTTACTCTAGGAACTGCAACCAGTCAGCAAATCTACCTTTTATGTTTACAATGATGTAATACGGAATATTTCAGATTATCGATAAAGTTACAAGGTAATAAAGGCACAAATGAAATAATTTATATTTCTGTAACAAGTGTTTTAAAAAAATGTCACATATAAATTACTTATTTGAATTTGGGCTTGTTATCTTGTAACTATATTGGTATAATAAATCTTACTAAAAATTATATGTAAATACTTATTATGTATATATAATATATATACATAATGATTTTGTTAAGACAATCAATTTCAACCAATCCTTCTGTGATGTGGCTTGTTTTTATTTACAAAATTGTGTGTGTTCCAACAATGAAAGAACTCTAGAATTCGTATTTAAAGTTCAATCAACATTACATTTTTGTTTTATGCATTTTATAAACATTACAAGCTAAGCGTTAAGATTATACTACACACATATATAGTGGTTGTAAAAACAATAGCAAGCCAAGGATGTCATACTTGTTCAGGCTATGCCCCAATTGGTGGGACAGCATTACATAAACAAAAGATGCTAAGAGTCACTAGAGGGTGATGGACTGTTTAAAAAATAGGCCAATAGAATCGCATACCTCAATCAAAAGTTGTACCTTCTTTATTGTTCAGGACAATGTCTAATAGTTTGACAAATCATTTTATAGAGAAGAACAGACATAAGGATCATTTTGCCACACAATTCTCTTGAAGACTAAAAGATAACATGACTAAATAAGTATTTATTATATATGTTGCTACTATACCAGCAGTACTATCATCCAATGAGCTAGCAGACTCTCTGGCAAAGTCGGGAGCTCTTGGCCACCCTGAGGCCCAGGAAATCTACCACCTAACTAGACGAAAGAGATCTTCTTCGTACCATTAAACCCCAATGCCTGCAGGAATGGAAATCTAATGCTACACATGACTGGTACAGAGCAGGAGGGACAAGCACCAATTCTGTCCTCCCAAGAGAACAACAGCCTTTGATTTCCAGTCTTAAGTCTGGTCATCTACGGACAATGACTTTCCAGAATGGTTGCAAGGTTTCCCCACCATGTACTAAGTGTCAACCTGCAACCCCAAACCACATCATTAACTGTATTGCCTCATCTATTGATGAGCTCTACTCATCCCCAGCAGACACCATCAACAAGCTCTACAAGCTTGATACCCTGATATGATTAAGTGAAGATAAGAAAGAAGAAGGCTATCATCATTCAGTACTCTCTTGTCTGAAGATTGTAACATTGTCGTTAAATAACATGTTTGTTACCACGGACCACATCAATACAAGAGTCCAATGTAATTTTATAACTGACTGGAAAGAGCTAGTGAGATCCATAGATATAAGGTGGTGTAATTCCCAAGTTTGTGGCCAGCAGCCTTCTCTGCCAAACTTTTAAAGTAAACTTTTGTCCTGTAAGGGAATCCATCAGATTTGAATACAAAAACCAATCATGCACCAGCCCCAATGTTATATATAGCCAAATATGTAAAAGAGAGTGTTGTGACAGAGAAGTGTTACAAATTTGCCAACATTACGCTGTCAGTGGCAACAAACTGCTATTGATGTGAGTGACACCATTGATTGTTTCCAAGACTCTCAATAATTACACCAGCAGCAGTATTGATTGGTGAAATCAATGGAGAGTTTGTTGTTGTTTGAATATTGGAAGGTAAATATGCCACAGAAAGTTATTTACTCACCAATCTTCCACTGCCGGCTAAGAGATTCATTGCTCAAATAAGAAAACTTCTTGTTTTCTACCGGGAAAATCACATAAAAAATATGAAGAAAGAGGACATATTTTGTCCATTTTGCCAAAGGAATAAAATATCCGAACTGGAACACTATATATTTGAATGTACGTCTCTCACTATGGAAAGAGAAAATTTTTGCGGTACACCTGCTCATACACACTTTTTTGCTGTATTCCTTTCTTTCAGACTTGATGGATAATGGGTCAGCTATTTTAAAGTTCTTTAATTTTTCCAAGACTGCAAGGAGGAAAAAAGACTTAACAAAGTAGCTGAACTGTGTGGAAATATTTTTTCTTCACAAGATGCAACCATTTACTCAATAGTCTACTTCTTCACTGTGTTCTATGCACGAAAAAAGATGTATATAGTCTCAACTTTGGTACATAGATATTCTTTCCTTTTCTTATTTTTATCTTTTCTGAGCGAGGATTCAGTTTCTTCCCCTGCTTCTCATTTCTTTTTAGATTCATTTCTAACAGGAGAATCCTCTGTATAAGACAGAATGTCTTAATAAAGGCTTGTGTGTGTGAAAGGTAAATACAAGAACCAAGATATATCTTTTGTGCTCTGCCACCTATCTGCCCTTCTTATCTTTTTCTTATCATCATCACCTGATGTCTATTGTTATTTCCCTGATTGGTGTCATCCAGCTAAAGGAACAACTCAGATTTGTGAATTTGCCACATCATCTTTTGGAAATACTTGGTCTCTGCCAGAAGAAATAGTAAGGGCTGGCTGCTATTTTAACAGATCCAACATGGCGAATGAAATTGGCCAAATCTGCCAAAATTACATTAATTGATAACTCTCTTCTTATAAGCAATGAAATATAATATTTCTCTATGAGGAAAAAGGTATTTCCTAATTGTGCAACTAAAGGTTGCTGATGGCTTCCGCCATCTATCGGAATAACTATCAACTAATCGCTGGTTTTTAATTTATTCCAGAATTGGCCAAATACTGTTTCTTGATATTGTACGGTTTATGTATGGTTTATTGATGTGGTATTTGGCCAATTCTGGAATAATTAAAATAATCAACGATTAGTTGATATTTATTCTGATAGATGGTGCAAGCCATTAGCAACTCTTAGTTGTACGACCAGGAAATGCCTTTTTTCATTAATTTATCTACCTGATCCAAGTACAAATTCACTTTTTTACTATTTTTCATATACATATATGTTATATAAAAATGTTATTGTATTTTTTAAAATTATAATTTCTAGAACAAACTACTCTGTAAAGTCGGCCGCCATATGTTGCGGCTTTCCTTATATAAACCCATTGTTGTTGATTCCCGTTGGCCGGCTCAAATCTTTCTGTAGATATGTAAATACATAATCTTTTATGTTCTCTTCTTCTTCTTTCATATCTCCACTCAATCATATTAAGGTATTAAGGCTTGTAAAGCATTTTTACTAATTCACCCAATCATGATTTTATTTTCTTAAAGCCTCAAGTCAGGCAATACTTTTCTCAAATTTAATATAATTATACACACACACAGTAAAACTCTCTATAGTGAACCCCAATGGAACTGAAATTTTGTTTCAATATATAGCCTCATTTCACTATAGCCAGGATTTGGATTTTTTTTTTTTAACTTCACAAAATATAAATAATTAAAGGAAAGACACACAGTAAAAGGTTGCCGCTTAATAATGGTCACAGCATTGTCTTATTACCTTGTGTTTAAAATACACACACACACAAAAGCCTTTATTAGGGACTTGCCCCATACAGATTCTCCCAATTGGGTAAGGTAATAATCATCTTGTGTTATTTACATAGAAATTGAACTGGCTTTACTCTTCGTCTCAGTCATTCACCTTGTTGACTGGTCCTTACATAATGTTGATCTAAAAATTTATAGTAAGCTATTGCCTTAGATTTGTTTTCTGATATTTTGTGTTTAAAATACTGGAAAGTTTGAAAATATTTTGGTAAAATAATAAGCTTTAACCTTAAAAAGGAAAATAAAAGAATCTTTCACTAAAGAGCAGTAGGGCGATATTTCCCCCAAATTGTATTAAATATGAATCCAGTATATATTTTATTTCTAACACTTCAACTTATTCGAGGTCATTTATTAATTATTATTAACTCTTTTTCTAATTATATAAATATGTTTTTGATACTTTTTTTGTTTCCACGTGTATAAAAATGTACATAACGAATGAAGACATTAAGACGCGGATGTTTCTTTTCACAAATAAATCAAACTTCTACTGACCTTACTGCGATGAAAAAATATTGGAAGGGCTTGGCTCATCAGTGGTGAACCCTCCCAGTGGTTTCACCAATTTAATCTACCAGACCGCTTCTTTAGAGCTCTAATACTGTATTGGATCATTCTGATTATATATGCTACACTGGAGAGTGGAATCTCAGAAATAGTATTTAATTAAACCATGGACATAAGCTTTTAGGACTGTATAATTACATTTAATTTATTTGTGAAAAGAAACATTTGTGTCTTAATGTCTTCATTTGTTATATATAGATGATGCGTTATTGCCTTGTATTAAAAATGTACATGTTTATACATATATTCCAACTTTAAAAACTAGAAATATATGGACCTATAATTAATTATAAATATTTAGGAACAGCTTAATTAATATATAACATTATAACAGCTTAACCGTTTCCATGTTAGAAACGGCCTCAAATTACAGGCAAAGTCAGACTTTCATCAAAGTGTGCCTGGATCATGGTGCCTTGATCAACGAAAGCTACACCCCATTCCATGAGATCACTCATGGAATTTGTATAATCTTTGCACAAGGGGATAAGAAACAACATGAACAGAGCTTAAGGGATATTGTAACAAATTAAAGATGAATGCTCTCTGCAAACATTTTTTTTTTCTACACCGTTCTCAAGTTGCATTAATTTTTGTCTGAAGATAGAGGTTGCCTGGCCGGCATTCATATTTCTGTAAAAAAATAGACATTTCGGCCAGTTAAAGTTTTATTTTCTCAACGTTTACACAAAATATTTTGCCTTCCTCAGGAGAAATAAATAAAAATAAAACATTTGGCAAGGCGAAAAAGAACAACTTTTAATGCCTTGCCAAATTATTTATTTTTATTTCTCCTGACAAAGATAAAAGATTTTTGTTGAAACGTTGAGAAAATTAACCTCTAACTGGCTGGAGTGTCTTATTTTTTACAGAAATAGTTAATTTTGGTGTTATTTGATTTGGGGAATTTTTTAATATTTATTTTTCACTGGCCCTAGAGATTAGAAACAGCATTTGAATCTGTTCTCAATTTGATGGGTCTTCTTCTTCTTTCTTATCTCCACTCAATCATATTAGGGTATCAAGTTGTGACCCTTGATGGTGTCTGTTTGACAACCATCATGACTGGGTGAAGTAGAATGCATCTGCCTTTGTCATTAAGACTGGGAGCACTCCTCAGTAGCAGGCTGACTTAGCTCCAAAAGAAATGGCCGCCTCTGACATGAGGAGCAGACGCCATGTACAGCCGTTCTCAACATGGAGTACAAACGCTGCTCATCCTGTATCCCTGGATCAGGAACCCTTACAGGGTACTATCAGCCGGGCCAGCTGAACCCAGTTTTTTTAGGGAGCTTGTTACTGCTCCCCCTCCTCCTTTTTAATCCGGGCTTGGGACTGGCAAATTTGATTGGTTCTATAGGGAAGTTGAGATTTCTTTTAAAAACTTGCTGTCTTATTGAGTTTCTGTCAAGTGTGATATCAGAAACTCTTCAACGACCTTATCTATGTCTCTTTCATCAATATCTATGTTTGAATAACCTAAAATGAAGATAAATTTTTTAACCTTAAATATTTACACCTAAAATATATACAGTTAAACCTGTCTTGGGACTCACCAAAATAGGGTGCTATAGAGAGGGGGTGCTATAGACAGGTCACTTTTAAGGTAAAATTTTACATTTTAATATTTAAAATCAGGCGCTACAGAGAGGAAGGTGCTATTTAGAGGGGGAGCTATATACAGTTAAACCTGTATATAGCTCCCCCTCTAAATAGCGCCTTCCTCTCTGTAGCGCCTGATTTTAAATATTAAAATGTAAACATTTTACCTTAAAAGTGACCTGTCTATACACCCCCCCCCCCTCTCTATATTTTACATTTTAATATTTAAAATCAGGCGCTACAGAGAGGAAGGCGCTATTTAGAGGGGGAGCTATATACAGTTAAACCTGTATATAGCTCCCCCTCTAAATAGCGCCTTCCTCTCTGTAGCGCCTGATTTTAAATATTAAAATGTAAACATTTTACCTTAAAAGTGACCTGTCTATAGCACCCCCTCTCTATAGCACCCTATTTTGGTGAGTTCCAAGAGGGGGCGCTATAGACAGGTTTAACTGTACTTATATATTTTATTTGAAATATCGGACGAAATATCCCAGCTTGGGATACTCACGCCTAAATACATTTTAGCAGCTTATATACAATTTAATAAACAAGACTAAAATCAAAATTAAAACTGAAAGATTGGTTTTCTCAAACAGAAAAGAAAATATAAAATTATTCTACAAAAATTATTGAATTTTAAATAGGTGTCTTTGTTATATACAAATTTGCACATTTCTTTGATGGGATAAAAATGATTATTTCTGTGGTATGAAAGATTGGACATTCTATTAATAAATGTATTGAGTCTTGGTTTTTCCTTTCCACAAAAGCAGCTAGGATCATCCGTTGCTCTGATTTTCACCAGAAATTTTCCAAAATGACCATGATTTGTAATGATTACATAGAGAAGCGGTGGGGCAATATAGGACCTCATGGTACGTGTTGATCAGTCAGCTGAAGCTCAGTTGAAGATAATGGTAATACCAATAGGAAAGTCAAGAGACTGGTTTCTATTTCTTTTTATTTAAATGATGTCAAACCAAACGTTTAATTTCAACCTGGGACAATATATCACCTCACCGCCGGGTGAAGTAGAAGTGAAAAAATATACAGTTAAACCTGTCTATAGCGCCCCTCTAAATAGTGCCTCCCTCTCTATAGCGCCCGATTTTAAGTATGTAGTATGATGCGATTTACATTAAAAGTGACCTGTCTATAGCACCCTATTTTCGTGAGTCCCAAGAAGGGGCGCTATAGACAGGTTTAACTGTATAATTAAAAAGATACTGTAAATATCATTAATATTTTCGCTTCCATTCTGTTAATTGTAGCACATTTATTTTCAACCAAAAATACATATTTAAATCATATCTCGAAATAATTTTTCTCATATACAGTAGAACCTCCCTGTAAAAGACACCTAATTGCAGAGCTAAAGTGTCCTTTAAGGAGAAGTGTCCTTTACTAGAGAGTTGCTAAATAGTAAAAATGATAATTTTGCAAATGAAAACTGTCCTTTGTAGAGAGGTGTCTTCAAGCGCGAGTGTCCTCTCATGGAGGTTCTACTGTACTAGTATCTTTGTTTCTTTTAGATAGAAATTATTGTGCCCTGTGTTTTTACCATGTCCTACAAGTGCTGAATTATTATTTTAGAGCATATCCATTCTTCATTTTTAGATATTTAACTTATAAAATACTAGCGAACCCGGCCACGCGTTGCTGTGGCTAAATTGTAATATGTCAAATTAACATTATACTAAACTATTCAGTACAGTAAAGTTAATATTCACTTATAAAGATAAAAATGTTTTAGCCGATCTAAAGCCCTACGGGATTGAGAATGGAACGTTACGTTAAAATTTGAAAGTGATTTTTATATATATAGATAATATAGCCCTTCATTGTAATCAGTGATTAGTATCACTGCCAGCGAGTAAATGTCTGCGCCCGTTGACTCCCGGCGAGCAAGTGACTGCTCCCGTCGGCAGCCGGCGAGCAAGTGGCTTCCCGGCGCATGCGCGCGCACAGGGAAGCCACGTGCTCGCAGGCGGCCAATGGGCGCGCCCCGCCATCAGATCCACCGCGTTCTAGAGGGCGCTGATTGCGAGTGAATTTACGTTTAATTGTAAATAAAAATGCAACGAAAGGTTATTTCTAAAGAGTAATTAGCCAGAAACCATCCCTGTAGTATACTAAACATCTTCCCAAAGTTTCATCACGATTGGTTGAGCGATGTAGAAGATTATCACTCACGGACGGACCAACGCGCGGACCAACAAACATCCATTTTTATATATATAGATCATAGAACAATTTTTTCTGTTGTTTTTCTGCCTAGAACCTATTCCTAAAGTTTGTCTGTGATTTTGGATTTTTCACATAAAGATGGTCTAATACATATTATTGGGGGATGTAAATAGCAGATCCTACACACCACATTTTCCCACTAAACTAGGGTTTCCTCCAAATGTGGGCTCAATGGGCTGAAGAATTAGGGCAGTAGAACAGCAAGGACCTTCTGACACACCTCTCCTCCCTCCTTGTATGTTTCTCGCATCTCCAGCTTTGATTCACACTCTGACCTCACCTTTTCCTTCTTTTTGTATAGCATGATCTCTATACTTGCTAACACATTCTTTTATGTGAAAAAAATAGTACAAATGTTAAATTAAAAATAAAGAAGGTATATCCTGACCAGGAGCACATGTGCTTTTTAGATGGTAGAGCGCCATCTAGTGGAACACAAATCAACTAAACATTGATTTAGCCTGTTCCCTGATATTTGGCCAACCCATTTTCTTGATAAATCAAGAAAAGCCATCCACGAACGTGTTTTGCGCTGTTGGCGCTCGTTAGCGCAGAGCAGGCTGTACCACTGCGATCAAAAAATATTTTTGGTGTCTCAGAGGCTTCTTGAGAAACCAAGAAATGAGCATTTAAGGCCAAACTTGCATAAATACGCTTAACACGTGAAATTGTACTGGGATAAGGTGGATAAATTAAGAAAGAGGCATCTCCTTATCATGCAACTGATGAATGTGAACTTTTTTTTTTTACATTTCCAGTTTTCCATATATATTTCTGAAGAATTTTTTTTTTTTTTTAAACCTGTTATGCCAGCCATTACTGGCTTCAAAATCAACCTAGTTGTGACAAAAAAAAAAAAACTTTAGTTGTATCACTGGACCATTTATTGGGATGTTTTTAGGCTTACCTGGAACTAGCCAGATATAGAACACTTTTCTAAAATGGAATGCTAACATGTACGATCGCAGCAAACATTTGGTGTGGATTCCACAGCAATTTTTATACCCTTCTCATTTGTCTTCTAGAAATAGAAATCTTTAAATAAAAAGGCATATATTGGATCAAAATATCATTTATTTTACCAATATTTCAGTTGGCTGAACACCAACCTAGAACACACATTAATATGTTTTAATACCTTGAAAAAGGTTGGTGTTCAGCCAACTGAAATATTGGTAAAATAAATGATATTTTGATCCAATATATGCCTTTTTCAATTAAAGATTTATTTATGGATTGCTCTATTTTCAAAAATATATAAATGTTTTTTTACTTTCATATTTTAATCTAAGTTCATCACAACATTCATTGCTTGTGGATGTTTCTCTCTTTATCCAATTTTGTATTTAACCTTATATAATCATATATGAACGATATAATAAAAGTAGTTTCAATCTCTCTCTCTCTCTCTAGGATAACCAATTATATAATTAAAGAATAATGATTTTTTAAAAATACAGTAGAACCTTCCTTTAGCGGACATCCCGCTAGCAGACACCTCTCTACAAAGGACAGTTTTCATTTGCCAAATTACCATCCTTACCATTTAGCAAATCTCCGGTAAGAGGACACCTCTCCTTTGGCAGAGCTGACTGCTACAGGGTGTGTCCCCAGGTGGCGGATAGGGGAACAACCTTCAGATATGAAGGCCAGCTGCGAACCAACAGCAGCATTGTTATAAAGAGGAGAAAGACCTCTTTAAAAATCCTGACTTCAACTGACCTGGTTGATAGACCTCAGCAAGAGTTCCTCTCCAGGGATACAGAGGAGCTGTGTCTGTACTCATGTTAGAATCAGCAGCAAAGACGTCTGTCTGCTTCCATATTAGGAACAGCCTCAAACTACAGGCAAAGTCAGACTTTTATCAAAGTGGGCCTGGATCATGGTGCAATGATCAACGAAAGCTGCACCCCTACAACCCATTCCATGAGAACTCGTGGAATTCATGTAATCTTTACACAAGGGGATAAGAAACAACAACAGGACACCTTTCCCTAAAGGACACTTTGGCTCTGCAATTAGGTGTCCTTTACAGGAGGTAGTTCTACTGTACTGTTATAATTTAATTATTGATGTAAATGTTTTTGATACCAAAATTAGGACTTTTTTTAATTTAACATTTTTTTCAGAATGTTTCACGATTACCTTTAAGTGATGGATATAATTGCATTAATACATATTTGTGAACAAAGGAAAAATATTATTATAATAAATACAATAGTAAGAAAATGCAAATACATTTAGAGAATAAATAAAAGGCTAAAAGGAAAAGCTTCCAAGACATTTTGTTTACATCGGTAATTTTGCAGCCGCTAAGTTAGGCCTAAGTCATCCATTGTTGGTGCCAATTTTTAGACACATTTACAACTTTTAACCATGGCCTATATACACCAACTATGGCTGCAGTGCTCACCGTGCCAAAGTATTATATTTTTAGTAATAAATTTGTATTTAAACAAAGAATTTTCCAATGTGTTGAAATTTGATTTTAAAAATCGGTCGAATTATTGTTGGTCGAATTAACATTCTTTATTTGATAGGCTGCAGGTCGGGATGTTGGATTAGGTCTTATTTTCTTGTAGTTCTAATATTTAATCCAAATTGTGCTTTATCATTGGAGTGAACAAGAAACATGATCTATCTTAAAATTCTCATGTTTATTGAGATGGAGGGAGAACATTTTTATCTCTTTATTGCTCTTATACAACTACTGGGGTATTGTGCTATAGGGATTAAACCACAACTTAAACAAAGGATTGTGTTTGTTCTAACAAAGTTTTTCTAAGAGCAAATCTCTTCTTCTTCTTTCTTATCTCCACTCAATCATATTAAGGTATCAAGCTTGTAAAGCTTGAGACTTTTGATGGCGTCTGCCGGGGAAGAGTAGAGCTAATCAATGGATGAGTCAATACAAAATCCCCAATCATGAAAAGCAAATTTAACTACGGAATTGATAAGGCACAATTTGGATTATAGGTTATAAACACAAGGTAATAAGGCCTAATCCAATAAATAGTATGTGACGTTTCAGTAACAGCATTGTTACCATCTTCAGACAAAAGTGTTGAATGAGAAAAATGCTAAACATGCTGGGATATTTTTTCTCATTCAGCACTTTTGTCTGAAGATGGTAACGACGCTGTTACCAAAGCATCACACACTATTTATTTGGATTTGGTCTTATTACTTTGTGTAACTAAGGAATTGTTAAAAAAAGGCATTTCCTAATCGTGCAACTGAAAGTTGCTGATGGCTTGCACCATCTATCGGAAGAGTTGATATTGATGAGGCTGAAGTGGGGATGTAAAGCTCATTTTATTGAGAGGCTGCAGTACATTGTCCTGGTGGGCTATGGTCACCATGGCCCGTTCCAGGGCTGGGTTTGTGGTCCGGTCCCGGAGGGTTGTTGGAGTCCGATTCTCATCGGTGTAGCCGTTGGAAGGGTTATATCTGTGACAGGATATCTTTCGTTCGCCGGGCAAAGGGGGAAAAAAAAAAAGAAAGAAAAAAATAAAATAAATAGCACGAAGGTCAAACGATAACTCGCACGTTGTATTTTTAACGCCTTCCGCGAAAACGGTGGTCAGTGGTCAAATACAACTTGCGCCTGTTATCTCTGTGGTGCCGTTTCACTGATAAATAATAAATAAACAAAATTTAAAATAATTTTGTAACGGTCACATGTATTTCCGGTCGGTTGCTTGTTGACAGACAACACCACCCCCCTCTTATCTTAGACTCGGTCCCTCGAGTCGCCGTTATCTCTCTAAAATTTCCTTAAGTCTAGACACGTGTGCTAACGTGCTCTGGCGCCTACTATTTTCGTTGCGTCCGTCCTGTGTTCGTAACCTATATGTCGTTTCCTTGATTCTATCCATTATTACGTACGGTCCTACGTATTTCGGCAGAAATTCTTCTCCGTTTTCCCTGGTTTCCCGCGAGACGACTCCAGTAGTACCAGGTCGCCCACTTCAAACTTCCGGAAGCGGTCACGGTTCGCAAGGTCATGCTGACACTTCGTCATCATTGTCCGGTCTCGGTAGTTTTTCGTCGGCAATTTTCTTTAATCTCTCGTTTTCTAAGATGCGGTTGGTCACGTATTCGTCGTAAGTTTTTACTGGCTCGTCGACGGTTGGTAGTCCTACGTCTAGGGACGTCCTCGGTTCTACGCCAAATATCAACTTATGCGGTGTCACCTGTGTCGACGACTGAATGGACGAGTTATACGCAAAAGTCGCCGTTTTTACGAATCTCGGCCATTCGGCGTGATCGTCCTCTAAATAAACTCTGATGCCGTTTTTTATGACGCCGTTGAGTTTTTCGCATAAGCCATTTGTTTGCGGGTGTGCCACGGAAGCCATAATATGTTTAATACCGTACAACCGTGTAAAGTCTCTAAAAGTACTCGAATCGAAAGATTTGCCTTGATCGGATATTATGCATTTCGGAGTACCAAAAACGTATAGCAGATTGTCTAAGAGTGCGTTGCATGTGGTTTCCGCCTTTGTATCTTTTACCGGGATTGCGAGTGCATATTTACTAAAATGGTCTACGATCGTTAGGATGTGTTCGTAGCCTTCTACCGATTTTTTGAAAGGACCTTGGTGGTCTATTCCCACTCGTTCCCAGATGTCTGTTGCCGGTGGTAACGGTTCTAGCGGGGCTGCAGGTTTGAACCTTTGTGGTTTGAAGGCCTGGCATACTTTGCACGACCGAACGTATTTCCGCACGTCTTCTTCAAGACCTTTCCAGTAGAAACGTTGCTTAATACGGTGGACCGTCTTTGCTACCCCCATGTGTCCTGCCTCGGGTATATCGTGTGCTGTTTTCTTTATTTCGAATACGCTTTGCTTTGGTGCTACGACCAACCATTGGTTACCTTGTGTTGCATGGTTCTTTTTATAAAGGATCCCGTTTATTTTTTTATATTCGTCCCGTGTTTTAGCGTCTGGTAGTTTTCCGGTAATATGGCGGCAAAACGTGTCTACCTTTTGTCCGTTTTCGTCGATCCGTACTGTGCATGCCGTTAAATTGTTGAAGTTGTCTTCGACGTTCGTATCATTTTGTGGAACGGGTTGCGTGAGAGTGCGTCCGGTGCAACGTTCTTCCTCCCTGCGAGGTGGACTATTTCAAAGTCGTGCTCCATGAGTTTTAACCCCCATCTAGTAAGTCTTGAGCACGGGTCACGTACGTTAGCTAGCCACGTTAATGCGCTATGGTCGGTTACGACTTTGAATTCTCTCCCGAAGATGTACGGCCGTAACTTTTGTAGAGCCCAGACTATTGCTAAGCACTCTAGTTCTGAGATACCATATTTACTCTCGTGTTTCGATGTCGTTCTCGAAAAGTAGTGGATCGGGTGCAAAAACCCGTCATTGTCCGGTTGCATTAGCACCGCGCCTAATCCACGATTGATGCGTCCGTGTGTATTTCTATTCTAGCGTCTGGGTTGAAGTGTGCTAGAATTGGCTCCTCAGTCAATTTTTTTTTTAGGGTTTCGAAAGCTTCTATTTCGGGCCGGACCTATTACGAATCTCTTATCTTTTTCCGTTAAACACGTCAGCGGTTTGCTTATCTTTGAAAAGTTTTTTATGAAACGGCGATAATAGCCGCAAAGTCCCTGAAACGAACGAACCTGCTTGACATTTTTCAGAATCGGAAATTCCTTAACCGCCTCGATCTTATCAGTAGCCGGTTCTACGCCGTTTTCCGATACCACGTGTCCCAAAATTGGTAACTTTTGGTAGGCGAATCTACATTTTGATGGTTTTAGGGATAAGCCTGCCTCGCGGAAACATTCTAGAACATTTGTTAACCGCTCGTTGTGTTCACTTATGTCTCTTCCGTACACGATGACGTCATCTAGATAAACCATACACTCGGACCATTTCAATTCAGCTAACAGTGTATCCATGATTCTTTCGAAATGACCAGGTGCCCCGGTTAAACCAAAGGGTAACACTTGAAACTCGTACAACCCGTTACCCGTCGTGAATGCTGTAATTGGCTTGCTTGTTTCATCCAGTGGGCACTGCCAATAACCGCTAACAAAATCTGTGTGAGAGAAATACTTCATTCCCGCTAAACGGTCCAGGCAGTCGGTGATATCCGGTAATGGATATGAAAAATTTTCGGTTACGTTGTTAACTTTTCTATAGTCCACACAAAATCTATAGGATCCGTCTGATTTTTAAACCAAAATGACCGGGCTCGCCCATGGAGATGTTGATTTCCTAATAACTCCTTTTTCACACATTTCTTTAACCTGTTCCTCTATAATGTCACGTTCCTTAGGATTGCGGCGATAGGCTTTTTGTCAAATTGGTTCCGTGTTCGCTTTAAGTTTAATGTGGTACGGTTCGATATCTGCCGCCTTATTCCACTCTTCTGAGAAAAGTTCCCGATACCTGTACAATACGTCCAGTACGTCGATTTTTTCGCCGTCCGATAGCTCCGGGTTTATATCGAACTTCTGTGGTTCGTATTGGCACGTGGCCGTCATACTGTATCCCACCTGTTCACTTAGGAAAGAAACATTCTCTATTTCCCCGCCGGATCGTAACAAGCACGAGTTTGCTACCAACCGCACCGGTTCGTTCCTAGTATTAATGACATCAACGAGTATCTCGGATACCGTTTCGGAAACGTGTACTGATGGTATTAGTAGCCCCGTTCTTCTTACGCAGTCGGGGTGGGGTTCTAAAATGGCCGCCATTACTGTTGGCCCTTTTAACTTAACCCTCGTTTTACAACGTGTGCAATTTCAAGTCATCTGGTATGCAGTACTTTTGTTTGGGGTTTTTCCGATCTTTCGTAATTGTGCCTAACCTCTCGAGCTCCCGTTCTTCGTTTAGTTCTACCACGTGGTCGTCCGTGCCTATTTTTGGCCTATACAATTCTACCGATTCGTCTCTAAACATAATTTTGCAATGATAGTCTGTTAGAATATCGACGCCGAAAATAATCTTTTCCCCGTTTCCTGGAATTATGGTGAACCTGCCACATATGTCAAACCCATCAATGTTGATCTCCAAGTATGTGCACGTGTTCGAGACTACTGACCCACTTATTCCCCCTATAAGTAATTTTGAAGGCATTCTAGCACATCCTAGTGCGTTGGCTATTCCTTTGTCTATGCAGCTAACATTTGCCCCTGAATCGAAAATCAGTTTGCCTACATGTGTCTCATTGATAGGCGTGATTAAGCAGAAATTAGTCATACCTGTCCAACGAAATTTTTCCATTGTTGTACCCCCTATTTCTAAAGTGGATTTTTCTAGTGGTACCTTATTTACTGTCTGTCTCTCGTTAACCCCCGGTTGTCCTTTTACCTTGAAAATTATGTGATTGGTGTTACAAGTAACCTCGGAAAATACACGTGGTACGCTCTCTACACTGTTTGAAACTTCAACCACAGGATTAGAGGTAAAATTGTACTCACCACGTGGCCTCCTTTTCGGGCAATCCCAGTGTTTGTGCCCCGTCTGGTAACAGGTGAAGCATCTTGGCATCCCGTCCGGCAGCATGAATCTTCTTGCTTTCTCCGTGGGTGTTTCGGTCCTTGGGTTTTGTCCTCGTTTTTGTTCCCACTCTTCCGCCGTCCTCGTAGTTGTTTTCAAACTCGTCGTTGTCCCTGCTTCCTTCCGTCCCTTGTTCCATTTGTCCGCCTCGTCGAGGAATTTCGCCGCCTGTAGGAAGTCGGCCTCTTCTGGGTTCCGCGTGGTACTCCATGAGGCTGCCAGTAGTAGGCAGTCTTTTGGAACCAATGCCCACAATGCCTCCTTGTTTGAATCAAACGGCGAAAACTCACCTGCCGTCGCGTGGGCCGTAATGAGGTTCATTAAGTATTTCCCTGTATCTTCTGTGGACTGGGGCCGTCTCATTTTTTTCAGTTCGTTACCCCTACTACGTGCCTGGCCGTCGTTCCTTGGGTAGCAAAGTTTCAGTGCTTCCAAGACGTCTTCAAGTGTGGCTGAAGGGTCAAACCTGCACTTGATAAATTCGCGGCCATCAAGTGGAAGCCGCCGTACTAGGGCCTTCGTCCAGTCTCCCTTCGGTACCTTGCTCGCAGTCAGCCACGTTTGAACTCCTCCACGTAGTCTTCGATATCTTCCTCCTCCGGGTTGAAACAAGGCGTCCTCTCCGTAGCCGATACTTATGTTTGCGGCTTGAGGTGCTGGGCCGACACTGCTCTCCACCATGTGATGAGGCTGAAGTGGGGATGTAAAGCTCATTTTATTGAGAGGCTGCAGTACATTGTCCTGGTGGCTATGGTCACCATGGCCCGTTCCAGGGCTGGGTTTGTGGTCCGGTCCCGGAGGGTTGTTGAGGTCCGATTCTCATCGGTGTAGCCGTTGGAAGGGTTATATCTGTGACAGGACATCTTTCGTTCGCCGGGCAAGGGAAAAAAAAAAATAAATAGCACGAAGGTCAAACAATAACTCGCACGTTGTATTTTTAACGCCTTCCGCGAAAATGGTGGTCAGTGGTCAAATACAACTTGTGCCTGTTATCTCTGTGGTGCCGTTTCACTGATAAATAATAAATAAACAAAATTTAAAATAATTTTGTAACGGTCACGTGTATTTCCGGTCGGTTGCTTGTTGACACACAACAATATTTATTCCAATAGATGGCACAAGCCATCAGCAACTTTCAGTTGCATGATCAGGAAATGCCTTTTTTCTTAATTTATATACCTGATCCAAGTACAAATTTACTTTTGTACCATTTTTCATATGGAATTGTTGTAAAGACTCAAAAGTCCGAAGAGCTAGTAGGACTTTTCTATTTTTCAGCTTTGCACAGGGGCTATATCGTAGCCAGTGAGAATCTACTGAGGTGCGATTATTGCCAGTTGAAAACTTTGCCCAATACCTCCTCACCTTGATGACTTTTCTATTTTTCTGATATCATTACCTTTTGTTTTGCCATCTAACCCCCAAAAGAGAGGAAGTACATAAAACAAAACTTCCTGCTAGCAGATATCCTGATGAACATAATTTTGAGATGTGATTTCTATCAGCCTATTGTCATATTGTAGCTGCAACTAAACTTAACGTATCAACACTATACTTTTAAATAATGTTTTGTGTGTTTTTCCCTAATTCATATTGAAGTTTTGTACATTGCAGTAAGGTCTGTAGAGATAATATTTGATGATATTATTGAAAAGAAACGCATTGCCAGTAAATTTATTTGTACAAAATTTTAACGATAGATGGCAATTAAATTTATATATAAACCTAATTCATAAAATTCATTAAAAAAAGGAGAATATTTTAACTAACTTTATTTGTATCACAATTCATTATAACCAACCACCACTCCTAATTATGTTGTTGTTGTTGTTTGTTATCCCCTTGTGTAAAGATTACACCTGAGTTCATGCTCCTCGAGCTGCAGAAGCTGGAGAACCACCTCCCTATACTAGGTTTGACATCATTCAGACACTAATTGACAGTAGGAAGATAGCCAGGGCTAATGTTAATCCTTGTGTTACACTTTTGTATAGTTGACAGCCCTAAATGTAGTCAGAGTTCTTGGGCCACCCTCTTTCAATTTTTATTCATGGCTATAAGATAAGGGCCATAGAAATAGGTTTTAAATATATTTTTGAAGTAACATAAAAAAATTGCTTAATATATGTAAAAATAGTAAAACATGTATACATCATTATATTGTTTTGCTGTCATAGACTAAAATTTATTTTTTTCTTCCATAACAGATACAATTAAACCTGTCTATAGCGCCCCCTCTTGGGACTCACCAAAATAGGGTGCTATAGAGAGGGGCTGCTATAGACAGGTCACTTTTAATGTAAATCGCATCGTACTACGTATTTAAAATTGGGCACTATAAAGAGGGAGGCGCTATTTAGAGGGGGCGCTATAGACAGGTTTAACTGCATATATTTTTGAAGTAACATTAAAAAATGTTTAAAATATGTAAAAATAGTAAAATATGTATGCATCATTATATTGTTTTGCTGTAATAAACAAAATTTTTTTTTTTTTTTTATTCCACAACAGATATTTTAAATTAATGCTGTTCCACTCTTGTTCAATTTTAATTTTCAATAAATCAATAGATTGTCAATATAATTTCAAATTCCCAAAAATGTAGTCGAGACATGTAGAATATGTAAAACTGAGTGGTGAATAGAAATACAGTCGAACAGTCGATATATTAAATAATATTTTATTCTAATTGAAAAATATAGCAGTTGAAAGGAAATAAATATGGTAAATATATAAAAAGAAAATTTTAAAATATTATTTTAAAATAATCATGAAGAGATCTTTTAAAAAATTCCTTTATAGATATCTGTTTTTGCACTGAAATCCAATTCAGGATGTATTCCAGATGGTATTTTGAAAAAACATGCATGACTTTCTTCCTCTGAAATGTCTTTTAATAAATAAATTTTAATGTATTAAAGGCATCCACTGCTGCTGCAGGTGTTATTGTTTTTGTGTTTAAATCTTTTATAATAACACAGAAATGGAATATTGAAATAAAATGTTATCATAATCATTGTGGCTACATTGTATAAAGATTTATTTATTTAAAAAAATATTATTTATAAATTTAAAAATAGCTAAAATATTTCAATGTTAAAAATAAAAAAATAAAAATTATTATTAGTTAGCGCATGATGCCGAAATTCAAACGTAAAAAAGCAACAATAACATCCGCGAAATTGCGCAACGGCACTGCAAAGTGAAACTTAAACTAACCAGAAACCAAAAGTGCGCAGGCGCGATCCGATCGGCGCCCGCCGTAATACCGTTTAGCGGTAAAGTTGCATGTAAAATAACATTCAACTGTCGAAATTCGAATTTTAAAATGGTCGAACTATCGGAACTGTCGTATTATCGATACTGTCGAATTACGGTTTGTTATTTGATAGGCCGGAGGTCAGGACATCGGAACATGGTCGAATTATCGCCGAGTGTCGAATTAACGAGGTTATGCTGTATTTGTAAATTTTAAAATAACTAAAATATTTTAATGATGAAATTTAAAAAGAAAATATTATTGTTAATTAGTGCACGAAGCCTAAATCCCAGCGTAAAAAAAAAAAACAATAACACTCGCGACATTGCGCAACGGCACTGCAAAGTGAAACTTAAACTAACCAGGAACCAAAAGGGTGCGCGCGCGATCCAATCGGCGCCCGCCGTAATACCGTTTAGCGGTAAAGTTGCATGTAAAATAACATTCAACTGTCGAAATTCGAATTTTAAATGGTCGAACTATCGGAACTGTCGTATTATCGATATGTCGAATTACGGTTTGTTATTTGATAGGCAAGAGGTCGGGACATCAGAACAGGGTCGAATTATCGTCGAGTGTCGAATTGGGGTGTGTCGAATTAACGAGCTTATACTGTACATATATTTTCATTAATGACATTATAATGCCATTAACAGCTTAATATGGGACACATGTATTTGATGTAAACACAAGGTAATAAGACCAAATACAAATAAATAATTAGTGTGTGACGTTTTGGTAACAGCATTGTTGGCCTGGTGTTATTACTTCGCCTCGTATTTACTCTGCGTAAAAAAAAGTTCTTCAAATAAAAAAAAATGAATAGCAGAAAATACTATCAAAATGTAGCCGAAAATTTTCCTCTGGTTTATAAAAAGTTATATGCAAAAATTCGGTACCAATTGGTTCAGTAGCTTTTGAAGTTTTTCACGAAACAGACAACAGATATTGACTTTTATATACAGTTTAAACCTGTCTATAGCTCCCCCTCTTTGGACTTACCAAGATAGGGTGCTATAGAGAGGGAGGCACTATTTAGAGGGGGGCACTATAGACAGGTTTAACTATATAAGAAGAAAGATGCCGGTCCCAAGCGCGGATGAAAAAGGAGGAGGGGGAGCAGTAACAAGCTCACTAAAAAACCTGGGCTCAGCTGGTCCAGCTGATAGTACCCTGTAAGGGCTCCTGATCCAGGGATACAGGATGAGCAGCGTTTTGTACTCCATGTTAGGAGCAGCTGCACATGGCGTCTGTTCCTCATGTCAGAGGCAGCCATTTCTTTTGGAGCTAAGTCGGCCTGCCACTGAGTAGTGCTCCCAGTCTTAATGACAAAGGCAGACATATTCTGTTGTTGTTGTTGTTGTTTCTTATCCCCTTGTGTAAAGATTACACAAATTCCATGAGTTCATGCTCCTCGAGCTGTTTTATGATGAGCAGCGGCCTTTCCCAAAGGTCCTGTTTAGTGCATCTAATGCAAGCCAAAATGTGTTCTGGAGCTGCAGGTGCCAAGCTACATTTTGGGCAAGTGGGGTAGATTTTGTTATTATTTTCTATCTTCAATGGCTTGAGATGGCCTGTTCTAAATCTTGTTAGTGTTGTTTGATGCGGTCTATTTCTGATGTTCAGAGCTCCTCCTGGGTTCACTCCACTGTACCAACTGTGCTTAGGTGGGATCCTCCAGTTCTTGTTTATTTTTGTTTTGGCTACTGTTTCTATTTCTTTAAAGTAAGTTTATTTTTCTGTGGCAAGGGTTCTTTTGTGCCTTTTTTCGCTAGCACATCAGCAGCTTCATTGCCTTCAATTCCAACATGTGAGGGTATCCATTGAAGGTGAATTTTTAAGGTTTTTGAGAGTTTTTGGAGATAGCCAATTATGTTCTTGCTTACTTTGTCTCTAAGTTCCCCTGTGTGACTCAAGTGTTGTATGGCACTTCTACTATCAGTAAGAATCCAGATATCTTGATAATTAGTATTTCTGATGGATTTTAAGGCTTCATAGATGGCTATAAGTTCTGATCTGAAGACTGAGCAAAAATCTGGGTTTCTTCTGTTCATTTTCTCAATGCCATTTGTGGTTTTGATGAGACAGCCACTGCCAGTGTGTCCTAGCTCGTCTGCTACCATCGGTATAAATAGTTATTGCATTTTTAGGAATGTTATTAATTATTTCTAATGATAATTGTTTTAAGTATTCTGGATTTTGGCATTGTTTGTTGGTGGGTTCATTTAAAGAGGCATTAAAAATAACATTTTGTAGTGGTTCGCATGGAGAAATTTTTTCTGCCAAATAATTTTTTTCCACTTTATATTTTAGGCCATTTCTTTTGGCCAGGTGGAGAGGGCCTTCTTTTTTGAGTCTTAGATTGGATTCCCAATTAAGTATGTAATTGGAAGTTCTGTGTTTGTTTCCATAACTCTTGATTTTGTTTATATATTTTGGCAGATTGTAGCTTTTTCTATCCTTTAAGGGCATAATGTCTGCTTCATAAAGTACAATATCATTAGGGCAGGTATTTCGAAGACCTGTAATAATTCTAGCTGCACTTAGTTGTATCCTTTCCAGTGATTTTAGATTTGTTTCAGATGCTGTACCATAGATTTGATATCCATATTCCAGGATAGGTCTAATTAGAGATGTGTAAGTTAATTTTAGTGTGGTTGCATCGGCTCCCCACTCTCTTCCTGAAATATATTTCAGGATTTTTAGTCGGTCTCTTCCTTTTCTAATAACTTCTTCAATATGTTTACTGGAGTTAATTTCTGGATCCAGGGTGTAGCCAGATATTTAGGATGTTTATTATATTGTAATTGTTCTTTCAGAATAATTTTTGGCCTTATTTTGTATAGTTTCTTATCGGTAGTAAAAAGACAGGTTTCAGATTTTTGGGGGTTAAATTCTAATTTATGTTTATTAGCAAATTTTTCTAGGTGGAGAAGGGTCTTGTTCAAATCCCTTTCAGCTTTTTTCCAGTTAGTGTTACTGCTCCATAGAATAATGTCATCAGCAAAAAGTCCAATATTGGTTTTATGTGAAATTTTTCTTTTATGCCTGCAATAAATAGGGTGAAGAGAGAGAGTTGGGCTAAGGACTGATCCTTGTGGTAATCCTTGGTACAATTTGAAGGTTTTAGATAGAGTGCCATTATATTTGACCCTGATGTATCTATTTTTAAGGAAATCATTTATCCAAGTGATAGCTTTTCCATCAATTTTGAAATGCTTGTATAATTTTGTAATTAACTTGTTTTTCCATACTTTATCAAAAGCTTGTGTAAGGTCTAAAAAAGCAGCTATGGTGTGGTTAGTTGGTTTTCTGTTTTGTGCATCTTTTACCTTTTGTGTGAAAAATAAGAGTTGGTCTATTGTCCCATGTCCTTTCCTAAATCCATATTGTTCTTCTGGTAAGAGATTTCTTGTGTCAAGGTGGTAGGTAAGTCGTCTGAGTATAATTTTTTCCATTAATTTGCAGCAAATACTTGTGAGGGAGATAGGTCGATAGTTTTTTGGGTCATCAGCAGATTTGTCAAGTTTTTTAATAGGAATTATTGTTGCAGTTTTCCAGTCTTGAGGCAATTTTCCAGTTTTCCAGGAGTTATTGAAATATCAAGAAGTATTTCTTTGCCATTTTTGCCCAAGTTTGATATCATTTGGCCATGGATTCCATCTGGCCCAGGAGTCTTGTTTAGGTCAGTGTTTTCTAATGCATAACTAGCTCTTTCAAATTGATTTTTTCATGGAAAATATTATGAGTGCTGGTGAAATTTTTACAGTCATGAATAATCTTTCGGGCCTTTTTTTCAACTTTCTTATCTTTTATTTCAAATTTGATTTTACTACTTATTTGATATGAATTACCTAAAAGATTAGCAGCATTTTTGTCATTAGTTGCTGGGGTACCATCTGTATTCTTAATCATATTTGTGTTTTCAGTTTGTGGCTGGGCTCTGTCAATTTGTTTTGCCAAATGCCAAAGTTTTGAATTTGGGTTTCTTGGGTTCAGGTTTTCACAAGTTGTTTCCATTTTTCCCTTTTCATATTTACGTATAACCTTTTTATTTTTGCATTCACAATGTTCAGTTCAGTTCTACAATTTGTTTGGTTTTGGGTGCACTTTTTTTGTAGTTCATTTCTTTTAGTTATAAGTGTTTGAATATCTTTTGCCTGGTGTGTATAATTTGGAATCCATTTCTTAATATTACCTCTTGGTATTGAAACTTTGGCTGCTTTAATAATGGTGTTTTTGAAAGATATCCAATTTTGTTCCAGATCTTTTATTCTAGTGGGTGCTTTTCTAAAGTCTTCATTGGTGTTTTGCTGGTAAAGATTCCAATTAGCCTTTTTGAAGTTCCAGAATTTTTCTTTAATTGAGCTGGTTTTGGTCTTGGTGCTAATTTCTATCAAAATAGGCAAATGATCACTTCCAATACTTTTTAATATTTGCCATTTGCATTTGTGGAAAATGTCAGGACTGGAGAAACTTATATCAAGTGCTTGTGCAGTATTATAGCTGTAGGAATGGTGGGTAGGATTCCCATCATTTAAGCACATGAAGGCATTGTCGTCAAAAAGTTTGAAAGTATTTTGCCTCTTGGGTTTGGCATGGAACATCCCCATAGTTGATGTTTGGCATTAAGGTCACCTACAATAATAGTGTTGTCTGTAAGAAATTGAGCCATTGTTCCATCATCATTAAGTTTATTGTTTGGTGGGTGATACATATTGAATATGTTGATGGTTTTGTTTTGACTGAGGTAGACTTTGATACCTTGGGCTTCGAGGTCTGATGTATTTGGAATATTAATGGCTATGTCTTCATAGTACAAATTCTTGATTAAAAATGCAAGGCCACCCCCTTCTGTATTTCTGTCTTTTCTGAGGATATTATAGTTTTTATATTTGAGATTGTACTTTTCATTTAATTTGGTTTCCTGTAGGGCTATAATTTGTATCTTTTGTTTTCAGCTATTTCCATTATTTCTTCTAATTTTATTTTTGTTGCTGTTGAGCACAATCCATTTATGTTGCACTGCAAAATTCTCAATTGCTTGGAAGCTGCAAAGTTAGAAGTTTGTGGAGACTGTATTATACTTATCGGACAGAACCCTCTACCTAAGTCCTGACCGCGCCCCTGTTTATTCTGCGCGACGGGCGATGCAGCATGCAAATCAACATCTGATCTCATGGAATGGGGTGTAGGGGTGCAGCTTTCGTTGATCATGGCACCATGATCCAGGCACACTTTGGTGAAAGTCTGACTTTGCCTGTAGTTTGAGGCCGTTCCTAACATGGAAGCAGACGCCTTTGCTGCCGACTCTAACATGAGTACAGACGCAGCTCCTCCGTATCCCTGGAGTGGGACCCTTGCTGAGGTCTATCAACTGGGTCAGTTGAAGTCAGGAATTTTAAAGAGGTCTACTCCTCTTCTAACAATGCTGCTGTTGGTCCGCGACTGTTTATTCGTCAGAGTTATTCTGCTTGTTTCACAGCTGGCCTTCATATCTGAAGGTCGTTCCCCTATCCGCCACCTAGGGACGCGCCCTATAGCAGTCAGCTCTGCCAAGGGAGACACATTCTACTTCACCCAATCATAATGGTTGTCAAACAGACACCATCAATGGTTACAACTTGATACCCTAATATGATTGAGTGGAGATAAGAAAGAAGAAAGATAATCCAAATTGTGACACATGGATGTAAAAACTTGCAAGCTCTCTAAAGTTGAAATGTTGTTTCAGAGGCTGTGTCCTGCCTCCTGAAAGCCATAGAGATCTACACAGACATGGTGAGTCCTGGTCTACAAGACCCCACTTACCCACTACTACCTTTGGTTGTCTTCAGGGCAGATTCACAGTGGCAGCCAAGCACCACATGACCATTGCTGAGATCTACGAGAATGAAATTGCTGACATTGAAAAGGTGGGTAGATTGATTCAACTAGAATTTTATCTTGAGGGAATATTATTAAGAATAACTACAAGAAAATAAGACCTAATCCAAATAAATTATTAGTATGTGATGTTTGGTAGCAGCGTTGTTACAATAGAACAAGAAGAACAATTGCTATAGCAATGTAATATATATACAACAATGGTATTGTGATGTTGAGAGAGTGACAACAATAGAACAGAAGAACAATTGCTATAGCAATGTAATATATATACAACAATGGTATTGTGATGTTGAGAGAGTGACAACAATAGAACAAGAAGAACAATTGCTATAGCAATGTAATATACAACAATGGTATTGTGATGTTGAGAGAGTGACAACAATAGAACAAGAAGAACAATTCCTATAGCAATGTAATATACAACAATGGTATTGTGAGGTTGAACAAGAAGAACAATTGCTATAGCAATGTAATATACAACAATGGTATTGTGATGTTGAACAAGAAGAACAATTGCTATTGCAATGTAATATATATACAACAATGGTATTGTGATGTTGAGAGAGTGACAATAATAGAACAAGAAGAACAATTGCTATAGCAATGTGATATATATACAACATAGAGATGTATTGCCTTCAAGGCCAGCCCAAAAAATAATTAAACCATCACTACATGAGTCATTTCCTAGTCATGTAATTTCCCATTTTGCTGTTATCCACCTCTGGATCAAGCTCTTTAAAACACTGTAAGACTTAATGATAAGGCACAATTTGGATTATTCTATATACAGTTACGAGCGTCATTCCTCATCTCCTAATCAATCAGTCATCAGTTTTCATATCTGTCACCGTTTGCTTTTTTTTTTTGGAATGGCGCCCTCCTATTGGTTGGCTACGGTCACGCCACCTTTGCCCCCCCCCCCCACTCGCTATTTCGTCTTTGTAACTATTGTGTTGGAGCGGGTCGCTCCCTAAAAAGATGCATATATTAGATAATAAACCAAATGGAATCCTCTCTTTCTTTTTCCCAGTAAGAGACGCCTACGGAAGCCAACAGTACATAGACAGATAAAGCATATAGGCTATAGTTATTAACTAACATATGCAATTATTTAAGGCGCCAATTTATAATTGTAACAAATAGTATTTGAATCAAAACATTCAATCGGGTAAAACACGGGCGTTGCCCGGGTCATTCGGCTAGTAGATTATAAACACAAGATAATAAGACCAAATCCAAATAAATAAATAGTGTGTGGCGTTTCGGTAACAGCATTGTTACCATCTTCAGACAAAAGATGCTGTTACCGAAACGTCGCACACTATTTATTTATTTGGAATAGGTCTTATTTTCTTGTAGCTATAATCTTAATCCAAATTTTGCTTTATAAATATTAATGAGTTAGATGATAAGCTAAGCCGACTATATTTCAACTGAAAGCTTTTGGGGTGTTGAATTAAAGAAGTTAGAGACTGAATATATGTATGGTAAAATCTTGAGCATTGAAGCCTTGACACCCTTCTTATGAGAGGATTAATTTATAACAACATCTGGAAACTTATCCCTGGTTGATTTTTTAAATTTCAAAAATATATATTTTTTTTGCTTATCCCTAGTACACGTGGTACAGGCCATGATAATCATGGTGGATAGAAGAAGGTGACTGATTTTTTTACTGTAATTGCACCACATGTCTACACGTGTGAAAAGCAGTTCGACTTTGCACTTACAAATGTGCCAGAGCCCCGTTTAGTTACTTGCACTCGCTGGTGGGATTGAACTTTTGCAAAAATCAGGACAATTGGAGCATTTTTTTTTTTATCAGAAAAAAGTGCACAATGCGGGAATCGAACCTGGGTCATAGCGGTCAAAACCAATGGTTTAGACCATCCTTCCATCGACCCCCTCAAAAAATTTTCAAATGATATTTGGCCTAGAACTTCAGTTCCCTATTTTATATGGCAGGTGTGCTGCAAATTTTGAATCAATTGCAATATATGGGACTTTTTAAACCATCAAATGCGAGTTTGTGAGTGAAAAGTTTCCATATAGAATGTGTAGTACATCTGACAGTATTTGTGCAGGCCATCACCCATTATGAACAAGCTGCAGACTTCTTCCGTGGGGAAGAATCCAACAGGTGAGTGCTGGCAGGCAGACAGCAGGGTTGGCGTGGCCAGTGCTGAGACCGGGGCTGTGCAGCTCGGCCAACCAAGTGCTTGCTGAATGTGGCCAAGTACTCGGCCCAGCTGGAACAGTATGAGAAAGCCATCGGGCTGTATGAGCAGGTGGCATCAGCCGCCCTGGCTAGCCCTCTCATGAAGTACAGTGCAAAGGAGTACTTCTTCTGTGCCTCCCTGTGTCACCTCTGTGTGGACTCCCTCAATGCCCAGGTACAGACACACTCCTTTACATCCATCTCTTACCTCAACAACTTCTACTGCAGATTGCCATCAAGAAATACGAGGAGCAGTGCCCTTCCTTTGGAGACTCCCGAGAATGTAAACTTGTCAAGGTAACCCAATGACACACCAAACATGTATTTTTTTTTTTAGCTCAATCATTTACATCAAGGTGTTAAAATCTTAAGGTAATATTATTTGGGTTTGGTCTTATTATCTCTTCTTTCTTATCTCCACTCAATCATATCAGGGTATCAAGCTTTGATAAGAATCATGACTGGGTGAAGTAGAATGGGTCTGCCTTTGTCATTAAGACTGGGAGCACTACTCAATGGCAGGCCGACTTAGCTCCAAAGAAATGGCCGCCTCTGACATGAGGAACAGACGCCATGTGCAGCCGCTCCTAACATGGAGTACAAACGCTGCTCATCCTGTATCCCTGGATCAGGAGCCCTTACAGGGTACTATCAGCCGGGCCAACTGAACCCAGGTTTTTTAGTAAGCTTGTTACTGCTCCCTCTCCTCCTTTTTCACCTGGGTTTGGGACCGGCAAAGGCGGAGTTGTCTTATTATCTTGTGTTTCTAATCTATAATCCTTTTTTTTTTTTTTTGCTTATCCCTAGTACACGTGGTACAGGCCATGAAAATCATGGTGGGTAGAAGTAGGCGACTGCTTTTACTGTAAGTGCACCACATGTCTACACATGTTAAAAGCAGTTCAACTTTGCGCTTACAAATGTGCCAGAGCCCTGTTTGGTTACTCGCTGGTGGGGTTGGACTTTTGTAAGAATCGGGGGCCATTGGAGCATTTAAAAAAAAAATCCAATGCAGGAATCATACCCGGGTCAGAGCGGTCGAAAACCAATGGTTTAGACCACCCTTCCGCCGACCCCCTAATCTATAATCCTAATTGTGTCTTATCTTCAAGATGTCGTGTCAGATTAATGAGCATGGGTTTGAACCATAATTTTTTTGTTGCATTATAAAAACTATCTTAATATTATTTTATTCGACTTGAAAATAATATTTTTCAAGGTTGCATTTATGAATCATATTTCATAATTGCCACAGTAGAGCATCCATGAGAGGACACTAGCGCTAGAAGCCACCTCTCTATAAAGGATAGTTTTCATCTGCAAAATTGCCATTTTTAATATTTAGGAACTCTCCGGTAAGAGGACACCTCTTAAGACACTTTGGCTTTGCAATTAGGTGTCTTTGTAAGAAAGTCTACTGTAGTACAGCAGAACCTCCCTGTAAAGGACACCTAATTGCAGAGCCAAAGTGTCCTTTAAGGAGAGGTGTCATCTTACAGGAGAGTTGCTAAATAGTAAAAAATGGTAATTTTGCAAATGAAAACTGTCTTTTGTAGAGCGGTGTCCGCTAAAGTGAGGTTCTACTGTGCTATTATTATTATTTTTTAAATCTTTGTTGAGGGAGGCTCCCCTAACAACACAAAAACTTGACTTCACCCGGTTTCTCAAGGAGGTCTTTCATGGTCATTCCAAACTAAGTAGAGTTTTTTTTTATCAAATAAAAACATATACAATAAAAATAAAATTATTAATTATGCAAGTAAATAAAATTATTTACTTTTACATGTGTGGCTGTCTAAAAATTGCTAATAGGAGTTTGTTTTGGGCAACTGAGAAATCTTCGGGCCAACAGCCCGAAATGCGTTTGTGGTTGGCTTTTCTTCATTTATCAAAAAATGGGTTGGCCAAATATCAAGGAACAAGTTAAATCAATGTTTAGTTGATTTCTTTTCCTCTAGACAATTGACAATTAAAATAATTTTATTGACATCTTGTCAATACATGCATACTATGTACAATGAATATGGCGCCTCTGCCACCGCTGCAGAGTTTGGTGGAGAATCACCAGCGGGTCTCCAGCGACACCACGTATTTCGCGATCTACGAAGAAAACGTCTTTTCCACTAGATGGCTCTTTATTATCTAAAATGTTCATGTGAACGTGATCAGGATATGCCTTTTTGATTTTATCCTCTGCATCCATTTTAATTTACAATTCTGAATAATGCCTTGGCCTACATCAAAGGACTTCATTGTAAGTAGCAAAATATAGACATTTTATTATTCTTTTCCAACTTCAGTGCAAAAATAACTTTCTTAATATTAGCCTTGATTTTATCTTTCAATGTATGTTGTTGTTGTTTCTATCCCCTTGTGTAAAGATTACAAATTCTATGAGTTTATGCTCTTCGAGCTGCTCATGGAATGGGGTGTAGGGGTGCAGCTTTCGTTGATCATGGTACCATGATCCAGCCACATTTCACTGTATTGTTCAATATGTCATCCAAAGGATAATGATTCCTTGTTTCCTAAAAAAATTAATTAAAAAGCAAAAAAAAAAAATTTTTGGAAGTTTTAGCCAAATAAAAGATTTATTTTTCCTTCATTTACAAGAAAATAAGACCTAATCCAAATAAATTAATAGTGTGTAACACTTCGGTAACAGCGTATCATTATAAGACAAATTCTTTTGTCTAATGATGGTACACTTTATTTGGATTAGGTCTTATTTTCTTGTAGCTATAATCTATAATCTAAAAAATTATGCTTTATCACTTTTTTCATTCATTGTTTTTTGGACACTATTTGATAAAAGTGACCGCCTTCATTCAAATTATAAGTATCTCTGGATCAAATATATGATACATTGACAAACTGTGTTCTTCTCTCATTGCACAAATCATATATTGCTCTCCAACTAATCCAACTCTATTGGGACCACAAAGGAATTGAAGGAAATGACCAGGCTGCTAAATCTGACATTTCTCCATATTTTACAGCTCGGAAGTTGGTGTAACAAACAATTTGTCCACCAACTGCACTGATATATTCAACACTGGCCATTCAATGGTACACTTGAGAAAATTTCACCCACTTCAAGTAATCATAAAAGAACTTCAGGAAAATGTTGTTGTTTCTTATCCTCTTGTGCAAAGATTATATGAATTCCATGAGTCATAATCTCATGGAATGGGGTATAGGAGAGCAGCTTTCATTGATCATGGCACCATGATCCAGGCACACTTGTGAAAGTTTGACTTTGCCTGTTATTTGAGGCCGTTTCCTAACATTGAAGCCTTTGCTGCTGACTCAGCTCCTCTGTATCCCTGGAGAGCCCTTGCTGAGGTCTATCAACTGGGTCAGTTGAACTCAGGATTGTTAAATAAGTCTTTCTCCTCTTAACAATGCCGCTTTTTGTTCCGTGACTGCTTATTCAGGTAAATATACTTAGGAACATCAACCACAACCTTCTTTTCAGCACATGTGTATGTCCAAACCGACCTTCCCAGAATAAAATAAGTCCCACCTGTCCACATTGCCAAGTGGAAGATCAAACTGTGTCCTCTAGAGCTGTCCAGTATTCCAACTACAGCAATTCCAGATAGCTACACTCCTTGGACTGTCCTCTTTCAACAGCACTGCTCTGTTGAACCTACTAAGAAACAAACCAGCCTGGAAAACACTTGATGAATGGTTCACTTTTGTTCTTTATTATCCCCTTGTGCAAAGATTTCATGAATTCTATGAGTCCATGCTCCTCAAGCTGTTTTATGATAAGCAGCTTCTCCCAAAGGTCCTGTTTAGTGCCTCTAATACAAGCCAAAATATGTTCTGAACCTGCAGGTACCAAACTACATTTTGGGCAAGTGGGGTAGATATTGATATTATTTTCTATCTTCAATGGCTTGAGATGGCCTGTTCTAAATCTTGTTAGTGTTGTTTGGTGCTTTCTGAGGTTCAGAGCTCCTCCTGGGTCCACTCCATTATATACTCCATTCCACTAGTTCACCAAGGCAGGCCAGCCCATATGCAACCTCAACAATAACAAAATTAACAACAACAATTTCAAGAATCGGAACAGGACATTTTAAAGGAATGAAGATAAACCCAGACATGACTAGAATTCTACAGGAACTGCAATAACTGTCACAACACCCAACTCACTCCGGACCATATATACCCGGCCATCCTTGCAGCCCTCTATATGGCAGACATCAACCCAGAAGAGGACATCCATACGGACAAGGCACCTCAGTTAGCCTGTATCGAGATCAGGGTGCATGGACTGATCTGATCTGCTCCATGGACAAGAAATAAAGCAAGCAAGGCTACACTGCAGATGGTAGTTGGCAATTTACTGATATGGGCCTGGATTAACTCTATATCCATACTTCTACTACTAGATAGACATAAAAATTATTGTGTTGAATCACAGCACTGTTTATTGGGTTGTTTTTAGGTCTAGATCGAACTAGCCAGATATAGAACAGGGGATGCTAACATGTACAATTTGGTGGCAAAAATTTGGTGTGAACTCCACCTTGTAACAATTTTATGACCTTCTCATTTGTCTTATAAAGTATAAAAGTAGCATTTTTTGTATTTTAAACTTGTTTCTAAGTTTTTCTTGTGTTGTTTTACTTTCAATAACTTTGATAGTGGCTATTTTTTGTCTATTGGTATCTTGTTAAGAACTCTTTGTTATCTTCCTAAATTTTGGAAGCCATTTGCAATTGGAGCAACTTTATCAATAATAAATATCAGGTAATAGCACCAAATAAATAAATTGTGTGTGACGTTTGGGTAACAGCTCTCTTACCAAAATGTCATACATTATTTATTTGAATTTGGTCTTATTAGCAATGTTTCTAATCTATAATCCAAATTGTACCTAATCATTTTATCAATAATATATAAATCAAATTCAAAGTTATATATATTGATTCATTTAAATAATTAATTGTGGCATATTAACATGACACCATGATTCTTTTCATTTATTTATAAAATGGCACTCAATAGCAGCACTAATAAAAAAAAAATTGGAAACAAAATTATTATTTTCTAATTCAATATTTTTTTCAGATTTTTCAATATATCACTTTTTTGTAATGACCATGCATGTAGGAACACAAACAAATCTGTTTCTAGTGGACATTAAACATTTATGAGAGATTTTTTAGAGAAGGCTTACAATTAACAAAGTTGTTTTTTTGCTTATCCCTAGTACACATGGTACAGGCCATGATAATCATGGTGTGTAGAAGTTGGCGACTGCTTTTACAGTAAGTGCACTACATATCTACACATGTGAAAAGTAGTTTGACTTTGCACTTCAAATTTTCCAGAGCCGCGCTCCGTACAATTAAACAATTAATTTTTATAAGAGTGTTCACTCATGAAGGACTTCTGTATTCTTTGTTAATTGAACAATTGACCTCTACATCATGATTTTTAAGCTTATAATGCTGAAAATATTAAAAGTGCCACTAGAGTGGTATTTTGTTGTTAAAATATGTAGAATGGGGAGACTTTCAGGATGTAGAGGCCATTTGTTCAACTAAGGTCAACTTTTTTTTTAATTATCCCTAGTACACGTGATACAGGCCATGATAATCATGCTGGCTAGAAGTTGGTGACTGCTTTTACTGTAAATACACCACATGTCTACTATGTGAAAAGTAGTTCAACTTTGCACACAACAAAACAGCCCGAGCCCCATTTGGTTACTTGCCCTCACTGGTGGGGTTGGATTTTTGCAAGAATCGGGGGCCATTGGAGCATTTTTTTTTTTTAATTAGAAAACGGTGCCCAACGCAGGATTGATCCCCAGGTCGTAGCGGTTTAGACCACCCTTCTACCAAGCCTAACATTGAATGCTTTGACAATATGCGATCTAAAATAAGCAATTTATATTTTGTAGAATGCCTCATACTCTTCTAAAGAACTCTTATTTACCGAGCCAAAGTGTCCTTTAGAGAGAGGTGTCCTCTTACCAGAGAGCAGATAATTAGTAAAAGCTGTGAAATGGCATGCTTCACACTTCTCTAAAGGACCTCTCTTATTTACCGAGACAAAGTATCCTTTAGAGAGAGGTGTCCTCTCACAGAGAGCAGATAATTAGTAAAAATGGTAATTTAGGTGATGAAGGCTGCCCTCTGTGTCTGCTAGCGGAAGTGTTCACTCATGGTTCACTTAAATCTTAAAACTAAAGTATAACACTTGTGCAATACACAATGTTAATGCGAAGTGTTGTGGTTTGTGAATAGAAACTGATGGAGAAGCTGGAGGAGCAGGACATAGATGGCTTCACGGAGGTGGTGAAGGAGTACGACTCCATCTCTCGCCTGGACAGCTGGTACACCAACATCCTGCTCCGCATCAAGAAGACCATGCAGGAGAACCCTGACTTGTTGTAATACTGCGCAGGACAGGCGCAAACATTCCTTATTTCTCTCTCTCTTCTCTTCTATCTTTTTCTTCCATGTGGCAGCAGGCTACCTCCGCACTCTAGCTTCTCTCCCCGCCCCAGTATTACCCAGAGGATTCCTCTAGTGTTGAGATCTTGAATAGCTCTCCCTTCTTTTCTTTAGTTGTCAGTCATGACTGAATCATGTTGATTTTTGTGTTCCTTTTCTATTTGGAAAAAACCACTTCATTTAGGAGCGGTAATTCTTTCTACCATTTTTAAAAGTTCTTCTTTTTTCCCTTTCCTCCCCAGCTCTCTCTTGTTCAAAGTGATGTGTGTACATTGAATCTCTATATTCTAGCGCTTCAATCTCTCTACTCTTTCTCTACTCTATCTCTATCTCTACTCTTAGCTACTAGAGCAAACAGTGTTGTAAATATCTAACTATATATATATATTATGCAGAGTTCTATTATATATATGATGTTGTTGTGAGAGCTAGCTCTAATTACCCCCCCCCCCCCCCCCACCTACCTTTATTGGCACCGGGACTATCTGGTGTGTTGTTGCTTTCAGAGTCTTTTATTTTTTTTAATTACATGTATAAAGAATATATTTTAGATTTTGTTATGATGCCCGTAGCCATGACTGTACCAAGGCTGATAATAAAAACTATCCTATACTAAATTCCTTCTGGATTTATTTATTCCTCTATGTGCTTGAACATCTCTTGATCATGGAATTCGTGTAATCTTTACACCAAAGGGATAAGAAACAACAACATCTCTTGATAGGGGGTTCATGGAAGGATGGTGGTCTAAACTTTTGGTTTTCGACTGCTATGACCCGGGATCGAATTCCGCATTAGGCACTTTTTTTCTGATAAAAAAAAAAATGCTCCAATGGCCCCTGATCTTGCAAAAGTCCAAACCCACCAGCGAGTGCAAATAAGGTGCTCTGGCATATTTGTAAGTGAAAAAGTCGAACTGGTTTTCATGTGTGTAGACATGTGGTGCACTTACAGTAAAACAGAGCCAACTTTTACCCAACGTGATTATCATGGCCCTGTTCCACATCTCTTGAGGCTATGGTTATTTGGCATCTATAATACTGATACTGTAAATATAGTGGGATCTCATTTTAGCAGATCTACCAAGTTTCTTTTTGTCTCTGACTCTTTATTCCACAGCTATAATGCTGGTATTCTTAGATATACGAGGTGTGTTCAAAAAGTATCGCGACTTTTGTGTTTTTTCAAAAATTATTTATTTATTCGTGAATATCTATTTTGTCCCCTTCAAAGTAATCCCCATGAGATATTATACACTTGTGCCAACGGTTTTTCAAATCTTCGAAGCACTTCAAAAAATCTTTTTTTTAAAAATCTTTTTCAGCTCCTCCTTCGATGCGGTCTTTACCTCGTCAAGCGTAGCGTAACGTCGTCCTTTCATGGGTCTCTTCAGTTTAGGGAACAAGAAAAAGTCACAGGGGCCAGATCTGGGGAATACTGTGGCTGCGGCATCATTAGTGTGTTGTTTTTGGCCAAAAAGTCGCGCACAAGCAACGATGTGTAAGCAGGGGCGTTATCGTGAGTGCAAAAGGCAATTTTTGTTCTTCACAAATCCGGGCGTTTCTGGCGGATTGCTTCAAGCAAATTGCGCATAACTTGCAGGTAATATTCCTTATTGACCGTTCTACCCTGTGGCAAGAACTCATGATGCACCACGTCCCTGCAATCGAAAAAACTGTCAGCAAAACTTTCCCATTCGACCGAACTTGGCGCGCTTTTTTCGGTCTTGGTTCATGCGGCAGCTTCCATTGAGATGATTGAGCTTTGGTTTCCACGTCATAACCATAAACCCACGCTTCGTCACCAGTTATGACCCTCTGGAGCAAATTTGGGTCGTCGCGGACAGAGTCCAACATCTCATTAGCAATGTTCATGCGATGCTGTTTTTGGTCGCAATTGAGCAATTTTGGTACGAATTTCGTGGCGACCCGTCTCATGCCCAAATCATTGATAAAAATTGAATGGCACGAGCCAATCGATATGTTTAGGTCCTCAGCAACTTCTCTAAAGGTGATTCGACGATTGGCCAATATCATTTTCTCCACTTCATTAATTTTTTCGTCTGTTGTTGAAGTGCTCGGGCATCCGGCACGCTCTTCGTCGTTCACATCTTCTCGGCCTTCTGAGAACATTTTGTACCACCGATAAACGTTGCTTCGGTCCAAGGTAGCTTCTCCGTATGCCACAGTCAACATTCGGAATGCATCCGCGCACTTAATTTCGTTTTTCACACAAAATTTGATACAGGTTCTTTGATCCATTTTTTTTTAATAGGTAAAAATCGAAGACGATCCAAAACACACTGCAAGCAAAGCAGCTGTCAACAATTAAGTGAACATTCAAAATGGCCGAGCTTGTCGGCATAAGTGAGAGACATGAGTACCAACATAAAGTCACAAAAAGATCGAAATTCGAATATACGTAACCCGCGAAAATTCAAAAGTCGCGATACTTTTTGAACACACCTTAGTATAGTGGGACAAAACTTGGTTTTAGCATAACAATTTTTCAACTCCTAACGGTTTTGTTGTGTTGTTGTTGCTTATTCCTCAAGCCGTTTAAATGATCTTAATTAGGTTCCATGGAGAAGGAAAGAGGGGTGCACTTGCTGTTGGTCTGAAGACCTGGAAGTACCACTCGGTAGCAGCCTAACTGTTTTAACGATGGTTATAAAAGCAAAATCTGGGTCCAAGTGGTGGCGATGTTATAACAAGGTTTGTGTGAATAGTTGAGTTTATTGATGTCTCCTAAATATACATTTTGGCTTGCATTAGATGCACAGGACTTTGGGAGAGGTCACTTCTTATCATAAAACAGCTTGAGGAGCATGGACTCATGGAATTGTGTATAATTTTTGCACAAGGGGATATGAAACAACAACAGGTTCCCATCTAGCTTCTTTTTTTATCTGAATTATTTTATTTCATAGGCTCTTATAGAAAAATAATCTTATATTTAAGCAAAAATCAGCTAGTAGAAGTAATTTGTAATTCCTATAATTTGTAATAGGTATTGATGTATTGTTCTGATGAAGGAAAGCTTTATTGTTTGCTAGCATTGCTAAATCATTTGTTATGTTGGACATTAACAATGTGCTAATCCATATCTTTAATACCCTCAGCAGAGCTGACTACTACAGGGCACGTCCCCAGGTGGCAGATAGGGGAACGGCCTTCAGATATGCAGGCCAGCTGTGAAACAAGCAGAATAACTGACGAATAAGCAGTTGTGGACCAACAGCAGCATTGTTAGAAAGAGGAGAAAGATCTCTTTAAAAATCCTGAGTTCAACTGAACCGGTTGATAGACCTCAGCAAGGGTCACTCTCCAGGGATACGGAGGAGCTATGTCTGTGCTCATGTTAGAGTCAGCAGCAAAGGCTTCCATATTAGGAATGGCCTCAAATTACAGGCAAAGTCAGACTTTCACAAAAGTGTGCCTGGATCATGGTGCCATGATCAACGAAAGCTGCACCCCTATACCCCATTCCAGCTCAAGGGAGCATGAACTAATGGAATTAGTGTAATCCTTTCACAAGGGGATAAGAAATCTACTTATATAATTGCCTTATTCTGTCTGTGTGAAGTTCACGGATAGATTTTGGTCAGAATGGATAAAATAAAAAAAGTGTCAAGGGATGGGAATCGAACCCACGACCTTCCGCTTACCGGGCAGATGCCATGACCACTAGGCTACCCTGGACATATTTTTCCGTTCATAAAGTTAATATAATTAAAAAAATTGCTTTAGTAATTTTTAATTGTTATTTTCATTGCATATTTATGATATGGGTTCATTCAAAAAACTTTTACCGCAGTTTAGAATATATATCTATATATTTATCTATTTACTTATATGTGTGACCATTTAGAACCTTGCGGAAAGTTATAGGGTCATTTTTTTGTGAATTTTTTTTTGTTTCGATTTTATTGAAAAAAAAAAACGATATGGTGCCTTTAAAAAATGATCTTTATTACTATGCAGTTTTCTATTTAGTCAATATACCTAAGTTCATGTTGCAAATGTAATTATCTCTATCGATTTAGTAGGTGAAATGCAAAAAAAAAAAATCGACATGATGAAATCTTTATGAAAATTCACATTTTTATTTTTATATTTTCAAGACACACACAGTTTGGGGCGGGACGTTTCACAAGAGAGACATCCACGGCGCCAATTTATAATTGTAACGAATAGTATTTTAATTAAAACATTTTAAAAACACACAGTTTGGAACGGGACGTTTCACAAGAGTGACATCCATGGCGCCAATTTATAATTGTAACAAATAGTATTTGAATTAAAACGTTTTTAAAATATATACGCACTCGGGTAAAACCCGGGCGTTGCCCGGGCCATTCGTCTAGTAACAACATATCTGCATACTTCAATGTAACCTTTCCAGGTGCTGAAATGAGCAGGCCCTTGCATACTACTGGAATCATTAGGCCTAGTAAAAATAACTTGCGAACATAAAAAAGTGAACTATAATCTTATATAGAACAGCGTTACTGATATGTAGCATTTTAAAATATTATTATAGCGAAAAAAGGCACAAGAGAACCCTTGCCACGGAAAAATAAACTTACTTTTAAAGAAATGGGAGACAGTAGCCAAAACAAAAATAAATAAGAACTAGAGGATCCCACCTAAGCACAGTTGGTACATCCTAGGAGTAATATGGCCACCCAGACCTCTCGGTCCATAAGCCGATCCTTTTTTACTAGCCACCGTACCAAAGGAATGATGCATTCTCCATGCACCGAGCGGCCAATGGTTTGGTTCCTCGCGCCCGCCTTTATGGTCTGGCTCCATGAGGTCGACCAATCAGCCCACAGGTGTCTCCGAGAGTTTCATGGCAAGGTTGCTGTCCGAACCCTCCCGTTCGGACTTGGTTTAACCTGTCCTACACTCCAATAGGACTCCTCCCCCCCCTTTGGCCTTCGTACCCTTAGTTCCCAGTACTCTCTGAATCTGCCGACGAATCAAGGACCTCTGAGGTACGAAGTTGACATAAGTAACCACAAGAAGACTTGTGTCTCCCATCACAAATGTTCTCTCATTGGTTAGCCTTCCCTGATGCACACATGATACCTTCAACATACAGGTAACTTGAAGAACAATGTAAACAGCAGTTCTAACTTTAGGGCAACCACAAGAAGACTGGTGTCTCCCATCACACATGTTCTCTCATTGGTTAGCCTTCCCTGATGCACATATGATACCTCCAACATACAGGTAACTTGAAGAACAATGTAAACAGCAGTTCTAACTTTAGGGCAACCACAAGAAGACTGGTGTCTCCCATCACACATGTTCTCTCATTAGTTAGCCTTCCCTGATGCACATATGATACCTTCAACATACAGGTAACTTGAAGAACAATGTAAACAGCATTTCTAACTTTAGGGCAACCACAAGAAGACTGGTGTCTCCCATCACACATGTTAGCTCATTGGTTAGCCTTCCCTGATGCACATATGATACCTCCAACATACAGGTAACTTGAAGAACAATGTAAACAGCAGTTCTAACTTTAGGGCAACCACAAGAAGACTGGTGTCTCCCATCACACATGTTCTCTCATAGGTTAGCCTTCCCTGATACACAATATGATACCTACAACATACAGGTAACTTGAAGAACAATGTAAACAGCAGTTATAACTTTAGGGCAACCACAAGAAGACTGGTGTCTCCCATCACACATGTTCTCTCATTGGTTAGCCTTACCTGATACACATATGATACCTCCAACATACAGGTAACTTGAAGAACTATGTGAACAGCAGTTCTAACTTTAGGGCAAACACAAGAAGACTGGTGTCTCCCATCACACATGTTCTATCATTGGTTAGCCTTCCCTGATACACATATGATACCTCCAACATACAGGTAACTTGAAGAACAATGTAAACAGCAGTTCTAACTTTAGGGCAACCACAAGAAGACTGGTGTCTCCCATCACACATGTTCTCTCATTAGTTAGCCTTCCCTGATGCACATATGATACCTTCAACATACAGGTAACTTGAAGAACAATGTAAAACAGCATTTCTAACTTTAGGGCAACCACAAGAAGACTGGTGTCTCCCATCACACATGTTAGCTCATTGGTAGCCTTCCCTGATGCACATATGATACCTCCAACATACAGGTAACTTGAAGAACAATGTAAACAGCAGTTCTAACTTTAGGGCAACCACAAGAAGACTGGTGTCTCCCATCACACATGTTCTCTCATAGGTTAGCCTTCCCTGATACACAATATGATACCTACAACATACAGGTAACTTGAAGAACAATGTAAACAGCAGTTATAACTTTAGGGCAACCACAAGAAGACTGGTGTCTCCCATCACACATGTTCTCTCATTGGTTAGCCTTACCTGATACACATATGATACCTCCAACATACAGGTAACTTGAAGAACTATGTGAACAGCAGTTCTAACTTTAGGGCAAACACAAGAAGACTGGTGTCTCCCATCACACATGTTCTATCATTGGTTAGCCTTCCCTGAAACACATATGATACCTCCAACATACAGGTAACTTGAAGAACAATGTAAACAGCAGTTCTAACTATAGGGCAACCACAAGAAGACTGGTGTCTTCCATCACACATGTTCTCTCATTGGTTAGCCTTCTCTGATGCACATATGATACCTTCAACATACAGGTAACTTGAAGAACAATGTAAACAGCAGTTCTAACTTTAGGGCAACCACAAGAAGACTGGTGTCTCCCATCACACGTATTCTCTCATTGGTTAGCCTTCCCTGATACACATGATACCTCCAATATACAGGTAACCTGAAGAACAATGTAAACAGCAGTTCTAACTTTAGGGCAACCACAAGAAGACTGGTGTCTCCCATCACATATGTTCTCTTATTGGGTATCCTTTCCTGATGCACATGATACCTTCAACAGTCTGTTTCAGGGAAAGCCTCATCTCCCATAATTTGGATGCCCTTTTCTCCCAATGGCTCTGACCACAAAGGGCTTGTTTCAGTCATCCTAAAGCACAGCGCTAAGAATCAACCACATTTACAGAAATACATGTTGATTCAGGCTGTCTTTTCAGTCTCAACCTGTGGCAAAACCATTAGCACATCTTGTCGTCAAGCATCGGCCTAACATAGGACAGTGGTTCTCCACATGATGATGGCCATAGCTCACTGCCTGTGATTTTGTCTGAATCTAGGGTTTTCTTCTTGCAAAAACATTCCGGAGCCACTGTTGACTTTTTTTTTTTTTATCATTGAGAACTTCTATACACTGCGTGACATTGAAAATGGAACACCAAGAAATAGTGGCCAGAAAATTATGCAAATTTCAGGGTAGACGGGCCTAACCGAGTTATGCAAATGATGTAAAATGCGCAGCTCTCGTGCGCACATGGAGTAAGATATAAGGGAAGGAACTTGCAGAAAGGACAGTATTCGTGTCGTTATTTCTTCAAGGAAAATCATTGTAGAAATTTTGTCCTTGTGTCAAAAGACACGTGTAATAACAGAGAATGCCAGGTCACCGTAAACGGAGGCAGTTCAAGCAGACAGACGCTTTTACGAGGGGCATGGTGATCGGACTGAAAAGGGCAGGTTGGTCCATACGTCAAATCGCAGCTGATACACACCTTGGTGCGTCCACGGTGCACCGACTGTGGAGAAGATGGTTGGAACAAGGAAATGGGGCAATTTATAGGAATGTCGGTGCAACCAGAGTGACGTCAGCACGTGTGGATCGGCGTATCCTTCGACAAGCAGTGGCGGCCCCACAAGCCACTTGTACCGCGATCCTGCAACATGTGCAAGACACCCTAGATCATTCCATCTCGACCAGAACCATTTCCCGTCGATTGGTTGCTAATGGCTTGCACTCATGCCGTCCGCTAAGAAGACTGCCATTGACCCCACCGAATAGGCGCCAACGTTTGGAATGGTGCCGGGCTAGATCGACGTGGATGACGGAATGGCACAGGGTCGTGTTCTCAGATGAGTCGCGTTTCTGCTTGTCCAGTGATAGTCGCCGTGTACGCGTGTGGCGTCGACGTGGAGAAAGGTCCAATCCGGCAGCAATTGTGGAACGCCCCACCGTGCGATAACGTGGAATCATGGTTTGGGGCGCAATCGCGTATGATTCCAGGTCACCTTTACTTCGTATTCAGGGCACTATGACGGCCCAACGATACGTTGATGATGTGCTGCGACCGGTGACACTCCCCTACCTTCAGGGGGTACCCAATGCCCTTTATCAGCAGGATAACGCCCGAACCGCACACTGCTCGCATTTGCCAACAAGCTCTGCAAGATGTACAGATGCTTCCCTGGCCACCGTACTCTCCTGATCTCTCACCAATCGAGCACGTCTGGGACATCATTGGACGCCGTTTGCATGCCTTGCCACAGCCGCGTTCAGAAGACGAACTGTGGCACATGGTTGAGAGGGAATGGAGAGCCATCCCTCAGGACGCCATCCGTACTCTGATTGACTCTCTACCTAGACGTGTTGCTGCGTGCATCGCCGTCCGCGGTGGTCCTACTTGCTACTAAGCCGACGCCGTTCTCGCTCTGTATTATGACTATCATTTTGAAATAAAGATCACTTATTGTTCGTCCCTGTCTCTCTCTGTCTGCCGAGTTTCATCACTTTCTGGCCACTATTTCTTGGTGTTCCATTTTCAATGTCACGCAGTGTATTTCAATGTTGCCACATAGCAGCTGTAGATCATACTGTTCTTCAGAGGATGGGTCTTCCTGATCTACACAATCGATATGGTGGTTGTCTAGCATATATTTGTTCAAATTAACTCTCAGAGGCCGTCCGGGAGCCCCATTTCCTAACGGAAGCTCTTGCCTTACCATTTTCATGCCCCCAGGGTCTCTTCATTCCAACCATGCGCTGAACTATGAACTCTGCCAACCTGTTTGAAGCATCTGGCTGTGTGGTGGTTAGGTAGTGGCTCTTGTTGGATGAAGGAGGGGATGTGATGGGTAGAAATCTGTGGCCCATCTCTCTAACCTGGAGGTGCAGATAGTGGCACTGACACACTGCATGGAACTTCCAGGTTGTCGTCAAACTTTCTACAAGCGCCCAATACTCAATTCTGCCCTGTTGGATTGCCATTGTAGTCTCTGACAGTCTGTTTCTGTCGGAGCAGTGGGTCACAAAGTCATGTTGCAGCTTACCATGATTGCCGATGCTCTCGAGAAGGTATGCAAAATGCCAAGTTTCTGTACAGTACAAGCTACTCATTCTCAATAACCCCAGCCTTAGATTTCTTGCCGTTCAGTAAACTTCTCATTCAATGGTGAATATCTTTGCTCAAGCTTTATAGAAAGTGTGATCAAGAAGGATTGTTCTTCAAATGCTCAAGAAAGCTTTTAAGTATTTCAGAATGTTCAGAAAATTTTCTTGCAAATTGCTCAGAGAGTTTATTCCTCAAAGAAAAGATTGCAGAAATTCTGATTACCCTGCTGTCATTCTTCTGGTTTCAAAGACATCCAGAAATGTCTTCACCACTCAGGGAAGGACCTTACATCTGTGGCGGCCACACCACGCCTTAGCCAGCGCGGGAGTTTAGAGAACACCTCGGCCCGCGTGCGCCGTCGGCGTGTGACATCCGGGACTCTTGGCACGCGCGCTGTTCGAACAACAAGGCAGCAGCGGTTATTTATTTCCTCTCTTTATTTCGGGCTTTTTAAATATATTCATTTATTTTATCAAAAAAATAAATAAATAGAGGAAATATAAATAACGGACGCTGGAAGAAAGCCTTATTGTTCGAACAGTGCGCGTGCCAAGAATCCCGGATGTCACACGCCGACGGCGCACGCGGGCCGAGGTGTTCTCTAAACTCCCGCGCTGGCTGAGGCCACACATCTGACACTAAATATTTACAATGACGCCGTGCTGTCCATGTGTACAGGCTGGTCATAATGAGCATTCAGGACCTATAAGGTTCTCTGTTCTCTCCCTGCCCACTCTGTGGGAAATAACTCCCGCAGTCCATCAGTGGCGGAGTCTTTCCCGCGGTGAGCGCCACCAATGAAGATTCTCCCGTCAAAATAAACGTCAGATTCTAAACGGCATCGGGTCGGTGACAAAGCCACAACACCAACTTTGGCAAACTGATAAGCGTCCACCTAGAGACCATGGTTTCGGGCTAATGGCCCTCGTCAGTCTAGGGCGGACTTTATTCCATGAGATCCACACGGGATCTAATGAAATCCTCACAATCTATATCAATAGATGGCGTCAGATTCTGACGTTTATTTTGACGGGAGAAGCGCCCATTGCTTCTTTGGATTAATTTCCTCCCGGCAAATTTCCATCTATGTTCTAGCCATAGATTTGGCCCAGTCACATTGCCAGCAAACACCTCTTTGGTAGATTGTGAGGATTCCATTAGATCCCGTGTGTTTAGTTTTAGTTTATTTTTGCTCCACTAGATGGCGCTCTGCCATCTAAAAAGTACATGTGCTCGTGGTCAGGAAATGCCTTCTTTATTTTTAATATATATATTAAAAACAAAAGAGGCATATCCTGACCAGGCTCACATGAGCTTTTCTAGATGGCAGAGCGCCATCTAGTGGAGCAAAAATAAACTAAACGTTTATTTAACTTGCTTCGTGATACTTGGCCAACCCAATTTCTTGATAAATCAAAAAAAGTCAACCACGAACGCGTTCGGGCTGTTGGCCCTCGTCAGTGTGGTGCAGACTGTACATCTACGACCAAATTTTGGTCCCAGAGGCTTCTTGAGAAACCAAGAAATGGGTATTTAAGGCCAAACTTTCATAAATACGCTTAACACATGAAAAATAATAGAAAAAAATAAAAATATCAGGTGTTGATATTAAAAACAAAGTAAGCATATCCTGACCAGGAGCACATGTGCTTTTTAGATATATATATATATATATATGTTATATAAAGGTATTATTTAAAATGTTATATAAAAATATTATTTAAAATGTTATATAAAGGTATTTAAAATGTTATATTAAAATATAATTTAATTTAAAAATATATTTCATAGATACAAATATTCTGTTAAATCGACCGCCAGAGGTCACGCTTTGCATATAAAAACTCGTTGTTGTTTTACCCCGTTGGCCGGCTCTTAACATGAATCCTGCCAAGAAGAAAAAGAAGGCCTACAAGCCCATCGTGAACGTCGCCGACCTGGAGAGGGAGATGAAATGGTGATCTCACGCAACCACGACATCCTGCGCTCCATTGGCCATCCTGCCCTGAAGACCCTGCATGAGGACCTTATCCACTTCATCGCAATGCGGACTGAGCTGGTCAAGGCCCTCCTTGCCGAAGTAGAGAACCTCTCTGGCACCCTCCAGTCCTTCGCGGAGCTGGGCGAAGTTATGGTGGCCAACAAGCCCCAGACTGCTTGCCGCAGCACTCAAACCTGCCCTTCTCCTTCCTGCAAAGAAACCAGCTCCCAGACTGTCCCAATCAAGCCCGCCACTCCTGCTCCTGCTGCTCTCCCTGCCAAGAAGCCTGCCTCCACCTTGCCTGCTCCTGCTCCAACCAAAAGGAAGCAGTCTGAGGCTCCCAACCCGCCTGCAAATAGGACAAACCTGAATGGTCATTCAAAACCTGCGCCTTCCCGCGTATCCAAGCCTGCGGCCGCCCAAGTGATCCTCCATGGAGAAAAATCGGCGGCCTACACAGTGGTCATCTCTGATGACCCACAGGCTGACCCAAGGGAGATGCTAAAAGCTGTCCGCGCTGCCCACACTCTCCCCCAAGGCGTTTGGGCCTCCCTGCACACCAAGGGGAAGCTGGTCCTCCACTCCAGTAATCCTGACACCATCTGTTAAGGTACGCTAGGTCAGATTGAAGAAACCTCCTCTAAACAAGTAAAACTTTGACCTAAAGTTTGATGTAGTTTGGGCTACCTCGGGTGATCAAGCCAGAAAGGAAATAACGAAGACAAAAACAGCGGCTACCCACGCAAAGCTCTCGCTCTACTCAGAAACTCGTTTATTTCAACAACACGGCTCAGTTATATACAAAAGGGAAATTTACATAATAAGAATTTATACATTCAATTAGAAAATCTACATCTCTAGTCATATATTCAAAAATATATTTACATACTATGTTACGACTTTTAACATACCCCCACCTTTCTTTTTTGCAAAAAGAAAAAATCCGGCATACTGCGGCACCCTCTCCATACACACCACCGGAGGTTGCCCCATAGGCGTCCATCTTCCTCCTCCAAAGAAATCGGAGGTAGTCCCAATCATTTTCCTTGATGGCCACTACCTGGAAATATCTCCCCATGTCGGCCAAAACTCCGTACTTATTTTTCCGAAGTTTTATCCCTATTTCCGGGATTCTCCTCAGTAGAATGGGTCTCCTCTTCAAATACCGTCTTAAGGCGCGTGCGCCGTGTCCTCGACAGGAAGCGCCGTCACATACTGGCCGTATAGGCGTCGTTTCGGACCCACTCTTTAACAAAAGGTGACCGGACAAATAGTGTCCTTTTACTTCAGGTGGATTTTCATCAACTCCTTCGATGAACCCTTACTTCAACCAATCCTTTGCATCAATAATCCCTTCTTCCATCTTTGATTCAGTACCTTGTTCTGCATCTAGGTTTTCTTCCACCTTTGAATCAGTACCCTGTTCTGCATCTAGCTTTTCCCCCACCGTGGAATCAGTACCTTGTTCTGCATCTAGGTTTTCTTCCACCTTTGAATCAGTACCCTCAGCTACTGCTCTAGAATTGCTCACCGGTTTATAACCTTTAATTGCAGTCTCAGAATCCTTTACTCCGTCGCCCTTAGGCTCATCTTCAGAATCATTTACTCCGTTGCCCTTAGGCTTATCCTTAGAATCCTTTATTCCTTCGTCCTTAGGATTCGCTTCAGATTCCTTTACGCCTTCGCCCTTTGGCTCCTCTTCAGAATCCTTTACTCCGTCGCCCTTAGGCTCATCTTCAAAATCCTTTATTCCGTCGCCCTTAGGCTCATCTTCAGAATCCTTTACTCCGTCGCCCTTAGGCTTATCCTTAGAATCCTTTATTCCTTCGTCCTTAGGATTCGCTTCAGATTCCTTTACGCCTTCGCCCTTTGGCTCCTCTTCAGAATCCTTTACTCCGTCGCCCTTAGGCTCATCTTCAAAATCCTTTATTCCGTCGCCCTTAGGCTCATCTTCAGAATCCTTTACTCCGTCGCCCTTAGGCTCATCTTCAAAATCCTTTATTCCGTCGCCCTTAGGCTCATCTTCAAAATCCTTTACTCCGTCGCCCTTAGGCTCATCTTCAGAATCCTTTATTCCGTCGCCCTTAGGCTCATCTTCAGAATCCTCTTTTTCCACGCCTTCAATTTCATTTTTCATGGACTCTTCCGGGCTTTCGATAGAGACGTAGAAGTAGTCTGAAGTTTGATAACTTTCTGTTTATCGGTTTCTGAATTCGGAGAGGCACTAGACGCCCCTGGTGGAATTTGAGAAGTCTTGGCCTGAGCATCCCTATCCTGCTCACGCATTTCGCGAATTCTGGCCTTTAAATAATATCTTTCCGTGATGTAGACTTCACATTCCTCAAATTCTTTATCAATTTCATCGTCAGTCGCCTCAGCTTTGGCTAATAAAATTTCCTGGTATTGTTCGTTCAATACCACCAGCTCCAAATAGAGAGCCTCCAATCTATCAAATTTGGCATATATGCCACTTTTGTCAATAAGAGGATCCCCCAACTCTGTATTCATATCATTTACCACCTCGGTAAAAACGCCTCTTATCGCCTCTCTACGCCTTCTGCTAACATCCTCCATCTCACCTTGTAGTTTCTTCAACTTCTTTGCCTTTGAGCTCCCCTAAACCTTTAACAAAGGGCTTTTTGAGCTCCTTTTAACCTTTAACAAAGGGCTTTTTGAGCTCCTTTTAACCTTGAGCTTCACTGAGCTCTTTTTAACCTTTAACAAAGGGCCTCTTGAGCTCCTTTAAACCTTGAGCTTCGCTGAGCTCTTTTTAACCTTTAACAAAGGGCCTCTTGAGCTCCTGTTCCCTTGAGCTTCTTGAGCTTCTGTTCCCTTGAGCTTCTTGAGCTTGAGCTTTTTGAGCTTCTTGAGCTTCTTTTAACCTTTAATAAAGGGCTTCTTGAGCTCCTGTTCCCTTGAGCTTCTTGAGCTTCTGTTCCCTTGAGCTTCTTGAGCTTCTGCTTCTTGAGCTTGAGCTTTTTGAGCTTCTTGAGCTTCTTTTAACCTTTAACAAAGGGCTTCTTGAGCTCCTGTTCCCTTGAGCTTCTTGAGCTTCTGTTCCCTTGAGCTTCTTGAGCTTGAGCTTTTTGAGCTTCTTTAACTTCTTTTAACCTTTAACAAAGGGCTTCTTGAGCTCCTGTTCCCTTGAGCTTCTGTTCCCTTGAGCTTCTGCTTCTTGAGCTTGAGCATTTTGAGCTTCTTGAGCTTCTGTTCCCTTGAGCTTCTTGAGCTTCTGCTTCTTGAGCTTGAGCTTCTTGAGCTTCTGTTCCTTTGAGCTCCGCAGATTCTCACTCTCCCTCTGCTACTCGGCAGGCCAATACTTCCTCTGCACTCGGCAGGCCAATACTTCCTCTGCACTCGGCAGGCTAATTCTTCCTCTGCACCTCGGCAGGATAATACCTCCTCTGCACTCGGCAGGCTAATACTTCCTCTGCACCTCGGCAGGCTAATACTTCCTCTGCACTCGGCAGGCTCTATACCTTTCAACCCCGAGCTTCTGTTACTCGGGAGACAGCGCCTACAGGTCTTCCCGCCTTCTGTTCCTCGGGAGACAGCGCCTACAGGTCTTCCCGTCTTCCCTACTTGACCAGCCCACGCAGCCCACCCGGGGACGCCATTAAATGTTAAGGTACGCTAGGTCAGATTGAAGAAACCTCCTCTTAACAAGTAAAACTTTGACCTAAAGTTTGATGTAGTTTGGGCTACCTCGGGTGATCAAGCCAGAAAGGAAATAACGAAGACAAAAACCAGCGGCTACCCACGCAAAGCTCTCGCTCTACTCAGAAACTCGTTTATTTCAACAACACGGCCCAGTTATATACAAAAGGGAAATTTACATAATAAGAATTTATACATTCAATTAGAAAATCTACATCTCTAGTCATATATTCAAAAATATATTTACATACTATGTTACGACTTTTAACACCATCCCTGAGGTGACAACCTCCCTGGCCAGCAAGTTGAATGGAATGAAGGTCCGCCAGCAGAAGGAGATCCTGTCACGGATCTGCCTCTTCAAAGTGGATGAGGAGACATCCAACTTCACAATTGAGGAGACCTTCCTGGAAACCGCTGCTGTTAGAAAACTTCCTGGAGACAAGGTGGTGCGCGTGGCGCACCGTTCTGCACCCAGAAGCGGGACCTGCACCGCCTTCATCGAGGTGGACCTCAAGACCTTTAGAGCCCTGGGCGTTCGCGGGAGAATCGTGGTGGATGGAGTAATCCTCAACTTCGAGGAGTCCATCCGCGCCCGCGTCTGCTTCCGCTGTTGTGGCTTCGGCCACAACTCTGCCCAATGCTCCAGAGCTCCTAAGTGCTTCCACTGCGGTCAAGACGGCCATGAAGGCCGCGCCTGCCCATCCATTTCTGACCAGCGCACCTCCAAATGTGCCAACTTCTGCTCCAAGGGCCTTCCTGACAAGCACGAGGCGAGAGCCTCAAGCTGCCCCATCCTGAAGTCTAGGGCCCTCAAGTTATAGGCTTCAAGGACCTTCTGCCTCCAATTCCATCTGCCACTTCAACTGGATTCCTGGCCAATTCAATGCTCCTGCCTCACTGCTCCTGGCGCTGTTCCCCTGCTTGACCAACGTTTCCACTACCCCTGCGACACATCTCCTGCCGCCAGATCCTAGGATCCCTTGCCACCTGACATCGCGCTTGGGTTAAAAAATCATAACTTTTGGTTAGTAGCCCGTAAAACCATATTTTCTCTACCCCGTTGGCCGGCTCCAATCTTTGTACATTATGTAAATAATCTTTTGTTTTCCTTGTTCTATTCGCCTTAAGCCAGGCGGTACTTTAATCAAATTATGTTTATTATATAATCCTTAAGCTCAATTAAAGAAATCTCCGATCAAAACCATTGTTATTTTTATTTCAAGATTTTAACCACGACTGCATTACCATACCATAATCCTCAACAATCAAGATACAACAGAAAATCCCTTTTCTTTATTTATATATAATATATATATATATATATATATATATATATATGATAATTTAAACCAACAACCCTATATTAAAACTTATAACAAGATGTTGTATATAGAAACAAATCTATAAATAATTATACGCATAATTAACATGTGTCCTTGCATCACCATATGTAATGTACTGAGGATGAATAAATAAAACTATATAATAGATTAAAAGCTGAGTTAAAAGCAAGATTTGAGAAGTAAATCACAAAGTAACTTCTAAAAAATAAAGTGGAAGCCGACAGGTAGGCGCCAGTCTCGAGTAACAGCGACACGTGCCGTGTCTCGAGTAACAGCGACACGTGCCGTGGTGCAATTCTCTTTGTCCGAAGAGTTGTATAAAAGGCCCGGTTAGCAACAGCGAGGAGTCTTCCAGTGAATCTTCCGGTCAGCGTCACCCCTTGTCGTCTCCAAGGACCAACTCATCGACCATGTAAAACAGTAAGAAATCTACTATCTCCATCTTGCTCTTGGCTCGACTTTTTATCTATTCAAGGAACTTTCCTTCTACAACTGTGTCGCTTCGTTTTGTGTGTGTGGACATTCCCAAGCTTTTCCACTCTGCCTCGACCACGACTGCCTGTACTTTGTGAGAAGTGTTAAAGGTCCTACAAGGTGCAGAGAGGTACTGGAAAACTCTCCACGCCCTGACTGTCCCTCTCGGTTACTACAGGTTTGACCCTCGGTTACCACAACTTATAGCGAGAGTCGACGAGGTTCTACAAGAGTCAACCAGAACTTTCAACTTATTATTACAAATATATATATATATACATGATACTATGTACAATGAATATGGCGCCTCTACCACCGCTGCAGAGTTTGGTGGAGAATCGCCAACAGGTCTCCAGCGACACCACGTATTTCTTTAGAGAAGTCATTTAACTTGCTCTCTTCTTAAGTTTTTATTATATTTTATATTCTTGATTCCTTTGGTGATTGGGTTTCTTACAATTTTGTTGAGAGAGGAATGCTAAATGGATTTAAAGCTGCTCCTTGCTAGACTGCGAAGCGAAAGAAATGAAGCAGGAAAGTACCTATGCTCTTTATATTGTACCATGTAAATTATTTATCATTGAAAATATTTATTTTTAATAATCTGTTGCCCTTGATTCAGAAACATCTAGAATCCTTCTCTGATTTTGTAAATTAATTTGATGATCGTTTCGGATATACTGCCAAGAGGAAGATCAAACCGTAGATCATGTCAGCTGCCCAGTATTTCAACTACAGCGATCCCAAACGGCTACACTTATTGGACTGCCCTCATTCAATGACACTGCCCTATTGAATCTACCAAGAAACAAACCGGCCACTTGGTGAACTGGTTCACTAAGGTACCAAGACAGACTCCTAAACCACAGGACAGCCCGGGTAGTTGGCGATCTATGGATACGCTCCAGGAGCCTGGGTTACCTTTATGTTACTACTACTACTAATTTCGGATATATTTTGATATTTAGAATCATATAGATGAAATATTTTATATTATCAAAATTTTAAAAAGTTGGCACTACTTGCCTTAAATAAATTTCTGTGTCATCCTTAAGTTGGTCATCTCATACACTTTGGTTAGTAGCCCGTAAAACCATATTCTCTTTCTCTCTAAGTTTGTCTTTCATAATTTTCTACGTTACAATATGTTGTTATATTTGGTCCCCAGAAGGACCATTGTGATAGCAACAAGTTCCATGAACTTGGACCAGCTTCGTATATAAATATTAAGGGATTTCTCGAAAGATATAATTTTATTACTGCACATAGCACTTCTCGCTTTTAATACCGATTTCTAGTGAATCTGCTTGCTTGCGTGAAAATAAAAGCTTATTATTATTATTTATATGTGAATACTTGTACAATCGATGTACAATGGTACAAACGTGACTCCCCTAAAATCCGAACTGCTTGTTCTTTGAAAAAGTACAATTTGGATTAAAGATTATGTTGTTGTTTCTTATCCCCTTGAGCAAAGATTACACAAATTCCATGAGTCCATGCTCCTGATCTCATGGAATGGGTAGTAGAGGTGCAGCTTTCGTTGATCATGGCACCACGATCCAGGCACACTTTAGTGAAAGTCTGACTTTGCCTGTGGATTAAATATATAATAAGTACAGTAGAACCTCTCTTTTAAGAACACCTAGTTGCAAAGTCAAAGTGTCCTTTATGGAGAGGTGTCCTCTTACCGGAGAATTACCAAATAGTAAAAATGACAATTTTGCTAATGAAAACTGTCCTTTGTAGAGAGATGTCCTCTAGCATGAAAGTCCTCTCATAAAGGTTTTACTGACCAGTAAAATTAAAAAAGTAAAAAAAAAAGTATATATATATTCTGTTAAGATATATTTTTAAATTACATAAACAGTTTGAATGCTTCAATTGCCATCTATCGTTAAAATTTTGTACAAATAAATTTACTGGCAATGTGTTTCTTTTCAATATTATCATCAACAGACCTACAATCATTGCAGTAATCTCTACAGTAATCTGCACCATCTCTACAGACCTACAACCATTGTAGTAAGGTCTGTAGAGATAATTTTTGATGATATTATTGAAAAGAAACACATTGCCAGTAAATTTATTTGCTATAAACAGCTTGAGTTTAGGAAGAAATGAAACTTATAAAGTAACGTGAACTCGCTGTATATGATTGTTGTTTCATACCGTGCTGTCTTGAAAAATGAGTCGAAATAAGATGGCGCCAACAAAGGCACACGGAGTAATGTCTGGCCGAACATATGGCGGGAGATATGTAATTTGGCAGGTGAGTAATTAAAGAATCTGGAGCTCGTTAGTTCCCCCAACAATCCGATTGCAGAGTTCTCAACGAGGCTTTAATTTGTGGTTTGACTTCTGGTGACTGCAGCTGCGTAGGTAATCTCTGTGGTCGCAGCCCTTTCACATCCTGAGTGACCAAATGGCCCATACCACTCTGACGTCACCCTACTCCAGATAATTGTAGTTTTATCAACAAGAACATATTCCGTTAAAGTAATTCAAGCCAGAGTTGAGCTGAGTTGAATGTACCACAACACCTTCTATTAATAAATGTAAGATTACATTAGAAGAGAAAATTTCTATAAAGGATAAAATAAGAATATAAACAGTAGCGTTTCTTTATTCGTGTAAAGTACAAGCTTTTGGATCTTTATATTCCTTCTACAAAAAGAGGCATTAGCTGCCTGTGGAAAGATTATAAAGATCCGAAAGCTTACACCTTTCACGAATAAAGAAAGGCATTGCTACTATTTATATTTTTATTTTATTAATAAATGTGAGATAAAAATACTTGTTTGTCATAGTTTAGAATTTTGGCCCTCATCAGTACAAATACGTCAGGGACATTATGACAAAAGGATTCCTATAATATTCCTAATATGCTAAAGTAATGCTTTAGCGGCAAGGTCTGTTTACGATATCTGTTAACGCAAATCAATGCGCTATCTAGCAGACTTGTAGGATTCAAAGTAACCTATTTTAATATGATCATATCATAGAAGTTGACGTGTCCTCCATTAGAATTGCACTTATCCTCTTGTAGGATATATCACATATCTTCTCATAAAATTGTTACGTAGGAAATTAGGAAAGACTAGAATGACACGGCAATTTATTTAAGGCCGAAAACAAAATCAACATTTATAAGATAAGCAATGAGGGAAGTTTCTAGAGTAGAAAAATATAAATACAGTTAAACCTGTCTATAGCGCCCTTCTAAATAGCGCCCGATTTTAAACATTGAAATGTAAACATTTTACATTAAAAGTGACCTGTCTATAGCACTCCCCTCTCTATAGCACCCTATTTTGGTGAGTCCCAAGAGGAGCCGCTATAGACAGGTTTAACTGTATTATAAATATAAGCCCCTTAATCTTAGATAGAATCCAGGATACCTTTCTCAGACGTTTTCTGTGCCTTCCAAGCTATACTCCGGGCTATATTTTGAGGGCCGAAACAGGAAGAAACTCTCTTGATATCACAGTGAAAAAACTAACTTTAAAATTCTGGACTAGAATTCTGAAAATGGACGGCAGCAGGCTACCTTCAATTTGTTTGGCACATTTGTGGGACATTTCAATTTCTTCAAAACAGAATATCGGACTGGTAAAAAGTATAACAGAGCTACTTAATAACACCGGCTTCTCATGGCTTGTTGGAAGTACAGACTTCAATATTCTACAAAGATACATCCCCCTAATTATTAAAACGGCAACCGATCAATCCTTGCAGCTGGATTATGTAAGAATAAGAAAATCAGTACTCTACTCTCACTATAAATACTTTCATTCATCACCTACAATGGAATGCTATCTGAATGACAATATCCCCCTAACCTTAAAGAGAATCATTGCACAAGTAAGAAGCCTTTTTGCAGTACAGAGAATTAATCATGTTTCACTTTTGAAAACTAAGACCATAAAATGCACCTTATGCAACGGTGAATTTAATCTCGATTTTCCACACTACATGTTCTACTGTACGGCAATGGAAGAAGAGAGAGAAATTCTTCGTCAAGAGACCGGCTATAATAGCAATTCGCCTTATGTTTTAATGGCAAAAGTCGTAAAATCCAGACCCTTTGCATTCGCTTTTTATAAATACTGGAAATCAGCTCAATCAAAATATTTAGCACAGACACCGGATCCAACTCGATAATTGGTCGAGGTCAATACCCAATATTTGTATATAACTATGATGCTAATTTGTTATTTATTTATTTTGTCCTACCGGGAGAATCCTGTATGGCACGTGTGCCCAATAAAGGCTATTGTTGTTGTTGTTGTTGTTGTGATTATAAATATAAAAAAAAATTAATAATATGTACATAAAATATAATAAATACTTTACTACATAGCTCCTTCCATATGGGAGCTGTGATTCACAGTTTGCAAATATTGTAGATACTGACATAGATCTAATGTGCTTCTGTCAAGGATTCCCTTAGTCTTGAAACTTTGTCTCTAGTAGCTTCGCGTCCTTTCTCTTGCGGCGTGAAGAGCGGCGTCGTATCGTCAATAGAGACATCGTCTTCTTGTAGAGAAGCCTTGACTTTGACACGGCGGCGGAATCCTGGAGCCAATTTTGAAAAATGTAGATCACAGCAACCAAGGACTCGAGGTCTTCTCGGCGATCCTCAGTTTGTCTTCTCTAATTTACCCAGCATCTCCACCAAATGGCACGTAAAAATTAGGAAATACAAACTTCAAAATGAGTGTAGTAGTAACATAAAGGTCACCCAGGCCCCTGGAGCGTATCCATAGATCGCCAACTACCCAGGCTGTTCTGCAGTTTAGGAGTCTGTCTTGGTAGTCTTAGTGAACCAGTTCACCAAGTGTTTCCAGGCCGGTTTGTTTCTTGGTAGATTCAATAAGGTTCAGAATGAAACGCCAATTTATTTAAGGCCAAAAACAAAATCAACATTTATAAGATAAGCAATGAGGGAAGTTTCCTGAGTAACAAAAAATAAATAATATAAATATAAAAAAAATAAAATAAAATCAGTACATTAAATATTACAAATACTTTGCTACAATATATTTCAAGCATCTCCTCACATATCGCGTATTCTCTTGTACGAATTCGTATATCCCATCGTAGCATTTCATGTATATATTCTCTCTCTCTCTCTCTCTCGTATATATATTTCATATATACCACCTATCTATTCTCTCGTAAGATATTACCACATTGCTTCTGTATTGATTGAGTTTCAATACCTTAACCATAAATACATGTTAGATATCGCGAATTTTACAAAAATCTGGTATTGTATAAAGCACGAATGATTTAATATTTTGCGAGTTATACAGATTTTTAAAAAAGTTTTGTTTTATGATATTTTAACTGTAAATGTACCCAATCTTATCAATCAATTACAAGTTTGTCTCAAAAGTTCGTAAACACTTGTAAAAAAATTGAAATACTAATATTATTCGCAGTTATGTATAAGGTCTTTGTATTATGTATAAAGTAATTGTTTGAAAAAGGAACAATGAAATTCAGATAAAAAGTTTATTTTAATTTTGGTTTTACAAGCTTTCGAGCAAATTTTCTGTTCTTCAACGGGAAAATACATCTATGTACAGTATCAAGGCTTGATGCCCGTTCAAGATAAAAAAATTTGCTCGAAAGCTTGCAAAACCAAGATTGAAAGAAATTATTTACCTGAATTTTATTGTTCCTTTTTCAAATAATTTCTAGATAACTATTCCTCACATAAAGTAATTGTATTATGTATTCGCCTTAATAATATTATTCGCCAAGTAATAACTTTTGGGACACACACACAACCAGAGATCAGGTTGTGTTTTGTTTGATATTGCTATCGAAAAAGGCATTCAAAGACCTGAAATGTTGCAATACTAAAATTACGCAGAAAAAGAACTCATTACTTACCCAACTGGAAACATTGGAGAATAACTGCATTCTACAATGGATTCCTGCCCATGTTGGGATCGGGGGTAATGAAATGGCAGATGAATTGGCAAAGGAAGCCAGAAAGTTGAGCAAAAGGAAAGAACAAATATCAGTATTTGACGCTGATGCTTTGCCAAAATTCAAGATAATTAAACAAAAAATAAGAAAAAAATCAAATATGTGAAATAAACTATGAGAGAAAACTGACAAAAACTATAACAAGACTTAGAACAAAACACTATAAAGGAATGACAATACATCCAGAGAGCACAAGAACCTATAGTACATGGAACAACTGTCCTGGTGTGGAACTAACACCTACTCACATATTCTCATGCCCAGCAATGGCCGCAGCCTTGCAGAAAATTAACATAGACCCAGAACAACAGCTTTACACACCCAAGATAGTGGACATTGCTGCTGCTGTGATGGAGATGTATGGAGACATCTGAGGCTCTTCATTGGACACGACAACAACAACAACCTGAAATATTTTCAAATACTTCTAATTCTTCGAAAAAATTCAACAATAATTTCTAAAAGTGCATGAAATTACTTCAAATTGTAAAATTTCAAATATTACTATACTACTTACACACACAACCTTATAAAAATTCCTTATTAAAAAAAAAACTCCTAACTAATATGTATATTTATAAAGCTATACAAACAGTTTAACCGCATAAGTTTCTTTTTTATTTATGAAAAACATTTTAATTTCAAAGAGAAATATTTAATATTTCTAACTTTTGGATGACGTATGAAAAGGTTGAATATATGAAGAGTGATGGTCAATATATGAATGGATGACGTATGGAAGGGTGAAAAATATGAAGAGTAATGGCGAACGGAAAAATAAAAGTGTCCAGGAGCGGGACACTTTTATTTTTCCGTTCGCCATTACTCTTCATATTTTTCACCCTTCCATACGTCATCCATTCATATATTGACCATCAATCTTCATATATTCAACCTTTTCATACGTCATCCAAAAGTTAGAAATATTAAATATTTCTCTTTGAAATTAAAATGATTTTTCATAAATAAAAAGAAACTTATGCGGTTAAACTGTTTGTATAGCTTTATAATTATACGCCGCAGTCATTTATAAGTATTAATAGGTACATTTCTTCAGGAAAAGTAGGGATCTGCTGACAGATATGATTACCGTTGGCTGGCCGGATAACAAGCAGAATAAAAAAAACGAGATACAAAGAAATATTGATCATGTGATTAACTAGAGATTATAATAAAATATCAATTGTCTGCTGCGGGGTTTCGCCTGGGTAGTTCAAGCCAGGTGGGCCTCTGTCTGTCTGTCGGTCTGTCTGGCACCTGTCTGACGGATTTATTGTGACCCGCTGTTTCGGTACTTCAGTCCTTTTTATCCACTCTAGTAGGCAAATGTAGATTTTATATTCTAAATAAGATAGTGAGAGAAGAGATATCTATAATAAAATTATCATATACATATTGCCAGACACTTCTTTCTTTTGTACACGGTTCTTTTTTCTCGTTTTTTCCCTTTCTTTCTAATTGTTAACATCATATGATAACATATGATTTACATAGCCTCAATAGAAAAATTGATTTACCTGAAATTTACAATGTAATATTCCCTGCAGCCACCACACCCCCCTCGGTATCATGAACTTTGCGATTCATTAAATAATCTTTTATTTCCGATATTTCAATGGGCTAAACGGCCATCTTTTTCAAAGATCTCACCCCCTCCCGCGGCAAGCCTCGCATTACACTCGAGACACAAGCGTCTCACAAATTTAAATTTATATTTAGATTGGATCTGAAAACTTTAGTAGCTATTATAATTTTTCCTGTCGAAGGGCGGTTGAGCCCGAAAGCTTGAAATAAATGTATTTAAAAGAGACTTATCCCTCAAGCCTATTGATTTGAACATAGTATATATATGTTATATGAAAAAATGAGATTTCTGTTGATTTTTGATCATCTTGAGCCATGTAGAATTATCACTTGATTATTTTGAGAATAGAGAATATTGTTGAGCATTTGCTTGATCCCGGAATTCATGAGCATGTGATATTGTTCTGCAGTCGTGGCAATTACACAGGTCTACAAAATAAACTTTTTTTTTTGCCGGGGAAAACCTGATGTTGATTCTAATGTAACTTTTCATGCTGAATTCAAAAAATGAAATCAGAAGTTTTCCATCACCCATAGTTCTTGCAGGATAACCATTTTTTCTATAAATTGGTATATACAGTAATAATGCAGAAAATGTTACGTAGGCATTTTTTAAGTAAACATCATTACATCAGCTAGAGCTTTATTTTTGACAAGAAGAGTTGATATGTGGAGCCAAAAGCTTTATTTTATTTGTTATTAATTAAAATTTGCTCTTTAAGAATCATAAATATTATAATTTAAATAACAAATTATTGAATTTTTAATTAAATATGTTTATTTTATAATGCAATCTGTTTTGCTTTCAACTCAAAAATAACGACAAGCTCTGGAATGCTATTTGCTGAATAACAGTTTTAATATAAATATTTAAATTGAACCTAACGATTTGTTTAATTAATTTGCATCAGAAGTGACAGGTAAATTTAAAGTGATAAGTTTATTCTTCTCTTTCGATTTGCTTTTATAAATCGTGTGCACTAGACTGTGTCAATATGCCGAGGCGTTGCATTAATATTCCTGATATTTTCTGTTACATTTGTGGGGAATTAACTTTCAAAGTTAAAAGGTGAAACTTTACACCGCTCATCAAAAAGTGCTATCAACTTTATTTTGGCTGTAAAGTCGGTGACCAAGATAAGACTTGGGCTCCTCATCATTGTTGTGAAATTTGTGCTCGACGTCTTACAGGGTGGATTAAAGGTGAGTGTCATATGCCTTTCGCGGTTCCAATGATATTGTTGCACCAAGTTGAAGCTTTGCAGGGTCGTCGACCTTGGTTTCTTCCTTCTTGGTGTTATACACGTTTCCCGAGCGGGTTTCCATATTAAAAGTAAATGAATAAAATTAAATAAAAATAAATTACCTTTTAAAGTTATTGTGTTTATTTATTCTTGTCTTCCTCGTAGGTTGCGATCCGCAGTCTTCGTCTAGGTCCTCTCCCGCTCCAATAAGCAATAAAGATATATGTACAATAAATATTACAAAAGGAGTGAAACTATAAAAAGGAATGATGCTAATCTGAATATTCTGTTTTAAATAAATATTAAATATTATAGAATATTTTGAATAAATGTAAGGCGCATTAAAATTGATGTAACACTTCCCCCTCTCCAGAGGTTGTCACGTCCTCGTGAATGACCTCATCCATTCTCTCATAATAAGACTTGATTCTTGAAACATGAACTATCAGAGGGTCTTGGCCCGGATTATCTTTCGGTTCTATTAGATAATTGACGTTAGACATCTTTTTTAATATTCTATATTGTTGCACCAAGTTGCGGCTTGGCAGACTCTTCAGCCTTGATTCTTTCCTGTGCTGGGTCTTGCATCTTACCAGAGCGTGTTTCAACCATCCTACAACTTTATAAAAGGGAATAACGAGATAAGTCTTCTTTAAGTAGCCTCCAGCCAAAAATTTATTTATTTTCTCACATCAAAGAGAGCAGTGAAGTCACACGTGTACCTAAATACAAATGATGATAATCTAAATAATCTGTTTTAAATAAATATCATAGAATATAAAAATAAATAAATATATAATTTAAATTTCAAATATATTAAAAATAATATAAGAAATACGCCATTAATCATGATGTAACACTTCCCCCTCTCCAGAGGTCGTCACGTCCTCGTGAGTTACCTCATCAATTCTCTCAAAATAGGGTTTGAGTCTTGAGACATGGACAATCAATGGGTCTTGGCCAGGATTATCTTTCGGCTCAATTAAGTAATTTACGTTAGACAGCTTCTTTAATATTCGATATGGGCCAAAATATTTTCTCAATAGTTTTTCACATTTTCCGATTTTCCTGACTGGTGTCCAAACTGCTACTAAATGTCCTGGTTCATAGATTCTCTCGTTGTGTTTTTTGTCATAGTTTCTCTTCATTCTTTCCTGAGTCTTCTCTGTGTTGTTAATGACTACCTGTCTCGTCCTTGCTATTTTATCTAAGTAATTTTCTATATATTCGTCATAATTGTTCATGTTACTGTCAATTGGGATATTATCGTCGTCTAAGAGGGACATGGGTTCACTCCCAAATAACAGGAAAAATGGAGAGTAGCCTGTGGTTTCTTGAATCGTGGTATTGTACGCGTGGGTGACGAAAGGGAGGATTTCGTCCCAGTTCTTCTGGTCTGTATTTACATACATGCTTATCATGTTGATTAGAGTTCTATTTAGCCGTTCCGTTAGTCCGTTAGTCTGGGGATGGTAGCTCGTCGTGAAGCAGTGTTTAACTTTGCACATTTTCATAACCTCCTTCATCAAATTGCTAGTGAACTGTGAACCTCTGTCACTAATAAGAAACCTTGGGGCCCCGTGACGTAAAAAAATTTGTTCGATTAAAAATGTAGAGACTTCTTTCACTGTTGCTTCTGAGACTGCCTTTGTTTCAGCGTACCTGGTATAATAATCAGTCAACACAATTATTCACTTCCTTCTTCTTTTCGTTGATGGCAAGGGACCAACAAAGTCAATCCCGATTCTTTCAAAAGGGTAGTTAGCTGGGGGAATGGGTTGCAAAAGTCCAGAGGGCGACTGATTTGAACCTTTCCGACTTTGGCAAAGATGGCACGTCTTTACAAATTCTGAAACTTCTTTCAGCATGGAAGGTCAATGATATTTATTCTTCAAACGGTATGTGGTTCTGGCGACGCCTAGATGGCCATTCAGCATATGGTTGTGGAATTCACTCATGATTTCTTTCCTTCTCTTCTTCGGCACTACCAGCAACCATGCTCTGCCTTCAGGGTTTGGGTTCTTCTTATATAGACATCCATTTTCCTCTTTAAAATTCTGTGTGATTGCTCGTTTGCTTCCTTTAAGGCTTTTCTTAACATTTTCTATGAATTCATCCTCTTCATTTATTATCTGATTCAAAAATAGTCGTTCATAATCTTCGACCCAATCCGTTTCAGGTAGGGGTCCTCTAGATAAGCCATCAGCATCCATATTTTTTTTACCCGATTTGTGTATTATGTCAAAATCGTATTCCTGAATTTTCAGTGCCCACCTTGCAAGTCTACCTGTTGGATCTTTAAGATTTTTCAGCCAGCACAATGCGTGATGGTCTGTAATTATCTTGAAGTGTCTTCCATATAGGTAGGGTCGTAGTTTTGATATCGCCCACACCACAGCCAAACATTCCTTTTCGGTGGTTGAGTAATTTTGCTCAGCTTAGAGTTCGACTCAAATATGATATCACCTTCTCTTCCCCACAGATAATTTGGACCAGTGTTGCACCTAAGCCGATGTTAGAGGCGTCTGTGTGAATGTAGGTGGCTGCATTTGGATCAAAGTGACCTAAAAATTGGCGGATTTATCAGAGCTTTTTTAAGGTTTTGAAATGCTTCCTCTTGTTTTTCTGTCCAGGTAAATTGCGCATTTTTCCTGATGAGTCCTGTCAATGGGTCAGCAATTAATGAGAAATCTTTAATGAATTTTCTATAATAGGAACACATTCCTAGGAACGATTGTACTTCTTTGACCTTCTTGGGCTGAGGAAAATCCCTAACGGCTTTGATATTATATTCGGCCGGTTTTATACCCTGTTGGTTGGTTATATGACCAAGGATCTCAAGTTCTTCAAAAGCAAATCTGCATTTCTTGTCGTTCAGTTTCAAATTAGATTCACTAAAACATTTTAAGACAGCTTCAAGTCTTTTAAGGTGGGTTGGAAAGTCTGAGCTGTATATAATAACGTCGTCCAGATAACAAAGGCAAATCTGCCATCTTAGATTTCCAAGCACATTGTCCATATTCCTCTCAAAAGTAGCCGGGGCGTTGCATAGTCCAAAGGGCATGACGTTGAATTCATATAAACCGTGGGTCGTAGTGAAAGCTGTCTTCTCCTTGTCTTTCTCTTCAATTTCGACTTGCCAATATCCCGATCTAAGGTCTATTGCTGAGAAGTACTTCGATCCTTGGAGAGTATCCATTACGTCATCAATTCTTGGGATTGGATAAACATCCTTTACTGTTACCTCATTCAATTTTCTATAGTCTACACAAAATCTGAACTTACCATCTCTCTTCTTGACCAGTATTACAGGGAAAGACCAGGGACTTGAAGATGGTCTAATTATGCCTTCTTTGAGCATTTCATCAATTTGATCTTTTATAATGTCCCGTTCTTTGGGGGCTCACCCTATATGGCTTGTGCTTTATCGGTTTTGCATCTTCTGTATCGATCCGGTGTTTTGCCAAATTGGTCCTGCCTAACCTCGGCGAAAACAAATCAGCATACTTAATCAAAATTTGTTTCAAATCCTCTTGTTCTTTAGGTGATAGATTTTTGTTTATCTGAAATTGGATTTCGTCATTATTAATTTGCTCTAACTTCTCTATGAACTTTACCTCTGCAGGAAGGCTTCCATGAGCCAATGTTTGGTCTTTCATGATTTTTAAAGGTCGAGGATAAGGGTTCGTTATCCAGATATGAGTTTTCCTATCCGTGACAGTAAGCAAACTTCTTGCCAATCGAAGGCCATTTGTTTGAATCATTCTGTTGTTCTCTTCGATGACATATTCGCCATCCTCTGCTTCTATTGAGGCCTTAATTAATCTAATAGACAGTTCAGGTATAACAGTATCTTCAACGCTTTTTATTTTTTTCAGTTCATAATTGCTTATGTCATGATTATTCGTCAGATCGTATTTTATTATTTCTTTTTTGCAATCTATTTTCGCGTTCATTTTCTTAAGGAAATCTCTTCCAAAAATTAATGTCCGTAAATGCGTTTTCAAAATCACAAATTTGTGCGATAATGCTTTGTCATCAATTTTTATATTTAACAATATACTTCCTACTATGTCTAATTTTTTTTTCCATCGGGTCCTGCACAAGTTTTTGCGAGTTTACTTATACCATGGCCTGTATCGAGGGCCGTTCTGAGGTCGACCACTGAGAGGTCAGCGCCTGTATCAACCAAAGCTTCAAAAGTTCCTATCTTGTCCACATGAATTTTTAATTTGTATTTAGGGTCCAACTTTTTGATTCCATTTATGGTCGACTTGCTTTGATTGACATATTCAGGCGCGACGCTTAGTTTAAATCTTCCAACACGGAATATCTATTCCGGGTAGGAATATTTGTCTGTGTGCTATGACATACATCAGCATAAAGCCGAGGTCCTGATTTATCTGATATTTCATTCATTTGGCATTTCTCTTCGATCTTCTCTTGGGTAGCTGTTGGATCCTCTTCTAGGATTCTTATAAACTTGACCCTACAATAACGGGCCACGTGCCTTGGCTTGTTACACTTGAAGCAGATTGGTCTTCCATCTTCCGTCCTATTTTTGCTCACTTCTTGACTTTTATTGTAGGTGTTTCTCTGGAGGTTTGGTTTAGGCACAAAGTTTGGATTATAAGGACGTCTCGGGGTAGAGGGCTGGGGAAAGTTGTTTCGATACTGCCTGGGAGTGGGAGGGAAGTCGTTCTTGTAATTATTGGAAACAGGGGCTTGGGGCCTGGAAGGGGTCTGGTAGTTTCGTGTGGCAGTCGGCGGCACGTACCTCGATTGTTGTTGGGGTCTAGAATAGCGTGGGCCGTTATATAGGTTTCTGGATTTCTCCACACGTTCCCGATACTTCTTTTCAAAAGAATCCATTTTCTTGCACACGACAAGAAGTTCATCGGTCGTTTTAGGAGGGTTCAGGTAGAGCGCGAATGAGTACTCTTTTTTCAATCCTCCAATAACATGATCGATTTTTGTTTCTTCTTCCATTGCGGGGTCAACCTTGTTGCACAACACTAGGATGTCTTCCGCGAACCTGATTGCTGGTTCATTCCAGTGTTGCATTCTGTTGAGCTTCATTCTTAGTTCTTCTTTATTGGCGTCCAGAGAAAAATCCTGAATGAGGCGGATTTTAATATTTTCCCAGCTCGTGAAACTCGCTTTGTGTAAATTCAACCAGGTTTTAGCGCTTCCCGTCATGTTCATGGCGGCATAACGGGCAATTATGTAGTCTGCCCAATGATAGAGGAAACCAATCTCTTCGAGGGATTCTATCCATGGGCGAGGGTCTTCTGTTCCATCATACTTGGGGATGTCGATGTTGGGATTCAGGACAACTGGGTCGGAACTAGCATCTCCACCAATTGTTGCACCAAGTTGCGGCTTGGCAGACTCTTCAGCCTTGATTCTTTCCTGTGCTGGGTCTTGCATCTTACCAGAGCGTGTTTCAACCATCTTACAACTTTATAAAAGGGAATAACGAGATAAGTCTTCTTTAAGTAGCCTCTAGCCAAAAATTTATTTATTTTCTCACATCAAAGAGAGCAGTGAAGTCACACGTGTACCTAAATACAAATGATGATAATCTAAATAATCTGTTTAAAATAAATATCATAGAATTTAAAAATAAATAAATATATAATTTAAATTTCAAATATATTAAAAATAATATAAGAAATACGCCATTAATCATGATGTAACAATATGGACCAAAATATTTTCTCAGAAGTTTCTCACACTTTCCTATTTTCCTAATTGGTGTCCAAACTGCTACTTAATTCTCCTGGTTCGTAGCTTCTTTCCATGAGTTTCTTGTCATAGTTCTTTTTCATTCTTTCTTGAGTCTTTATTGTGTTGTTAATAACTAATTTTCTTGTTTTGTCTATTTTGTCTAAGTGATGTTTTATGTATTCATCATAATCATCCTTGTCAATGTCCACCGAGATATTCCTGTCGTCCAAAAGAGACGTGGGTTCTCTTCCAAACATCAGGAAAAAGGGAGAATATCCTGTGGTTTCCTGAATTGTAGTATTGTAAGCGTGAGTGATGAACGGGAGTATTTCGTCCCAATTCTTCTGATCAGTGTTCACATATATACTGAGCATATTGATCAATGTTCTATTTAACCGTTCTGTCAATCCATAAGTCTGGGGATGATAGCTCGTTGTGTGAAGCAATGTTTAATCTTGCACATTTTCATCACCTCTTCCATTAAATTACTGGTAAATTGAGAGCCCCTGTCACTAATAAGATATTGTGGGGCTCCGTGCCGGAGAAAAATATCCACTACTAGAAATTTTGAAACTTCTTTCACTGTTGCTTCCGAGACTGCTTTGTTTCTGCATATCTAGTGTAGTAGTCCGTCAGCACGATTATCCATTTTTTTCCTGTTTTTCGTAGATGGCAATGGACCAACAAAGTCAATTCCAATTCTTTCGAAAGGAAAGTTGGCTGGAGGAATGGGCTGTAGTAGTCCAGAAGGTAATTGGTTTGAGCCTTTTCTACTTTGGCAAAGGTGACACGTCTTAACGAATTCTGAGACATCCTTTAGCATGGATGGCCAAAAGTATTTACTCTTTATTCGGTACATGGTTCTGGTGACACCCAGATGGCCATTCGACATATGATTGTGATATTCTTTCATAATTTCTCTCTTTTTCTTCTCTGGAACCACAAGCAACCACGCCCTGCCTTCAGGGTTCGAGTTTTTCTTAAAGAGGCATCCATCTTCTACTTTAAAGTTTTGCGAAATTGATCGCCTGCTTCCATTAAGGTTTTTCTTAACACTTTCGATAAACGTATCCTCTTCGTCTGTTATTTGATTTAAAAATAGACTTTCAAAATCCTCATCCCAATCAGTTTCTGGTAAGGGTCCCCTAGATGATCCATCGGCGTCCAGATGCTTCTTTCCTGATTTATGTATTATATCGAAGTCATATTCTTGAATTTTTAATGCCCATCTTACCAATCGACCTGTTGGATCCTTCAAGTTTTTGAGCCAGCATAAGGCGTGATGGTCTGTTACTATTTTAAAGTGTCTTCCATGAAGGTAGGGCCGTAATTTTGACATTGACCAGACAACGGCCAGACATTCTTTTTCAGTTGTTGAATAATTTTGCTCCGCTTTACTTAGGGTACAACTCAAATATGAGATCACCTTCTCTTCACCACCGATGTCTTGGACAAGTGTTGCACCTATGCCGATGTTGGACGCATCAGTATGAACATAAGTAGGCACATTTGGATTGAAGTGACCTAAAATTAGTGGATTTAATAGTGCTGTTTTTGGGGTTTGAAACGCTTCCTCTTGTCTTTCTGTCCAGGTAAATGATACACTTTTTTTTTATAAGGTTGGTCAAAGGGTCAGTAATTTTTGAGAAATCTTCGATAAATTTTCTAAAAAAAAAATATGAACACATTCCCAAAAAGGATTGTACTTCTTTGACCTTTTTGGGCCGAGGAAAATTTCTGACAGCTTTGATGTTATGTTCCGCGGGTTTTATACCATGTTTGCTCGTTATATAGCCGAGAATCTCCAATTCTTCAAAAGCAAATCGGCATTTTTTGTCGTTTAACCTTAAATTAGATTCACGAAAACATCTAAAAACAGCTTCAAGTCTTTTGAGGTGCGTTGGAAAATCCGGGCTATATATGATAACATCATCCAGATAACACAAACAAATTTGCCATCTTAGATTTCCAAGCATATTCTCCATATTTCTCTCAAAGGTAGCAGGCGCGTTACAAAGTCCAAAAGGCATCACGTTGAATTCATATAATCCATGCGCTGTAGTGAAAGCTGTTTTCTCTTTGTCTCTTTCTTCGACTTCAACTTGCCAATATCCAGATCTGAGGTCTATTGCTGAGAAGTATGTAGATCCTTGGAGAGTATCCATAACTTCGTCTATTCTAGGGATCGGATAGACATCTTTTGCTGTCACATTATTCAGTTTTCTGTAGTCCACACAAAATCTGTATTTACCATCTCGCTTCTTGACCAATATTACTGGAAAAGACCAGGGGCTAGAAGATGGCCTAATTATGCCTTCTGTAAGCATCTCGTCAATTTGCTCTTTTATAATATCTCGTTCTTTAGCACTTACCCGGTAAGGCTTGTGTTTAATTGGCTTCGCGTCTTCTGTGTCTATCCGATGTTTTGCCAAATTGGTTCTCCCTAATCTCGACGAAAACAGATCTCCATACCTTTCTAAAACTTGTTTTAACTCCTTCTGTTCCTTTTGTGAAAGATTTTCGTTTATTTGGAATCTAGGTTCTTCGTTCTCTTCCCACCTCTCTTTCTCGATTCACATTTATTTTCGCTGGACTACTTCCAAAAGCCAATGTTTGGTTTTTCATTATTTTTAACGGTCGAGGATACGGATTGGTTATCCAGATATGTGTTTCCCTATTTATAACATTGATCAAGCTTCTTGCAAGACGAAGTCCATTTGTTTGAAACATTTTGCTGCTCTCCTCGATAACTCCTCTGTTTCTACCAATGCCTTGATCAATTTAATGGAACATTCCGGTACAATGGAATCCTTGGCACTCTTTATTTTCAACATTTCAAAATTGATTTCGTCATGATTATTCGTCAAATAGTATTTTATAGTTTCTTGCTTACAATCTATTTTCGCGTTCATTTTCTTAAGGAAATCTCTCCCAAGAATTAATGTCCGTAAATGCGTTTTCAATATCACAGAGTTGTGTGATAATGTTTCGTCATCAATTTTTATATTTAAAAATATACTTCCTACCATGTCCAATTTTTTTTCCATCGGGTCCTGCACACATTTTTGCGAGTTTACTTATACCATGGCCTGTATCGAGGGCCGTTCTGAGGTCGACCACTGAGAGGTCAGCACCTGTATCAACCAAAGCTTCAAAAGTTCCTATCTTGTCCACATTAATTTTTAATTTGTATTTAGGGTCCAACTTCTTGATTCCGTTTATGGTCGACTTGCTTTGATTGACAGATTAAGGCGCGACGCTTAGTTTAAATCTTCCAACACGGAATATCTATTCCGGGTAGGAATATTTGTCTGTGTGCTATGACATATATCAGCATAAAGCCGAGGTCCTGATTTCTCTGATATTTCATTCATTTGGCATTTCTCTTCGACCTTCTCTTGGGTATCTGTTGGATCCTCTTCTAGGATTCTTATAAACTTGACCCTACAATAACGGGCCACGTGCCCTGGCTTGTTACACTTAAAGCAGATTGGTCTTCCATCTTCCGTCCTATTTTTGCTCACTTCTTGGCTTTTATTGTAGGTGTTTCTCTAAAGGTTTGGTTTCGGCACAAAGTTAGGATTATAAGGACGTCTAGGGGTAGAGGGCTGGGGAAAGTTGTTTCGATACTGTCTGGGAGTAAGAGGGGAGTCGTTCTTGTAATTATTGGAAACAGGGGCTTGGGGCCTGGAAGTGGTCTGGTAGTTTCGTGCGGCAGTCGGCGGCACGTACCTCGATTGTTGTTGGGGTCTAGAATAGCGTGGACCGTTATATAGGTTTCTGGATTTCTCCACACGTTCCCGATACTTCTTTTCAAAATAATCCATTTTCTTGCACACGACAAGAAGGGCATCGGTCGTTTTAGGAGGGTTCAGGTAGAGCGCGAATGAGTACTCTTTTTTCAGTCCTCCAATAACATGTCCAATTTTTGTTTCTTCTTCCATTGCGGGGTCAACCTTGTTGCACAACACTAGAATGTCTTCCGCGAACCTGATTGCTGGTTCATTCCAGTCTTGCATTCTGTTGAGCTTCATTCTAAGTTATTCTTTATTCGCGTCCAAAGAAATATCCTGAATGAGGCGGATTTTAATATTTTCCCAGCTCGTGAAACTAGCTTTGTGTAAATTCAACCAGGTTTTAGCGCTTCCCGTCATGTTCATGGCGGCATAACGGGCAATTATGTAGTCTGCCCAATGATAGAGGAAACCAATCTCTTCGAGGGATTCTATCCATGGGCGAGGGTCTTCTGTCCCACCATATTTTGGAATTTCTATATTGGGGTTCAAAGCAACTGGTTCGAAACCAGCATCTCTACCAATTGTTGCACCAAGTTGAAGCTTTGCAGGGTCGTCGACCTTGGTTTCTTCCTTCTTGGTGTTATACACTTTTCCCGAGCGGGTTTCCATATTAAAAGTAAATAAATAAAATTAAATAAAAATAAATTACCTTTTAAAGTTATTGTGTTTATTTATTCTTGTCTTCCTCGTAGGTTGCGATCCGCAGTCTTCGTCTAGGTCCTCTCCCGCTCCAATAAGCAATTAATATATATAGTCACGACCGTCTGTCGTGGCCTCTGTCACGGATAATATACAGTTATCATCGTCATGCGTTCTTAATTCTGTCACCGTTTGCTTTTGGTTCAGTGGTAGAATGCTCGCCTGCCACGCGGGCGCCCCGGGTTCGATTCCCGGCCGATGCATTTTTTTTTTTTACAATTTTTAAAACTCATTTATATATTATACAAGAATGACATCCACGGCGCCAATTTATAATTGTAACGAATAGTATTTGAATAAAAGAATTTAATCGGGTAAACCCCGGGCGTTGCCCGGGTCATTCGGCTAGTAAAGATATATGTACAATAAATATTACAAAAGGAGTGAAAATATAAAAAGGAATGATGGTAATCTGAATATTCTGTTTTAAAGCTATATATATAAAATTGAATGTCTGTCTGTCTGTCTGTTTGTCTGTACTCTATAGATTCAAAAACCATACATCCAATCGCCGTGAAATTTTGGGATATTATTAGGTATATCACCGGGAAGATTTTTTGAAAAATAATTTCCTGAATATCTTGAATATCCTTAGAGTTATTTGCAGATTTGTAGATTTAACTCGCAAGCAGCGCCCCCATTGTGACGATGATAACAAGTTTTCTTATCACTAAGTTTGTTATCTTAAATATTATTTATCAAAAGTAAGATTATCTCAGGATGACACGGCAATGTGACACAGGAAAAAAATGTTCACTAGATAAAACTATGATTTTCTAATGTAGAAAATTAGGAAAGACAAAATTCAGGATGACACGGCACACAGGGACCGGGAAAAAATGTTCACTTTATCGAGAGATTCAAATTTACGAGTTTCACAAATTATCAAAATATATCTTTTTTTTAAATAAGTTTTTAGAGAATTGTTTTAACAAATGTTCGCTAGACAAACCTTTACTCGGGTAAAACCCCGGGCGAAGCCGAGTACGTTTTATAAGTTTATAGAGAATTGTTTTAACAAATGTTCGTTAGACAAACATTCACTCGGGTAAAACCCGGGCGAAGCCGGGCACATCCGCTAGTAAATATTAAATATCATAGAATATTTTGAATAAATGTAAGGCGCATTAAAATTGATGTAACAATATGGAGGGAACCTAAAGACCATTCTTCAGACTGTTATTTTGTTTGGCAAAGACTACAGGTATTACATCCAAATTAAGACATACAGTTGAATATCCAGATTTGCCTTCTGCTATGAGACCGGTTCCTCATAGGGATATTTTACCTGTGCCACAGCCTCCTGAAAATGTAATATTTAGTGACGATGATTCAGATAGACGAGAGCAACAGTCGGATGACACAAATTTTGAAGCAGGTGCTTCATCTGAACCTCATTTGTTAACCCAACGAGATTTGAACGACCTCGTACGTGATTTAGATTTATCCAAAAAACAGAGTGAACTTTTAGGGTCTAGGTTAAAAGGCTGGAATCTACTGCATAAAGGCACAAAAGTATGCTTTTTTCGCAAGCGTCAAGATGAATTTCAAGACTTCTTTTCACAAGAGAATGATTTAGTATATTGCAATGATGTTGTTAGTCTAATGGAAGCGCTTGGTCATGACTATGATACAGAAGAGTGGCCTTTATTCGTTGATTCTTCAAAAATTAGTTTGAAAGCTGTTCTCCTTCACAACGGAAATAAGTTCCCATCAGTGTCAATAGCACATGCATCCAACATGAAAGAGACTTACGAAAACATGAAACTGCTTTTGAAAAAGATAGAATATGAAAGATACGGTTGGAAAATATGCAGCGATTTGAAAGTCATTGCCCTCTTGCCTGGATTACAGCTTGGATATACAAAATTTTGTTGTTTTCTGTGTGAGTGGGATAGCAGAGATAGGGAAAGGCATTACATTAAAAAAGCTGGCCAAACCGTGAAATCTTTACTCCAGGACATAAAAATATTGTAAATCCTCCCCTGATCGATTCAGAAAATATTTACTTACCACCATTACATATTAAACTGGGATTAATGAAGAACTTTGTCAAGGCAATAGATCGAAATGCCAGTGGATTTGCCTACCTAAAACAAAAATGTTCTAGCATAAGTAATGCGAAAATTAAAGAAGGCATTTTCGTTGGACCTCAGATTCGAGAACTGCTGCAGAATGGAAAATTTCAAAATTATTATTCATGGAATTCCTTTAGAAACGTTTGCAAGAACTTCTTAGGAAGTGTCAAGGTTGAAAATTACCGAGACATAGTTAATGATTTGTTGCTTTCCTACAAAGCACTGGTATGTAACATGTCTCTCAAGATCCATTTCCTGCATTCACATCTGGATTTCTTTCCAGACAATCTTGGTGCAGTTAGCGATGAGCATGGAGAGAGATTTCATCAAGATATATCAAGCATGGAGAAGCGGTACCAAGGTAAATGGAGTCCCGGTATGCTTGCTGACTACTGCTGGACACTCAAGAGGGATGTACCACAAGCAAAGTATAGAAGAAAATCCACTGTCACTACTTTTAAATAAAATAAATATATTTCGTTCATATAGACCTATATATTAAAAACATTTCCAAATTTCAAGTATGTGTATCTCAAAAATCTTGCGTGATAGAAAAAAAACTAATGGTATATTTGGAATCAGCACAAAGAGTTAAATTTAGATAAGATGCTGTTTCTTTTTGGACAAAGAAAAATAATTTTTGATAAACCAGTGTAATGTAATAAGGTTTATGCAAAAATGCTTACGTAATATTTTTGCATTTTTTGCTGTATTTATCCCAATACCAAAAAAAGGCTGTGACGCAAAAACCATGGGTGATGAAAAATTTCTGATTAGATATTTGAGTTCAGCATGGAAATACAAGAAACACCATCAGGTTCTCTTGGGCAAAAATTTTGTTGACCAGTGTTATTAAATAAAATTAGTTATCAAAAATAGCTTTAATTGAGCTAAAGGAATATACTGTATTTATAAAAATAAAAAAAAACATAATTTGATAAAAGTAATGCCTGGCTTAAGGCGTAAGAATCAAAAAATGAAAACTTATTTACAAAATGTACAAAAGGTTTGAGCCGGCCATCGGGAAACGGAAATATCTTTACTTACGGGGCTGCTAACTAAAATGAATAATTTTTGAGCCCCGATGGACGCATAAAGCGGAATATAAATAAAGCACAGTTGGAGAGGCCTGGGGATGGGTGGCCAGGGGATCATCGCCAGGTGAGGCCAGGAGAGCCGGGATATAGAGGAGGATCAGGGGGGGCAGGGTGGTGATCCGCGGAGATCAGAGGGAGGCAGAGACGGGTTCAATAGTGTTGAGCCCCAGGGGTGACCGTGGAGAGCAGACAGACCGCAATGCTTAAAGTGTATGATTTTAAAGCCCAAAATAATGTAGCAAGCAGACAAGCCGCAATGCACTATATCAAAGTACCAAGGTGCTGCACGCAACCAAGGTTGTTCAAAAAGGTTAGATTCCCCAGGCCAGGAAAGATAAAAGAAAGACAGCTGTTGTTTAAATAAGAATATTGGATAAAGCGGGAATGATTCAGCAGCTGATGGGAAAAGATAGATTTTCTTTTTGTAAAATAAATATATAAAAAGTTTTAGAAAGGATTACTGGTGAGGGTAGCAGTACTGAGACAACCAACCACAAAAGTACACCATAGATTGCATAGCGCGTTCAAATAGGTCGCTGCGTAAGTCGATTTCTCGAGCAGCCCGCGCCGTCGAATCGCCAAACCATTTTCCCTCTGTCCTTGGGTTACAGAGACAGCGTCAGGGGCGATCACATACGCAGGGCATGTCACGAAACCGATCTTAAACAGCGGCACATGCCAGAGTTGCGTCTACGAGCGGCCGCTAATGACCGGTGTTAACCATGAGGTGAGGAGTCCGAGTCACTCAGGTGATCGGAATCCTCCGCGCGGACGCGTGGCTTAAGAGGCCTTTAGGAACTCCAGACAGGCTCGCCAAGTGCTCCTGTTGAAAATAAAGCCTTTGAGTGACCCCGGAGTGTACCCTAATTTTTCTGCACAGGTGGAGGCCATCGGGAAGAGAAAATATGGTTTTACGGGCTACTAACCAAAAGTTATGATTTTTGAGCCCAAGCGCGATGTCAGGTGGCAAGGGACCCTAGGATCTGGCAGCAGGAGATGGGTCGCAGGGGTAGTGGAAACGTTGGGCAAGCAGGGGAACGGCGCCAAGGTGCAGTGAGGCAGGAGCATTGAATTGGCCAGGAATCCAGTAGAAGTGGCAGGTGGAATTGGAGGCAGAAGGTCCTTGGAGCCTAGAACTTGAGGGCCCTAGACTTCAGGATGGGGCAGCTTGAGGCTCTCGCCTCGTGCTTGTCAGGAAGGCCCTTGGAGCAGCAGTTGACACATTTGGAGGTGCGCTGGTCAGCAATGGATGGGCAGGCGCGGCCTTCATGGCCGTCTTGACCGCAGTGGAAGCACTTAGGAGCTCTGGAGCATTGGGCAGAGTTGTGGCCGAAGCCACAACAGCGGAAGCAGACGCGGGCGCGGATGGACTCCTCGAAGTTGAGGATTACTCCATCAACCACGATTCTCCCGCGAACGCCCAGGGCTCTAAAGGTCTTGAGATCCACCTCGATGAAGGCGGTGCAGGTCCCGGCCATCGGGAAACAACAACAATGAGTTTTATAGGGGAAGCGTGGACCTCTGGAGATCGATTTAACAGAGTACAGATCTGTATTTGAATCTATGAAATATAACCTTAAATAAAATAATATTTTAATATAACATATATGTATAGACAAATATAAAGGCATACATGTATGACAGCGTAAGTGTCCTTAGAGGGACATAGCGCTTTAAATTGAAATTAAAAAAAAAAAAATGGGCCACATATACGTTTCATTTTATTTATTTATTTCAACACACAAAACGCGATATCCCGGCTAGGAAAACATACGTTTAATGCTACCCCCCAAGTATAATATATTTATTATCATCAAATCAGACGGGATATCCCAACAAGGGATGCTAGTGTCAAGCAACAACACTAAATCCAGAGAACTATTTTACATAAACAATTGGTGAATTACAAGTTTTGAGTAGAAGTTTAAAGAATAAAAGAAGAGGGGAAAGGACATTAAAGTCATGCTTTTACATCTTACATAGGAACAACCAATGAAATAAATATAAATACATAGTTAAGCAATTACGGTTTTTTAACCAAGAGAGAAAATCATAGATATATTTACAGAGAATTTCATAAATTTTAAATATGAGTCCTTACTGTTTATAAACATAAAAAAATCCTTGTATTCAATGTCTTCCCGCTAGTGTAATAGATAATTGATTTAACTAAATCAACAAGCAATCTAACTCCGCCTTTGCCGGTCCCAAGCCAGGATGAAAAAGGAGGAGAGAGAGCAGTAACAAACTCACTAAAAAACCTGGGCTCAGCTGACCCGGCTGATAGTACCCTATAAGGACTCCTGATCCAGGGATACAGGATGAGTCTATACTCAATTTTAAGAGTGTTTGCACATGGCATCTGTTCCTCATGTCAGAGGTGACCATTTCTTTTGGAGCTAATTAGGCCTGCTACTGAGTAGTGCTCCCAGTCTTAATGACAAAGTCAGATGCTTTCTACTTCACCCAGTCATGATGGTTGTCATCTTTATATATCCATTACACGTTATTATATGTTCTTGGGACTCTGTTTCACGAGGATAAGTTAATATGAACTCTACCTCACGCCAATATACACCTGAAGTGAATACACCGAAAAGTAGTCAGGTAGTGCTCCCAGTCTTAATGACAAAGGCAGAGGCTTTCTACTTCACTCAGTCATGATGGTTGTCAAGAAGAAGCAATCTATGATCAGGTCTCTTATAATCACTATTTATCAAGTTTTCAGGCCAATATGCCCTTCAACAGGAGACTTAGATGTACCGCTTCCTGCCAATTATACAGGACTTTATAGGGACGTAACACAACCAGAAGGACCCAAGTATATTAGCTTCTAGAGAAAAAAGAGTTTAGACTGTGTAGAGCTCTGAAAATAACTATCGCAGTCGCTTACAGAAGTTCTCAACTAGTAAAGTAACTGCGAACTCGCCAAATGAAACGAATATTATATTTTGGGGGGTATAATATGTAAACAAAATATTACAACAGAGTCCTGAGGTTTATCTATCCACGGTTACATTACTGAGGACCTTGAGGTAAACAACTATGTAATTTAGAAGGCAAAAGAAAACAAGAAAAATGCCCATCAAGCTGATCAAATGGGAACTCATGATCATGTAAAGTTATGAGATTTTTTTTGAGATAATAAAGCGTAGTAAAATCATATTTTTAAATTGAATGCTGTATAATAAAACGAATTAAGTAAAACACTTCAAATTATATTTCTGTTGTAAAAATAACAGGTAAAACTCCCAGATCTAATAAAAAATCAAATATACTTTTTGAATAATAGGAAAAAGCTTGGGAGACTTCTCAAGGATTGTTTAAGAGTGAAAAAGATAAGCTGCATCCAGGAAAGGATGAGAAGTGCTCCGGAAATATGCAAAGGAATGTTAAAGAGAGAGAAGTCCTGTAGAGGATGTTCCAGAAAAGAGATGGAAAGCAAATATATTTTGTTAAAGAGCAACTTCAATCCAGAGAAGTAAGGAGAGTTCATGAAAATATAAACCAAGGAGTTACTTAGCGTGAAAAAAAAACAAAGCATTTTCAGAGAGAAGAGAAGGAAAATTGTCCAGAAAAAGATAAAAACAAGGAGGAGAGAGTGAATAGTGTTGAAAAGAAAGGATATGAAGAGGAGCGCTCCGGTGAGAAAAAGACAAGGAGTGTTCAGGAAAGAGAAGCAGGTATGAAATGCCCATAAAAGAAGGGAAGACGAGGAATTTTAAAAAGAGACGAGAATAAAATGAATGTAGATAAAAAGGAAGAAGACAAATAATGTCCAACAGAAGAGACGAGAAGAAGCAATGTGCGTAATGTACAAGAGAGAGATCTAGGGGAGAAAACAAGTAATGTATATAGAAGAGAGGAGAAGACAAGTATTGTCCACCAGGAGAGAGGAGAAGACAAGTATTGTCCACCAGGAGAGAGGAGAAGACAAATAATGTCCACCAGGAGAGAAAGGAAGACAAGTAATGTCCACCGGGAGAGAGAAGAAGACAAGTAATGTCCACCAGGAGAGAGGAGAACACAAATAATGTCCAACAGAAAAGACGAGAAGAAGCAATGTGCGTAATGTACAAGAGAGAGATCTAGGGGAGAAAACAAGTAATGTATATAGAAGAGAGAAGAAGACAAGTATTGTCCACCAGGAGAGAGGAGAAGACAAATAATGTCCACCAGGAGAGAGGAGAAGACAAGTCATGTCCACCAGGAAAGAAGAGAAGACAAGTAATGTCCACCAGGAGAGAAGAGAAGACAAGTAATGTCCACCAGGAGAGAGGAGAAGACAAGTAATGTCCACCAGGAGAGAGGAGAAGACAAGTAATGTCCACAGAAGAGAGGAGAAGACAAGTAATGTCCAACAGAAAAGACGAGAAGAAGCAATGTGCGTAATGTACAAGAGAGAGATCTAGGGGAGAAAACAAGTAATGTATATAGAAGAGAGGAGAAGACAAGTATTGTCCACTAGGAGAGAGGAGAAGACAAGTAATGTCCACAGAAGATAGGAGAAGACAAGTAATGTCCACTAGGAGAGAGGAGAAGACAAGTAATGTCCACCGGGAGAGAGGAGAAGACAAGTAATGTCTACAGAAGAGAGGAGAAGACACAAGTAATGTCCATCAGGAGAGAGGTGAAGACAAGTAATGTCCACCAGGAGATAGGTGAAGACACAAGTAATGTCCACCAGGAGAGAGGTGAAGACAAGTAATGTCCACCAGGAGAGAGGTGAAGACAAGTAATGTCCACAGAAGAGAGGAGAAGACAAGTAATGTCCACCAAGAGAGAGAAGAAGTAATGTTCACCAGGACAGAGAAGGAGTCAAGTAATGCCCACCTGAAGAGAGGAGAAGACAAGTAATGTCCACTAGGAGAGAGGTGAAGACAAGTAATGTCCATCAGGAGAGAGGAGAAGACAAGTAATGCCCACCAGGAGAGAGGTGAAGACAAGTAATGCCCACCAGGAGAGAGGTGAAGACAAGTAATGTCCACCAGGAGAGAGGGGAAGACAAGTAATGTCCACCAGGAGAGAGGAGAAGACAAGTAATGTCCACCAGAAGAGAGGAGAAGACAAGTAATGCCCACCAGGAGAGAGGTGAAGACAAGTAATGTGCACCAGGAGAGAGGAGAAGACAATAAATGTCCACCAGGAGAGAGGGGAAGACAAGCAATGTCCACCAGGAGAGAGGAGAAGACAAGTAATGTCCACCAGAAGAGAGGAGAAGACAAGTAATGCCCACCAGGAGAGAGGTGAAGACAAGTAATGTGCACCAGGAGAGAGGAGAAGACAAGCAATGTCCACCAGGAGAGAGGAGAAGACAAGTAATGTCCACCAGAAGAGAGGAGAAGACAAGTAATGCCCACCAGGAGAGAGGTGAAGACAAGTAATTTGCACCAGGAGAGAGGAGAAGACAATAAATGTCCACCAGGAGAGAGGTGAAGACAAGGAATGTCCACCAGGAGAGAGGTGAAGACAAGTAATGTCCACCAGGAAAGAGGAGAAGACAAGTAATGTCCACCAGGAGAGAGGAGAAGACAAGGAATGTCCACCAGGAGAGAGGTGAAGACAAGTAATGTGCACCAGGAGAGAGGAGAAGACAATAAATGTCCACCAGGAGAGAGGTAAAGACAAGTAATGTCCACCAGGAGAGAGGTGAAGACAAGTAATGTCCACCAGGAGAGAGGTAAAGACAAGTAATGTCCACCAGGAGAGAGGAGAAGACAGGTAATGTCTACCAGGAAAGAGGTGAAGACAAGTAATGTGCACCAGGAGAGAGGAGAAGACAATAATTGTCCACCAGGAGAGAGGTGAAGACAAGTAATGTCCCAAGGAGAGAGGAGAAGACAAGTAATGTCCACCAGGAGAGAGGAGAAGACAAGTAATATCCACTGGAGAGAGAGACAAAAAGATCCACCAGCAGAGGCTGGAATGTCCACCAGGAATGAGCAGACAAAAAGATCCACCAGGAGTGAGGCTAGAATATCTACAAAGAGAGAGAGAGACAAAAAGATCCACCAGCAGAGGCAGGAATGTCCACCAGGAGAGGAAGTGGGCGAAAGGATAAAAACCTGAGAAAACGTCGCGAGGCGGAGAGAGAAAGTGTGGGAGGCAGGAAGCCGATACCATCTCATTGTTCTAACACGACACGTTGTCCGTGGACATCCTTCCTTCCTTCTTACCAACCTCGAGGTCAGAAGCTGCTATAACCTACTACCAGATAATCACCTAAACCGCAGCAACCACACTTATATTACCATACAAACAGAGAAAATCAAAGTTTCGGTCAAAGATAGTATTACAACCTGGCTAAGATATTTTGAGCGCCGTGTAAGTTAGAGTCAATCACATTTTCTTTATAAATGTGAATAAATTGAGAAACCATTCCTTCCTTCAATGTCTTCCTCTACTGAGGGTGTGCCACATGGTCTCTCCATACTTCCTCCGCCATCCTCTCCTCGTAGGTGTGTCATCCAGTCCATTGTTTTAGATCATCTGTGTATCCCTGTCGTCTCCTTCCCCTCGATCTATTCCCCTGGAGCTATCCCTCCAACACTGAGAAACTCTATATAACCCATTTAATAGTTTAATCAAATAATATTACTAGCTTCTCTCCATAATTCAAATACTTTTTAATTTTTGTTTTTAGCTTTTAAACTCAATTTGAGATTAATTTAACATAAAAATTCTTATTTTAATATATTTGAGAGTTTTAAAATAAAACATAAATCCTCCAGGGAAAAGATTCTTTTAAAAATATTTTTATTTAAAATATCTCGAGCTTTCGGGCAAGTAAGCCCTTCTACGGGAGAAACTATTTTACATCCTTAAAATACGCCAATAAAATAATATTTAAACTTAAATAAAGTATTTTAGTTGTTTACATTTGTTTTGAGGCATAATCAACGCGGGCTTCTATTGCGCGTGCTTCACTTGGAGGTTATGGGGTGGGCTCAGGAAATATAATGTTATAAACTTCCGGGATATCTATTCTTCTGTTAATACTATTGTGCTTTCTGGATATGATGGATTCTATGATAAGTCTCTGTAGTCTATTGGGGATGTTGGAGTAATGGGTCTTTGGTTCTGATAGGGAGAAGGAATAGCCTGTTTCTATTATATGTTGGTATACTAAAGATCTACTGTCTTGATTATCGATATTTCGCTTATGTTCTGATATTCTTATATATAAATGTCTGCCAGTTTCGCTTAAATATAAGAATTTCAGAACATAAGCGAAATATCGATAATCAAGACAGTAGATCTTTAGTATACCAACATATAAGAGAAACAGGCCATTCCTTCTCCCTATCAGAACCAAAGACCCATTACTCCAACATCCCCAATAGACTACAGAGACTTATCATAGAATCCATCATATCCAGAAAGCACAATAGTATTAACAGAAGAATAGATATCCCGGAAGTTTATAACATTATATTTCCTGAGCCCACCCCATAACCTCCAAGTGAAGCACGCGCAATAGAAGCCCGCGTTGATTATGCCTCAAAACAAATGTAAACAACTAAAATACTTTATTTAAGTTTAAATATTATTTTATTGGCGTATTTTAAGGATGTAAAATAGTTTCTCCCGTAGAAGGGCTTACTTGCCCGAAAGCTCGAGATATTTTAAATAAAAATATTTTTAAAAGAATCTTTTCCCTGGAGGATTTATGTTTTTATTTTAATATTGATTCAAGGGATTATTTTTATCGAATTTAAGAGTTTATTTAAAATATTTTCAAGGGAGATATCTACAGTGCATTTATTTTTGAAAAATATATAAGTCGATAAATTCAGTTTTAAAATATTAACTTAGCGAATACACGCCTTAATTAGCTTTCAAACTTTTCCATTCTATATTCCAACACAAAGCAAGACATTACACAATAGTCGGAGAAAAAAACTCTTTTGTTTAGATCAGGATAGAAAACGTATCATATATTGTAGCGAAGAAATCAAGTCTATGAATATCTCAAGATGTAAAAGCATTTATCGATCTGTCGTTAATTATCGATAATCGAGAAAACATGGTATAATTGTAGTTTCTTCCTGTAGAAGGGTATTCGTGCCTGAAAGCAAGAGATTAAAAAGGTTTTTGAAAAGACATTTTCCCCGAAGACCTGATATTTTTTCTCAATTTTGATAAAAGGGATTATTTTATTGAAGTATCAACAAACAAACAAACAAACTATCTACAGCTAGATAATATTGAACAACCAAGCTATAGAATATATATGATGATTCTACAAATACAGATTAATCATCTGTTGAGTATTTTAAATAATTAATTAAATCAAATAATAAAATATATAAATGAATAAAACAGGGCTTTTTCAATTAATAAAATATATGTAGAACGACATTTGAAAAATTATCCCGCATGTGTTTCTTTTGAACGAAAAATCGAAATTTATTTTAAGGAGAAATAACGATTATTTCTAACCTTAGTGATGAAGTATGAAAGGATGAATTGTGGAGGGTAATGATAAACGGAAAAAAAGAGTGTCCAGGGATGGAATCGAACTCACAGTGTTCCGCTTACCGGGCAGATGCCATGTCCACTAGGTTACCCTGGACATAATCGTTATTTCTCCTTAAAATAAACTTCGATTTTTCGTTCAAAAGAAACATATGCGGGATAATTTTCAAATGTCTTTCTACAATCATAAGCCGCATTATATTGTATTATAAATAAAATATATATTTTTTTCGAAAAATATTTTTAAAAGTGCCTTGGAACAACTATTAGCTTTAAATCTATTATCGGAATTTCCGCTGCATGTAAAAAGAAAGAAGAAATGTTAGTGTGTATATTGCACACTCCGTACTTGTCTGTCCAACTGAAATTCTGACACTACACAGAGAGAGACAAGTCTGCCAGGAGTCTTTGCTTGGACCTTGTGCGGAATATACAAACAGAAGGAGGAGCCGTTTCTGTCCCGTAATTGACGCAATAGGGCATGGCTCATCATTGGTGAATTCTCCAAGCGGTTTCTTCATTTTAATCTCCAGATCGCTGGTATTAATCGGAATTTATTCTAAAACCTGCATTGTATATGAAATACGGTAAATAGGGATTTAATAGAACAACGAACATTTGCTTCTAGGGAAAGTAACTTTATAGCACGAATGTTTCTGGCGCACATAAATCAAACTTCTACTGTCCTTACTGCGATGAATAATTTTGGGAGGGCTTGGTACACCAGTGATGAATCCTCCCAGAAGTTTCACCAATTCAATCTACCCTGTTGTGTATTTGCATACTTGGGATATTTTCAGAAATGCAAATATCCTCTTTGCATACTCGATTCTGACTTAAGGTATAAATAGCGCTACAAGTTGTTAGCAGGCAGTCAGTCAGTCCATATTGTAGAAGTAAGTGTACTAATAAATTCTAAGAGAATGTAGTAGCCTGGTATTGAGCAACCCATACAGAGGCAACACAACAAGTTGGCGACGAGGATAAAGTGCACAGCTGAAGAACGCTTAAGAGGCCTGAAAAAAAAAACGGACATCGATCGATTGACATTCAGTATCTTGGGGTATTCAAATTAACCGCCTTAGTGGCTAGAGATAAATGGCGATTAGTCAAACTGTGCCTTTCAGAGTCTACGATCCAAAGGAAGACGATTTTGAAATCTTTATACAAAGATTCAATGCTGCGTGCACTGCAAATGAAACCAGTGAACACAAGGAAAGTTGTGATTTTACTGTCTCTATTGGACTCTGGACTACTGAAACTGGGTAACGACCTATTCTTTCCAGAAAAAATGGAAGCCCAGACATATGAGCTAATCGTGAAAAAAATTAGGCAACATTTAGAGCCTAAGAAAAAGATAATACCTCAAAGGTGCTTGTTCTTGAAACGAACACAGAGGGAAAACGAATGTTTCCGAATATCTGAGAGAATTGAAGCACCTGGCCTCTAATTGTGCTTTTGGGCAGATGCTAGAAATGATGCTACGGGATAGATTTGTAGCAGGTTTAACATCAGAATCCCTTCAAAAGAGGCTCTTGCAAGAGGATGATGAAGTGAAATTGGATAGGGTATTTGCCCTGGCAGTCTCATACGAGTTGGCAGAGAAAGATGCCAAAGAGCTGCATGAAAAAGAAGTAGCGAGAGTAACCTCACATATTGAGAGGAATAGAAAATCGAAGTACTCTCCTACGAAGGAAAACTTCACGTCTGCGACCAAAGAAAGGACTTTCTACCGGTGCGGCATGAAAAATTCGCACCTAGCGCCAGCATGTCCACAGAAGTTAAAAACTTGCTATAAATGCAAAAAAAAATTGGTCATTTAAGTAAGGTATGCAAGGCCAGAGGAAATACACAGAAAAGTGGCTATGTGCAACAGCAGATTATCTTTTCCCTTAAGGGTGAAACTGAAGTTAAAATTGCCCTTACAGTGGACGGCCAGATATTGAATGGCAGTGTGGATACTGGAAGCCCTGTAACTTTGATGCCGAGAGCATTTTTGAGAAGTTATGGAGGGCGAAACCATTGATTCCAACAGCAAAATATCTGAAATCCTTTTGTAATAATCCTATAAAGGTTGTAGGAGAAAGAAAGGTTTTTGTTAAGGAAGCCAATATGTCACTTAGATTGATATTGGTGGATGAAAGTATCCCAGAAATTTTACTAGGAAGGGAATGGCTGACATTTTTGAATATAAATTACAGTAAATTATTAAATGTAAATAAAATTTCGGAATCTTGCATAGACTCATTAATTGGAAGTTATGCAAATCTGTTTAAGGATGAACTGGGCTGCTTAAAAGATGTCAAATTGGACATAAATATTAAAAAGGAGGAAGCGCCAGTGTTTTGCAAAGCTCGGAGTTTGCCCTATTCTTTGAAAAAGAAAGTGGAGGATGAACTGGAGTGTATGGTTGAAAGAGGAATTTTGGTACCTATTGTTCACGCTAGTTGGGCAGCGCCAATTGTGCCAGTTGTAAAAAAGGACAGCAGTATTAGAATTTGGGGAGATTTTAGGAGTACCGCAAACAAGGCAATAATATTAGATAAATATCCATTGCCTACTATAGATGAAATATTTTCAAGGTTATCGGGTAGCACTATTTTCTCAACTCTGGACCTCTCAATGGCTTATCTGCAAGTAGAACTGACAGATGAAGCAAAAAGAGTAGTAAATATAAATACTACCAAGGGATTATTTGCTTATCGGAGACTTCCTTATGGTGTGGCTGTGGCACCAAATAAATTCCAGAGGTTGATGGACAATGTATTTGCTGATATACCGGGAGTAGCTTGTTATATAGATGATATTTTAGTATCTGGTAAAGATGCAAGGGACCACAAGTCCAAATTGGATCTAGTATTCAAAAGATTGGAAGAGAAAGTCTTAAATTAAAGAGGGCAAAATGCAAATTCGCTGTGGATTCAGTGGAATATTTTAGGCTTTCGTATCGATAAGAACGGATTGCATCCAATGTTGAATAAAATACAAGCGGTGTCTAATGCTCCTGAGCCTAAGAACATTGGCCAGTTACGTTCTTTTATAGGCATGCTAATGTATTATGCCAGATTTATCAAGGATACATCGTCTATTTTATCCCCGTTTTACAGACTGCTGAAGAAAAATTGCCCTTGGAAATGGACGAATGAACATCGGGTTTTGTTTAATAAATGTAAATCATTATTGACCGATGATTCAGTGTTGGCACATTACGACCCAGCTAAGGAACTTGTTTTGGCTTGCGATGCTCGAGCTATGGACTTGGCGTGGTACTTAGTCACTGATACAAGAAGCAGGAAAGTCCAATAGCTTTTGCGTCACGAACTCTAACTGAGGCGGAGAAACATTATTCCCAGTTAGAGAAGGAGGCTTTGAGCATTGTCTACGGATGTGAAAAGTTCAGGCAATACCTTTTGGGACGCTCGTTTGTGTTAGTGACTAATAACAGACCACTCATGCACCTGTTTTCACCACACAAACCAATTCCGGTATGTGCAGCGTCTAGGATAAAGAGATGGTCATTAAAGCTGGGTGCTTTCCATTACTCGGTGGAGTTTAGAAAGACGGAGGACCACGGAAATGTCGATGCTTTATCACGTTTGCCGTTAAAATCCAATGAGGGGGGGATCTTATGATGATGATCAGATATTGCTCTTAAGAAAAATGAATGAGGTTCCCTTTTCATTCCAGGATGTGGCATTCGAGACTAAAAGAGACAAGACTCTTGCAATTGTTCTGAGAAATTTCCGGGAGGACACTTGACAATCACCAAAATTCACGAAAGAAAATCCTTTGTCTCCTTACTACAAGGTTAGGAATAAATTGTGTTGACTTTGGATGCCTTCAGTGGAAAGAGCGGATAGTGATTCCTCCAAAATTAAGATCTCAAATTCTCATAGATCTACATGAGATGCATTTTGGAATGGTGAAAATGAAGATAATAGCAAGGAGGTATTTTTGGTGGCCAGGAATAGATAGGGGCATAGAAGATATGGTTCGGCAGTGCACCATCTGTCAAGAATCTGCAGACATGCCTCCTTCCATGATTACAGAATGGGCTTGGCCAGAGAAACCTTGGCATCGCCTACATCTGGATTTGGCAGACCCTTTTATGGGTAGAATGTTTATGGTCATAGTGGATGCCTATACCAAATGGTTGGAAATATTTATCCTCAGGGATATAACCAGTAAAAACCATTTTTGATTATCTAAGGCAAGTGTTTGCCAGATTTGGACTGCGGAATTCTTAGTGACAGACAATGGAAGACAGTTTGTCTCGAGAGAAATGGAGGAATTCACCAGAATGAATGGAATTCGGCACACAAAAACAGTCCATATAATCCAAGTACTAATGGGTTAGCTGAGCGGTATGTGCGCGAATTCAAAACATCGTTAAAAAAAACAACGAAAAGGATGACTTGGAAACAAACCTACAAAGATTTTTGTTTGCCCATAGAGCATTTCCACAGTCAGTCCTAAAGGAATCGCCAGCTGAATTATTGATGAAGAGACGCTTAAAGTCTAGATTTTCTAATTTAATGCCTAAAATGGACATGAAGGGAGAGGGGTTTCCTGATGATCTGAGAAAACAGGAGCATTTTAAAATTGGTTCCGATATTTATTTCCGAAACTATGCAGCCGGACCAAAGTGGAAAATTGGAACCATCCTAAAACTCCTTAGTTGCCGCCATTACCTAATAGGGTATGAAGGCCAAACCTAAAGAGGCACATCAATCAGCTGCGACCTGTCAAAGAAAATCCAGAGGCTACTGTAGAGAAAGAGCCAAGCTTAGTGCTGCCGAGTACATCTAGACAAGGGCTGCGAAGAGAATCGGCATTGCGAGAGAGAACCCTCTCACGGCGATCCCGGAAGAAGAGTTCACTACAAATGAATTGGAGCCGCAGTCAACCAGGCAGGAGTTGACATTAATTGGAGAACACCAGGAGCCTATGGCTGCTGCTTCTAGAGAAAAAATCCCAAGCCGGAGCCCCAGACCCCAGAGATCCAGGAGACCACCAGACCGTCTCCAATATTATTAGGAGGGGAGGGTGTTGTGTATTTGCATACTTGGGATATTTGCAGAAAGGAAAATATCCTCTTTGCATACTCGATTCTGACTTAAGGTATAAATAGCGCTACAAGTTGTTAGCAGGCAGTCAGTCAGTCCATATTGTAGAAGTTAGTGTACTAATAAATTCTAAGAGAATGTAGTAGCCTGGTATTGAGCAACCCACACAGAGGCAACACAACATACCCAACCGCGTTTTAGAAATCTAATACTGTATTGGACGATTCTGTTTATATACGTTCTGACGTTTGAGGCCAAAAACCTAATATGTACACTGTGTGACAAGGAAATAACTGAAGAACATCCCATTACCTGCTCAATTGTACAGGCCTTGATGAAGAAAGGAAGGCCCTATATCAACAAATTAAATGTACCAACATTTCACCCTACGTAATTGCTTTAAAAAATATCAGCAAACAAATCTAATGCAATAGCTTACTATAAAATTTTTAGATTCATCATTATGTAAGGACCAGTCAACAATTGAATGACTTTGAGACGGAGAGTAAAGCCAGTTCAATTTCTATCTTACTACATATGTAAATAATACAAGATGATTATTACCTTACCCAATTCAGAGAATCTGTATGGGGCATGTCCCTAATAAAGGCTTCTCTGTGTGTGATTCTGTTTTTATATATGCTACACTGAAGGTTGGAATCTTAGGAATGCTATTCAAGCAAACTTAGATATAGGCTTAAAAGACAGTAGAATTACATAAATATAAAGTATCGTTAAAAAGCAAATAATTTCTAGTTTTCAAAGTATAGATAGTAACGTGACTCTTAAACGTCTGTTTCATATAGTATATATATTTTTATTATCCCTAGTACACGTGAGCCATGATAATCAAGGTGGGTAGAAGTTAACGACTGCTTTTACTGTAAGCGCACAACATATCTACACATGTGAAAAGCAGTTCGACTTTTGCACTTACAAATGTGTCAAAGCCCTGTTTGGTTACTTGCACTCGCTGAAGTGGTTGGGCTTTTTCAAGAATCGGGGGCCATTGGGGATTTTTTTTTTTATTAGAAAAAGTGCCCAATGCGGGATTCGATCCCAGGTCGTAACGGTCGAAACCAACGGTTTAGACCACCCTTCCACCGACCCCCGGTTTCATATAGTTAATTTGACTAATTTGAGGAAATCCACCATGGTATTAAGGGAGAGTTACTTAAGGATTAGATAAGGATAGGAGGATTCCAAATAAATATGTATTTAACTAGTATTATGATGCACCAGCGCACCATCTATTATGAAAATTCGATACTATTTTAGACGCGTAAGATTCTTTTTGAAATTAAACAATTTCTACAGCCCTTACTGCAATGAAAAAATTAATGGGAGGGCCTGGCTCATCAGTGGTGAACCCTCTCAGCGGTTTCGTCAGTTTAATCTATGAGGGCCATCCAATAAATAAGTTTCCCTATTTTTAAACAAATAAACAACATTATTCACAATTATGCAGTTATTTTATTTTCATTATACAACTCATAGACTACTTCTCTACATAATCACCATTTCTGTCCAAACATTTTTGGTACCGTTGTAGCAATTTTTGATACTACTGTTGTACCAAGCCGTGTCCTGTCTTCGTAGCCAGTGGTTCGCCTCCGCCTGCACTTCGTCATCATTCGCAAAGTGCTTGCCTCCAAGGTGCAACTTGAGTGCTGGAAAAGGATGGAAGTCGCTTTGGGAAAGATCCGGAGAATAAGGTGAATGTGTGAAAATTTCCCATTTGAAGTTTTCCAGCAACGTTTGGGTCGTTCGAGCTGCGTGAGGGCGAGCATTTTCATGGACGAGTAACACTTTCCGAGAAAAAGTACAGGACGTTTCCGTTTTATTGCAGCTCTGAGTTTAGTGAAGACTTCGCAGTACCTCGCAGCGTTAACCGTAGTGTTTGGGGGGCAGGTAGGTCAACCAATAAAATACCCTTACAGTCCCGAAATACGATAGCAATAACTTTGCCTGCAAAGATCGTGACCTTCGCCTTTTTTGGTGCACTTTCCTCAGGCTTCTTCCACACCATGCTTTGTCGTTTTGTTTCTGGAGTTGAATGATGCACCCAGCTTTCATCTCAGTGACAATACGGGTGTTGGGAAAAGAATGTTATTTTTCTTATAGATTTATATTTTTTTAAATATATGTAAATTTAATCCATTATAAGAAAACATATTTGCCATATGTAAATATTTATATGTATATATGTTCGTGACAAAAAATAAAGTTGTTGACTGGTTAGAGTCGTGTGGTTTCTCGGCCCGCTCTCGAGAGGTCTACGCCTTGGTTGATACCTGCCTTAGACACTTCCGCGGATTTGACTTCTTGGGAATCGCTCTTCTCTACCTTTGAGATTCCACGGATTTTTTCCTCCCCGGGACCAGAATAAGAGACTTCGGGCGTCTGGGCAAAATAGAGCCTGGGCGCTGCGCCGCTGAACGCGACATTTGGCATCCCAGCCGGGACGCGAGGAGAAAGCCGTGCCTATATTTGGAACCCTTTTGGATCAGAAGATGGAGAGAGAAGAAGCGCTAGAGAGACTCAAGAAGAAGAGAACCATACTCCGCACGTCTTTATCCAAGTACGGGAAAAGAATAGAGGAATATGACGTGCACAAGGAGTGTGACCACGAGGAACTGCTGGGGCAGCTTTCGGATGTCTACGAAGAACTGAGGCGGGTAGACGAAGAAATCGGTAAGCTGATTGACATCAAAGATCTAGAGAAAGATCTAAAGATGGTAGAGGAATACCGGGAAAAGGCCGTGGCGTGGAAATATTTGTTAAAGAAAAGAAGTCTGGTGGTAGCGGAAGGAATGCAGAGGGAAACTGCAACTGCCACGAAGAAGGAATATCCAGGAGAAATCGGTCGACCGACTCTAACTGGGATGGTTAAGTTACCCAAATTGACAATGGAAAGATTCTACGGGGAAATTAGCCAGTGGTTAAATTTTTGGAATGCCTTCGATTCATCAATCAATAGGAATGAACACTTGACCAAGATAGATAAATTTAACTATCTTAAAGCCTACTTGGGTGGAACGGCGGCCCAAACTGTGGAAGTATTTTGCCTATCTGAGGAAAATTACGATAAGGCCGTTGAATTGTTGAAGAAACGCTTCGGAAAAGGGGAAAGGTTGATCGACGTGCATATGAACAACTTCTTGGCCTTGAAACCACTTAGAGTGACAAAGGACGTGAGGGCTTTCAGAGAATTGTACGGCAGAATCCTGGTGCAGATTAGAAGTTTGGAGTCATTGGGTGTTGTCGTTGAAAGCTACGGTAACTTATTGTGCCCTTTACTCCTCAAGCTATTGCCATCAGACTTAAAGCTTGAATTACACCGGGAATTCACAGGAGCTTTTTCTCTTGGAGATTTGATTGAATTTTTGGAGAGACAATTGATTGCATTAGAAAGCACGTTCGGTACGCAGGACGAAATAACAGCGGCCAACCATCAAATGAGCACCCTCAGTCACAAAGCTCTATCGTGAAGTATCGAAGAAATGAGAGGAATCCCCTGCCCACGGCTGCTGGTTTTTTGAATGCCTCTGAAGCAGTGAATAAGAGGAAGAATTGCGCCTTTTGTGAAAGAGATCATGAAAGTACAAAGTGCGAATTCGCGGAAAATTTGACATTGGAAGATAAATTGGGAAAATTAAAGAAGAAAGGGGCTTGTTTCAGATGCCTGAAATATGGTCATTTGAGCAAATTCTGCAAAGTTAAGACAAGTTGCACCAGCTGTGGGGAATTGAGACATTCAAGGATTATGTGCCCCAGGAAGAACCAGAATGCTACTCCAGCCCGAGGGATGATGAGGGATGAGACTTTGACCAATCTGACGACGCCTGTGGTGTTGTTGCCCACACTGAGAGTGACTATCAGAGGAAAGTGTAAAGAAAGAATGGGACGAATTTTGATTGATACGGGATCTCAGAGGTCCTATGTACTCCAGGACACGGCGGAAGAAATGGGATATGAATGTTCCAAAAAAGAGTCTCTTCGCCACTCTTTGTTTGGTGGATCGAACACAGAGTTGTACGAACATGGAGTTTATGATATCAGGTTGAGCAATTTAGACGGATCTTATGGCTGTAATTTTGAAGCACTGAGCCAAGATGTTATCTGCGACAGCGTGCCCAGGGTCCATCAGGGTAAATGGATGCAAGATCTTAGTGCTCATGACATAGAATTAACTGATCTACACAGGGGACCTCTTGAGATTCTTATAGGAGCAGATATTGCTGGGAAAATTACTAACCGGAGAGCATAGAAGACTTCCTTCTGGGCTTGTGGCGGTGCAAACGAGGTTGGGCTGGACTTTAATGGGCAAGATTCCGGCCACAGAAGAAGAAACTAGCGTTAGTGGACTTTGCACAACTTCACTGTTGACTAGCGATTTGGAGAATTTATGGAGATTAGAGGCTATTGGTATATCAGATGCTCGTCAAGACGACTCGATACAAAAAGAAACGGAAGAATATTTGCACGTACTATTTCACAGGATTGTGAGGGGCGTTACCAGGTTGCCCTTCTTGGATTCGCGAAAGAGAACTACTCACGGACAATAGAGATGTTGCCGAAAAACGATTAGCAAACGTGAGGAAACATCTTGTGAATACCGGAAATTTGGCAGAATATGAAGATATTCTCGAAAAGTGGCTAAGGAATAAAATAATAGAAAGGGTTATAGACAATATATATATATAAACGTGAAGGCGTGCACTATTTGTCACATCGACCAGTTTTTTAAAGAGAATAGTCAAACCACCAAAGTAAGACCAGTTTTTGATGCTTCGGCGAAGAAGAAGGGAAAACTTTCACTGAATGATTGTCTAGAAAGAGGTCCGAATATGATAGAAACGATCCCAAGAATTTTGAATAAATTTAGGAAGAGCGAGATAGGAGTCTCCTCGGACATAGAGAAGGCCTTCCTCCAAATTGGGATTAGGGAGGAAGACAGAGATTATCTAAGATTCCTCTGGTATGACAAAGAGGGAAATGTGATGGTTTTACGTCATGCGAGAGTTGTCTTCGGAATCACGACGAGTCCATATCTCCTGCTTGCCACGCTGTTTCACCACTTGAACAAGGCTCCTGAACACTGGCAAGAAACAGCTGAATTATTGAGGGAGTCTTTATACATCGATAACTGTGTGGCTAGTTTCTCAAAAGTCACAGATATGGAAAAATTTGTGGACGAAGCACAGAGATTGTTGGCTTCTGCTCATTTCAACTTGCGTGATTGGACAAGCAATGTTACCAGTATAATGTGTGATGGTCCTAGGTCTGATAGAGGAAGGTTGTTGGGCATGACATGGAATCAAGAAAAGGACACTTTGGCTTGTTCTTTGGAGAATTTGGAAATACAGGGGCCAATAAACAAAAGAAAGGTACTCTCCTTGGCAAGCCGTATTTTCGATCCGGTGGGCTTCACTTGTCCAGTGACCCTCGTTCCGAGACTTATCCTACAGGAAACGTGGCTGTTAAAATTGTCGTGGGATGAGCCTCTGCCTGAAAACTTGTCTTGCGAGTTTTTGAGGTGGCTGGCCAAATTGGAGTCTCTGAAATCTATTGCCATACCGAGATGGCTTTGCTATAGAGAAGAACACCGGATTGGAACTACTCTTCATGTCTTTTGTGATGCGTCTAAGGCCTCCTACGCCACTTGTATTTTTTTACGCATCGAGAGCGAACAGGAAGTAACGTGTCAACTAGTACAGGCTCGGTCGAGAGTGGCTCCTTTGAAGGGGACTACCATTCCTCGTTTGGAGCTGTTGGCATGCTTGGTTGGGGCCCGCTTGGTGAACAACGTTGTGAGGGACCTAAAATTTGAAGACATGGAGCGATTTTATTGGACAGACTCCATGAATGCACTCCATTGGATCAAGGGAAAAGATAACTGGGCGACTTTTGTAATGAAATCGAGTTATGGAGATCCGATCTCTCAGTGAGACAGAGGATTGGTATCATGTACCAGGATGTTTGAATCCAGCGGATTTACCATCACGGGGGTGCTTAGCCGATTCTCTGGAGAGATCGAAGTGGTGGGAGGGCCCGAGTTGGTTGAGAAGACCAAGAAGAGATTGGCCCCATAGGGAAATATACCCTGACCCAGATATTGTGAACTCGGAAAAGAGAAAGATTGTTTTAACATCAACATGTATTGAAAGGGAAAAAGATCAGTACTACTATCGCTTTTCAAACTACTACAAGATATTGAGAGTAACTGCCTGGATGAACCGGTTTTTAACAAATGCGAGAGGAACAATAGGTCAGCGAGTGAAAGGTGATCTTACTGTGAATGAAATTAAAAGGGCGGGACTGATGCTGGTGAGAGTTATCCAACGGGAATCCTTCACTGGACCAGAGGACAAGAGGTTGAAGGATTTCAAGTTATGCTGCGATTCTTTGGGATTGTTGAGGGTCAAAACTAAAATAAGTAGGAGACAAGATCTGGAAAGTTTTCGAATGCCTTTATTGTTGCCTTCTGATCATGACTTGGTATATTTACTCATTAGATGGAAGCATGAAACTTGGGGGCATGTGGGACTTCAAACTCTGATGAATTTATTAAGAGAGGATTATTGGATTTTGAAATTCAGGAGGACTGTAAGAAGGGTCATACATCAATGTGTTAAGTGTAGACGGTTCACGGCTAAATCGGGTTCTGGTGAATCCGTGGAATTACCTGAAAATAGAGTAAGGGATGCCTCAATATTTGAGGTAGTGGGGATAGACCTTACTGGACCACTTGTTTTAAGGAACAGGCGAAAGGTGTGGATTGTTATATTTACTTGTGCCGTATATCGGGCGGTCCATTTGGAACTGGTGACTTCTCTTTCAACCGAGAACTTTCTGCAAGCTTTCAGACGTTTTGTAGCAAGGAGAGGACGCCCCTATGTAGTGTACTCGGACAACGGTACCAATTTTCGTGGTGCGAGCAGAGCTCTAGGGAATCTAGACAATGCGGTAGTCCAATCAGAGAGTACCAAGCAAAATATTAATTGGAAGTTTATCCCTCCGTCGGCTCCATGGTGGGGTGGATGGTGGGAAAGATTGATTGGTTTGCTGAAACAACTCCTTAGGAAGATTCTTGGTCAAGCTCGTTTGGAATTTGAGGAACTTTACACCATTATCTGTGACACAGAGTCTTTGATGAACTCACGTCCATTGACTTACATGTCTGAAGATGTCGAAGATCTTGGTCCATTAACCCCTGCCTTGTTCTTACACGACCTCAAAGAAATAGGAGTTCCAGATCTGGACTCTATTGAAAGGGCTAGTCTTCAGAAGAGATACCGATTTAGACAAAGGTTAAGAGAAGATCTGCGGAAGAGATTCCGGACGGAGTATTTTGGATTCTTAAGGCAAGAGACTAGAAGACGCTCGAAGACAAGACCTATCAAGGTGGGAGATCTGGTGTTGATTGGACAAGATAATGCTAAGCGAGTCAATTGGCCTTTGGCGAGAGTTGTGGAGGTCTACCCTGGCCGAGATGGACCTGTGAGGGTCGCCAAGTTGAGACCCAGCAAGGGCGTCCAGATTAGGCCGGTTCAACGGCTCTACAATTTAGAGATACCCGCCGATCTGGGGAGTACCTTGAGGAGTATACAGTCGGAACCACGCCGGGGAGGCTCCCGAGGAGAAGCCAGTAAAGACCCTACGAAGATAGCCCAATCCTAAAGAACTGGAATGAACGGTCGTTTCCCAACTATTGGTTGAGTTTCTGTAGAAAAACTCAAGGTGGGAGTATGTTGGGAAAAGAATGTTATTTTTCTTATAGATTTATATTTTTTAAATATATGTAAATTTAATCCATTATAAGAAACATATTTGCCATATGTAAATATTTATATGTATATATGTTCGTGACAAAAAATAAAGTTGTTGACTGGTTAGAGTCGTGTGGTTTCTCGGCCCGCTCTCGAGAGGTCTACGCCTTGGTTGATACCTGCCTTAGACACTTCCGCGGATTTGACTTCTTGGGAATCGCTCTTCTCTACCTTTGAGATTCCACGGATTTTTTCCTCCCCGGGACCAGAATAAGAGACTTCGGGCGTCTGGGCAAAATAGAGCCTGGGCGCTGCGCCGCTGAACGCGACAACGGGAAAACAGTTGATCTCCATCTCTTCGATGCATTTCCAGGAAAGCTCGGGCTGCCTCCATCCGTTGTTGCTTGTGATTTTCCGAGAGTAAACGCGGGGACCCATCTTGCGCAGACTTTGCAAAAATTCAAAACATCTGACATGATTGTTCCAATCGAAGAGCGTCCAATTTCGATTCCAGGAGGCAGTCGAATCATTATTTCGTCAATGGTGACGCGGCGATCTGCTTCCACCACATTCCGAACAGTAGCAACGGCTGCATTGTCCGTAGCAGTAACGGGCCCTGCCGCTTCGCTCGTCATCATGCACGTTTTGCCGTCCTTCCAAGAACCATGAACGCCATCGGCGAACCATTTGAATACTCATACATTCTTCACCATTACTGACACTAAATTACGATGAATATTGACCGCAGTTTCATTTTTCGCCATGAAAAAACGAATTACAGAACGGAGTTCGCAAGTGGACACGTTCACCAGTGGTAGCTCCATGGAAACTGAAGCGCTACGGACTTGCGCGTACGAGTAGCGTGATTTTGAAGGTCACGCGCTTCCAACGCATCCTAGTGACCATTTCTTACATTACTAACTAATTTTTACAACGTTTCGTTCGCAGAAAAAAAAAGGGAAAGTTATTTATTGGATGGCCCTCGTACCATACCGCTGTTATATTGCATTTTTCGATTTTCCTTTTATAGTGATACTGTTGCTAGACTCTTGGAATGGGTAAAAATGAAAAATGCAATATAACAGCGGTATGGTAGTTTGAACTGGGTTCACCACTGATGAGCCAGGTCCTCCCATTAGTTTTTGCATATTATTGCAGTAATGGCAGTAGAAATTGTTTAATTTCATAAATAATATTACGCGTCTAAAATAGTTTCGAATTTAACTAGTATGCACATAAGTTAAGGTGTCTGTTGGAGTATGTTGATATACGAAGAGAGAGAGAGAAAGAAGGGTGCTATTAATGTTATTTTTTAAATTATCGACTTAAAGGTGACATAGCTATATTTATTTTCATTGAGATAGAAATCATTCAGAAGGAAATTATATATATGTTTTGTAAATATTGCAGCAAAATATTTATTATTTTATTAACAGAGTATCAATTTTGATATTTATATTTTGTTACTCTGTAAACTTAACTCGTTTATCTTGTATTTTATCGAATTACTAGCGGATGTACCCGGCTTCGCCCGGGTTTTACCCGAGTAAAGGTTTGTCTAACGAACATTTGTTAAAACAATTCTCTATTAACTTATAAAAAATATATATATATTGATAATTTGAAACTCGTAAATTTGAATCTCTCGATAAAGTGAACATTTTTTCCCGGTCCCTGTGTGCCGTGTCATCCTGAATTTTGTCTTTCCTAATTTTCTACATTACAAAATCATCGTTTTATCTAGTGAACATTTTTTCCCGGTCCCTTGAAAAATACTCGATAAGTTGAAAAAAATCAATATTAATTGGTTCCCTCGGTAATTGGAAGTTAAAGGAATAGTATCTTCGCCTTGAAATTGTATCATTATTCTTGTCTCAAATAAATTGCCGTGTCATCCTGAGAAAATCTTACTTTTGATAAATAATCTTCAAGATAATAAACTTAGTGATAATAAAACTTATAGATAAAAAAAACTTGTTATCATCGTCGCAATAGTGGCGCTGCTTGCGAGTTAAATCTACAAATCTTCAAATAACTCTAAGGATATTCTAGATATTCAAGAAATTATTTTTCAGAAACCTTCCCATTACTATACTAAATAACTTCCCAAAGTTTCATGGCATTCCAATGAGTGGTTTGGTCAGGCATAAAGGACAGACACACACACATACATTCATTTATATATATGTAGATAAGTTGTTCTTGTCTTAAATAAATTGCTGTGTCATCCTGAAGTTTGTCTTTCCTAATTTGCCCAGCATCTCCACCAAATGTAACATAGAAAATTAGAAAAGACGAACTTCAGGATGACACGGCAATTTATTTAAGATAAAAGCACAAACTGAAATTTATAAAATACAAAAGAAATAATAAGGGAAGTATATAGAGCATCAAGATATAAATATAAAAATTCATAATCTGTTTATAAAAATAAATATTTCGTAGCAGTAACAAGCTCGCTAAAAAACCTGGGTTCAGGTGGCCCGGCTGATAGTACCCTGTATCCAGGGATACAGGATGAGCAGCGTTTGTACTCCATGTTAGGAGCGGCTGACATGACGTCTGTTCCTCATGTCAGAGGCGGCCATTTCTTTTAGAGTTAAGTCGGCCTGCCACTGAGTAGTGCTCCCAGTCTTAATGACAAAGGCAGACACATTCTACTTCACCCAGTCATGATGGTTGTTAAACAGACACCATCAACAAGCTTTACAAGCTTGATACCCTAATATGATTGAGTGGAGATAAGAAAGAAGAAGAAGAATATTTCTTTACAATATAATTAATATTAATTTTAAAAACTCTTGATATTCAAAATAAATTTAAATTTTGTGAAAAGAAGAAATAAATAAAAGATCTTTAAAATAAAATTGTATCCAAGATTATATATATGTAACGCTTTAAAATATTTATTAAATATTTTCTTTCTAATGATCATTTTTGACCTAAATCAAAACCCTTGGTTATTTCAAAATGTTAAACTTTCTAAGCATATAAAATATTTTATTTAAAAGTGTCAGAAAGATTGGTAGAAATTTGTTTGAAATTTTAGTAATTAAATTCATGTTTAGATAAGCTAAGGTATTTCACTTGTCATTTCTCCTTTAAAATGTTGATGGAATTAGAAATGGTCACTTGAGATAGAGGTGCGAATTCTCAATACATTAAATCACATTTAGTTACTGGTACAATCTTTGAAAAAAATCTTTTTTTTTTTCTTGTTCCAGGTCTGAACTTCAAGTCTAGACCAGATGGCCATGCCTCTTTATCGCCTCTATGACCACAGCTGGGTCGGTGTAGATGTCTGTTCGGCAATGCCCGATGCATTGCATGATGTGTTCTGGGCTCGCTGGAGAATCCTGACATTTTGGGTAGTATGCTGTTGATCTACAATAGATTGGGAGCACTGTAGCAGTCCGACTTAGCTCCAAAGGGGTGACCGCTTCTAACATGAGGACAGACGTCACTGCAGCCGCTTCTAACAGGAAGAACAGACGCTGCCAACTCTTACAACATTAGAATTATGAAGTCTTCGTCTGGTGCCAGAGATGATTTGCCTGTAACCTTAACCCTTAACTGTGACCCTTAACTGGCATTATCAGCCGGGCCAGCTGAACCAGGGTTTTTTTTAACAAGCTTGTTACTGCTCCCCCCTCCTCCTTTTACGTAGGGGCTTAACCGTCAATGGCGGAGTTGAAAATCAACTCTCTCTCTCTCTCTTGTTCAGGCTGATCATAGAGTTTAGCTGATCATAGAGTTATAGGAAATACCTGTTATATGTCTTGATATATTTGATTTATATTGCTTTCTTCAATTTAATTATCTTCAGCTTGTAATTCACAAATTTTATTGGTGATTCATTCCATTTTGAGCAAGATAAATTTCATTCGATAGGTTGCATGAATATTGTGTTAGATAGATTCAAGAAGTGTTTAACCTTTAACCACATACACGAAATAAAGAAATATTCACCGTAAATGTATAAATCAATATATATTTGAAGAATATTTTATATGATAATATATATGTATATATTTCTTAATAAAATAATTCTTGAAAATATAATAAATAGCTGGAAAAAAACTTTTAGAATCCATTGTTAAAATTATTTTAAAACGTTTTTAGAAATAATGGATGGGTAGATTTACTCAAATTCACATTAAAATGGCTACACCAGAAAGAAACGCACATAAAAAATATAATTTTTGAGGAAATACATTATATACTGGAAATAACAAATACAGTAGAGCCTCCATGAGAGGACACTCGCGCTAGAGGACAACTCTCTATAAAGGACAGTTTTTTTTTGCAAAATTACCATTTTTACTATTTAACAACTCTCCGGTATGAGGACACCTCTCCCTAAAGGACACCTAGGCTCTGCATTTTGGTGTCCTTCACAGGGAGGTTCTACTGTAATATATTTTTTAAATTGGAGATATGAATCATGAGATATTAGTACCCAGTAGAATCACCTCTGGATACGATAACAGCACTTATACGGGCTGGTCAATGAGTCAAACAGAGATTGGATGTCATGTACAGATTCCCATACAGCTTCAACACGATGCTACAGTTCATCGACATTAGTGACTGTTGTGTGGTGACGAGTCAGTCGCTCTGTAACCATTGACCAGACGTTTTCTATTGGTGACAGATCAGGAGAACGTGTTGACCAGGGCTGAAGAAGAACATTTTCTGTATGTAGGAAGGTCCTTACAATACCTGAAACATGTGAATTATCCTGCTGAAACGTAGCGTTTCACAGGTCTCGAATAAAGGGTACTTCCACGGCGGCCCTTGATATATCAGAAATGTATAACGGTGACTGTTCAAAGTGCTGGGAATGCGAACAAGAGGTGACCGAGACGTGTATCCACATGTATCCATGATGGGCTAGTATGACGATGTTAAATGCTCACTTGCAATGTGTCTTCTCCACGATAGCGCCAAACACGGCCATCATGGTGCTGCAAAAAGAACCTGGATTCGTCTGAAAACTCAACGTTACGCCATTCCTGTGTCAAGAGTTCGTCGTTGATAACATCATTGAAGGGGCTCCTGTCTGTGTAATGTAGCATCAAATGTAGCCGAAGTCGTAGAGCTGACAGTCCATGTAGTCACATGTCGAACTGTTTTTGACTTGTAAAATACCCCATTTCTTGTCTCGAGGATCTTGACGTGTCTATACGATCCATTATGTCCATGCGGTTAGCATGTCGATCTTCTCAGTTGTTAGTAATAGCAGGCCACTGAGATCCAGTACGTCGTTCTGTATGACCATTCTGAACCCATCGATTCCTAATCAGCTAACAATCATGGTACCGACGTGAGCAGAAATACTGCGGTACAAAAAACTACAATCCCAGTAGGCTACAATCTACCTCTATCACCTGTAGTAAGCATTGGTTGGTTGGCCCAGTGCTTATTTACCTTGTGAGTATAGAAATTTAAAAAAAGTTAAGAAGGCTAATTGAAAAAAAAGGTGTATAAGAGTGTATACAGTACAAGAATGCTGATATTAATGAAAAATGGAAATCACCTCACAATTTAAATAACATAATCACATATTATTATTAACACGACTAGAAATCATATAATCTCAATGTTAAAACTATTTTATTTGTATATTTTATAATTTATTGATCACGTGTCGAAAAGAGCCAATGAGTTGAAGCATTGAACATGATATAAAAAGCACAGAAGGATGGCCGGCGGAGAATAGTTTATATAAGGATTGATCAGTTGAATTAGTAAAGGGGATTGATTAGTTTACGGGAAGCCAAAAGGAAGAAAACTGATCCCACTTTTTCAGAAATTCCGAAAGGAATTTATGAATTAGATTGGAGTGTCTGGGCAAGGAAGACAAGGAATCAAGCTCAGAAGGAAAACAGAAGCGGATCTTCTCTACGATAAAGAGGTTAGTAATCAGATAGATAGTTACAGAGCTCTGATTTGAAATAGTTTTGTTTATTCTATAATTTTCTAATATTGTAATAAAATCAATATATACAATATATTGCGGCCTATGATTGAAGAACGACATTTGAAAATATCCCGCATGTGTTTATTTTGAACGAAAAATCGAAATTTATTTTAAGGAGAAATAACGATTATTTCTAACCTTAGGGATGAAGTATGAAAGGATGAATTGTGAGGAGTAATGATAAACGGAAAAATAAAGTGTCCAGGGATGGGAATCGAACCCACAATGTTCCGCTTACCGGGCAGATGCCATGTCCACTAGGCATCCGTTTATCATTACTCTTCACAATTCATCCTATCATACTTCATCCCTAAGGTTAGAAATAATCGTTATTTCTCCTTAAAATAAATTTCGATTTTTCGTTCAAAAGAAACACATGCGGGATATTTTCAAATGTCGTTCTACAAAATCAATATATGTTAATTCATTTGTCGCTCGTTTCCTCCAGATTGCCACCATCCTATCGCTACATTACAATATTTAGATATACGAGAACTCGTAGAACTCGCAATTTTCCTCCTCTTTTTTATTTTTCCAACACTCAGTAAAATGTTTCTGTAAGTCGAATTTTGGAAATATCATTATAAGAGGTAATCAAATGGAATTTTCCCCGAATTGTGCTAGAATGCTGAGTAAGGATGTTGCTGACCAACAATTCCAGGAATGACGAGATATGGGAAGTATTCCAGCAATGATGAGCCAGGGCTCTAAAAATAATGGATGGTAACGGGACATTCCTTTCTCTCCCCTCACATTGATAAGTTTATTTCATAGACTGGCTGACTTCCATTTCTATCTCCCGCTGTCCTTGACAGATCTGTATTGTCTATAGATGATCTATTTATCTGGGACTAAGTTTGATAGAATATAATTTTTATTTTCAATTAGATTAATTTCTCTAAATAAAATTAATATATGAAATAAGTCATTTAAAAAAAAGAGGAATTCAATATCGAAAAATGACCGAACGTGTTTTAAGCCATTAAGAGTCTGTAAGCAATCAAACCGGGTAGTTGGCGCTCTGGGCCGATGTTTCTCAACAACGTGAACAGAACCTCAATACAACTAAGTTAAAACTCGTTTTGTGCAAAAATCATATTTCCCTCACAAAAAATAATGCGATATTATATTTTTCTCTCTAAGAGAATGAATGAATCCCTCAAGCAATTTTCTCGAATTTATTGAGTTTTGGAATTAGTTGGGGAGTACTTACACGTAAAGTCAATATTATTGGCAAAAGTGCCATATATTTAAAAATTACAAGAGAAGGAATCGCCAGACATCATCTTGAAGAAGGGGAACCAAAGTTTATGGAGACAAGATTCTTTATTTATGCGGTATAATCTTGGCAAGTTTTCGGACTATAACGTCCTTTTACAGGCTATTACACGAATACAAGAAACTAGAGAATATATAATATACATATTATATAAAAAGATGAGATTTCTGTTGATTTTTGATTATCTTGAGGATTATGCTATGGTAATGCACTCGTGGTTAAAATCTTGAAAGTATAATAATAAAAATGTGAAGATTATAAATATCTTTAATTGAGCTTATGGGATATATGAAAAAAAAACATAATTTGATAAAAGTACTCCCTGTATTAAGGCGAGTAGAACAAGGAAAACAAAATATTATTTACATAATTTACAAACGGTTTGAGCCGGCCATCGGGAAACAACAACAACGGGTTATATAAACAGAAAGCTCGACCTCTGGCTGTCGACTTAACAGAATATTTGAATCTATGATATATATTTTAAATAAAATAACATTTTAAATAATACCTTTATGTAACATATATCTACGTGTAGATATTGACGTCCTTCGACAGGCTATTACACGAATACAAGAAACTAGAGAAGAAATAATATATATATATATATATATATATATATATATATATATATATATATATATATATGTTATATTAAAATAATTTATTTAAAATGGTATATAAAAATATTATTTTATTTAAAATTATGTATCATAGATTCAAATATTCTGTTAAATCGACCGCCAGAGGTCACGCTTTGCATATAAAAAACTCGTTGTTGTTTTATCCCGATGGTCATGAATCCTGCCAAGAAGAAAAAGAAGGCCTACAAGCCTACAACCCGCATCGTGAACGTCGCCGACCTGGAGAGGGAAGATGAGATGGTGATCTCACGCAACTGCAGCATCCTGAGCTCCATTGGCCATCCTGCCCTGAAATCCCTGCATGAGGACCTGATCCGCTACATCGCCTCGCGGACTGAAATGATCAAGGCCCTCGCTACCAATGTAGAGAACCTCACTGACACCCTCGAGTCCTTCGCAGAGTTGGACGAAATTGAGGAGGCCAACAAGCCCAAGACTGCTTGCCGCGGCACTCAAACCTGCCCTGCTCCTTCCTGCAATGAAACCAGTTCCCAGACTGACCCAATCAAGTCCGCCACTCCTGCTCCTGCTGCTCTCCCTGCCAAGAAGCCTGCCTCCACCCTGCCTGCTCCTGCTCCAACCAAAAGGAAGCAGTCTGAAGCTCCCAACCCGCCTGCAAAGAGGACAAACCTGAATGGTCCTTCAAAACCTGTGCCTTCCCACGTCTCCAAGCCTGCGGCCGCCCAAGTGATCCTTCATGGAGAAAAATCGGCGGCCCACACAGTGGTCATCTCAGATGACCCACAGGCTGACCCAAGGGAGATGCTGAAAACAGTCCGCGCTGCTCACACTCTCCCCCAAGGCGTTTGGGCCTCCCTGCGCACCAAGGTGAAGCTGGTCCTCCATTCCAGCAATCCTGACACCATCCCTGAGGTTACAACCTCCCTGGCCAGCAAGTTGAATGGAATGAAGGTCCGCCAGCAGAAGGAGATCCTGCCACGGATCTGCCTCTTCAAAGTGGATGAGGAGACATCCAACTCCACAATTGAGGAGACCTTCCTGGAAACCGCTGCTGTTAGAAAACTTCCTGGGGACAAGGTGGTGCGCGTGGCGCACCGTTCTGCACCCAGAAACGGGACCTGCACCGCCTTCATCGAGGTGGACCTCAAGACCTTTAGAGCCCTGGGCGTTCGCGGGAGGATCGTGGTGGATGGAGTAATCCTCAACTTCGAGGAGTCCATCCGCGCCCGCGTCTGCTTCCGCTGTTGTGGCTTCGGCCACAACTCTGCCCAATGCACCAGAGCTCCTAAGTGCTTCCACTGCGGTGAAGACGGCCATGAAGGCCGAACCTGCCCATCCATTGCTGACCAGCGCACCTCCAAATGTGCCAACTGCTGCTCCCAGGGCCTTCCTGACAAGCACGAGGCGAGAGCCTCAAGCTGCCCCATCCTGAAGTCTAGGGCCCTCAAGTTCTAGGCTTCAAGGACCTTCTGCCTCCATTTCCATCTGCCACTTCTCCTGGATTCCTGGCCTATTCAACGCACCCGCCTCACTGCACCCTGGCGCTATTCCCCTGCTTGCCCAACGTTTCCACCACCCCTGCGAGACATCTCCTGCTTCCACATCCTAGGGTCCCTTGCCACCTGACATCGATTTTGGGCTCAAAAATCATAACTTTTGGTTAGTAGCCCGTAAATAAAGATATTTTCTCTCTTATCCCGATGGTCGGTGTTTAATTTAGTTAGAATATTTATGTTTATATAAAGGTTTAATATAATTTTTCTATGATTGTGTAAATATTCATTGAATTTATCATCATAACCTTTGTTGTTTACAAAAATGTTATATGAAAAATGAAGTAATGTAAAATAACGAAATGGTTGCCCTCATGTTTACTGATCCAATGTTATAATAATCTAAGGTTTATGTTGTAAGAATATTATACATTGAGAAGAATTATACATTGGTCAACTCGAGCCGGATTGAACGTAAGTAAAAGTCAAGTTAAAATTGATCGAAAAAAATGGGCAACTTATAGGTAATTTGTAACCATATATTTCAACTAAAAGTATTTGGGAAGAGAATTCAATAGCAATTATGGATGTAGAAACTTTAATTGAAAAATTAAAAAGGATTAAAAAAACTATAAAAGGCATAGAGGAAAATATCGAATCCATTGTGTCTATGGTAGATATTAATGCAACGAAATGCAAACTAGATTATGCAAATAATGATTTGATGAAAATGAGGGATGTTTTCTTGCAGCAACTTGAGGATGATGATTTGAATGACGAAGTGGAAATTTGTATAGATAAGTGTATACGATTAAAGTGTGAATTAGATTTAAAGCATAATGGGCAAGAACCATCTGAAAAAAAAAAGATGTTAATTTACATGTTAAAATGCCTAAACTTGAGTTGCCAACTTTCAATGGCAGATTAGAATCATGGCTTTCATTTAAAGATCTATTTTTTTCTGCAATTGGTTCTAACTCACAAATACCTGATATTGAAAAGTTACAATATTTGAAAGGCCAACTGAGAGGCGAAGCCCTAAGAATGGTCAACGCATTTCCAATTACAGCCGATAATTATGTTGAGGTTTGGCAAACTTTATTAACAAGATATGATAACCCAAAGGATCTAATTTTCACCCAAATAGATAATGCATTAAGATTACCAAAATTAGCCGATGACAACCATAATTCAATGTTTAAACTTCTAGATAACTGCAACGAAATAGTAAGAACAGTGAAGGTATTGGGTTACCAAATCGATAGTTTATCTGAGGTATTTTTCGTCTAGATCATACAAGATAAGCTTGATAAAACCACAAGAAAACAATGGGAATTGCAGAACAACCCAAGAGTTGTGCCTTCAATTAAGGATTTAATGGAATTTTTGGAAATCCACGCGAAAATCTTGCAGAATTTACCAAATAAAGATTCAAATGTGGAGAAACATTCAATGAAAAAGGAATTACAAAAGGTGAATGTTTATAATTCATATATGATAAAATGTCTTAAATGTGAAGGTGCACATGCTCTTTCAAGCTGTAATTTTATTTTCTAAATTACCTGAATCAGAGAGAGTGAATTTTGTTAGTTCAGCTAAATTGTGTTTCAGATGTTTAAAGCCAAACCATTTAGCAAAGAATTGTTATTGAAAAAACATTTGTCAAATTTGCAAGAAAAGACACCACACCTTGATTCACCAAGAAACCAAGGTTCAAGAAGTTGATGAAGGGAAATTTGAGTGTGGAGAAGACATCAAAAATACAACTTGTCTTTTAAGTAATGAGAAATATTTTTCAAATGTCATGCTTACAACCGCTAGGATTAAAATCAAGGATAACAATGGTGTGCCTCAGACATGTAGAGCCTTGATAGACTCAGGGTCTCAGGCGAACTTTATATCAGGACAATGTAGAAAAAGACTAGGACTTGAATATGTTACCTTACACTCGCAAATATCGGGAATTTCGGGACATTTTGCGAGTCATGGACTTATGGACTTGTGGAGTTTGAATTTACGCCACATTTCAAATCCGATGAACTTTTCAAGGTGAACGCCTTGGTGTTGGATAAGTTGACAAATAATTTGCCAACTCTTACAAGTCCAAAGTCAAACTTGGCGCATCTCAAAACCATGCCTCTGGCTGATCCAGATTATAATATTTCTGCTTCCATCGACATATTAATTGGTGCAGAGTTAGCTATGACCCTGTTCACTGGCGAGTCCGTTATCGGCGATGAAGAACAACTAACTTCTACTTCTTCTAAATTAGGATGGCTCCTTTCTGGAAGAGTTTCCTCTAAGGGTAGTAGGAGAAGTATTAGGAATATCATTCAGTCACATCATGCATGCCTGGAAACCCAAAATATAGTCGAAATATTTTGGAAATTGGAATCCATTCCTGATGTGACTTCTATATCTAAGGATGGAAATGAAAGTGAAATCCATTTTGTGGAAACACATGGAAGGGATTCCACAGGCAGATATGTTGTACAACTGCCATTTCGGAATGACTGCCAATTAGGAGATTCAAGGTCCAATGCGATCAAAAGTCTTTGTTCTTTGAAAAGATCTTTGATTCCACGACCTGAAGTTTATGACCAATATAGAAGCTTCATTAAGGAATATCTTGAATTGGGACATATGAGCTTAGTACCAAAGGAAGATATCATTAAGGGAAGGTACTATCTGCCTCATCATCCTGTAATAAAGGAAAAAAGTTGCACCACCAAATTGTGAGTAGTATTTGATGCATCAGCAAAGACTCAGGTTTGTCCTTGAATGATGCTTTAATTCCAGGGCCCAAAATTCAACAGGATTTGTTTCACATCATTCTGAGATTCAGAATTCATCCTGTTGCTATAAATGCTGATATCGCCAAGATGCATAGGCAAATTAGAATATCACAAAAAGACTCGGAATTCCAAAGAATTGTATGGCGAAATGATCCTCATGATAAAATAAGGGACTATCGGCTAGAAACTGTCACTTATGGGACTAGTTGTGCACCATTTTTGCCACTCGTATCATCAAACAGTTGGCTTTGGATGAGCAGAGTAAGTTTCCAAAAGCTAGCAAAATAACATTGACAGATTTTTATGTTGATATTCTAGTAACCAGAACTTTTTCAGTTGATGAAGGCAAGAATTTGGTGCAAGAACTCTATGGTTTACTAAGTGCAGGAGGCTTCGAACTTCGTAAGTGGACCTCCAATGTTCCTGATGTTCTGTCCCTTTTACCAAATCATTTAAGATCCACCAACACAAATATTGGGTTTGAGGAATCCAAGGAATTTGTCAACGTTTTAGGCCTTCAATGGCAACCAAGAACTGATGGTTTCACATTTAAGGGAATAGCTCTGCCACTGAACTCTATGACAAAACGAGGAATACTATCACAGGTTGCTAAAATATTTGATCCACTGGGTTGGATCTCACCATTTACGACCACTATTAAACTGATTTTGCAAGAACTTTGGAAGACTGGTTTGGAATGGGATGACCCAATTCCAGAGGAACTAAGAAGGAAGCTGACTTTGATAAACCAGGATCTTCCATCGCTAGAGCACATTCAGATCCCAAGATGCGTGGTACCAGGTAGTTTTATGAAGGTAGAATTTCATGGGTTTTGTGATGCATCACAGAAGGCATATGCTGCATCTCTGTATCTAAAGGTGATCCTCTCAAACACAAACGCTAAGACATTTCTCTTAGTGGCAAAAACAAGAGTCGCACCTATGAAGGTGGTTTCACTTCCAAAGTTAGAATTATGTTCTGCTCTACTTTTGGCAAGATTAGTGAAAACTGTATATGATAACCTTCCTCTTACCATCAATGAAATTTATTTATGGTCTGATTCTACTATAGCCTTATGCTGGATCAATTCCGAGCCGTGCCGATGGAAGACATTTGTGGCAAATCGAGTTGCTGAGACACACCGGCTTGTCTCCGGGGTTTGGTGCCATGTTGATGGAAGGCAGAATCCAGCAGACTGTGCATCACGAGGAATATTTCCATCCGACTTAGTAGAACATCCACTATGGTGGAATGGGCCACCATGGCTAATTGAACCTGCCCTTGAAATGAAGAAATTCATTAATAGCTCCAAGGAAGAATTTAAAGAAGAAGAAAAAATCAAGACGTATTTTGGTACAATTGAGTGTGAAATTCCATCCATTGTGATAAACTGCTCATCATTAACCAAACTGAAATGTATCATAGCTTGGTGCTTAAGATTTGTCAACAACAGTCGAATGCCTTCACATTCAAGGAACAGGGAGCCCTTAACATTAAGAGAGTTGAATGATGCCCTGTTGACAGTTGTTAAGTGTGTTCAATCTATTGAATTTTCCAAAGAAAAGCATTGCCTGTTAAGCAACAAGCCAATCCCGAATAAGAGTAGAATATACAATCTATGTCCCTTTTTGGATTCAAAGGGAATCATTAGAGTTGGCGGACGATTAAAAAATGTAAATGTTTATGGTGATCGGATTAATCAAGTTTTACTTCCAAGATCACATCATCTTACCACTCTTATTGTAAACAATGTTCATGTCCATAATCTTCACTCATCATTCAAGCTACACTTGCAGCAATGAGAAATATATTCTGGATACCTTCTGGAAGAAATGTTGTACGGAAAATTTTAAGAACATGCATGAAATGTGCTAGATTTCGTAAAGAAGCTCCTTTTCAATTAATGGGAAATCTACCTTTTGCAAGGATCAACAGATCAAGGCCTTTTTGGTAACTGGAATAGATTTTGCAGGACCTTTTCTGATTAAACGGAACATTCCCATGTACAACTTCAACCATGAATGCTTACGTTGCCTTGTTCATATGTTTCAGCACTCGGGCCATTCATCTAGAATTAATCAGTAGTCTGACCACAGATGCTCTCATATCCACAATAAGAAGGTTCATTGCTCGAAGAGGTAAACCAGCAACAATTCATAGTGACAACGCCACTAATTTTGTTGGTGCGCATAAGATTATTGGGAAACTATGTCACAATGCCAGTAAAGTTCTTACGAATTCAGAGGGAATTCAGTGGAAATTTATTCCACCAGCAGCTCCACATTTTGGTGGACTGTAGGAAGCCGGAGTTAAGTCCATGAAATATCATCTTAGAAGAACAATGGGCAGTGCTTTGCTAAATTTTGAAGAACTAACAACATTGTTAGCACAAATTGAAGCTTGCCTAAATTCGCGACCTCTTTGTCCTCTTTCTGAGGACCCTGAAGATCTACAGGCATTGGCTCCTGGTCACTTCTTAATAGGTGGTTCTTTAACAGCGCTTCCCGATGAAGATGACATTATAGCAATGAGTTTGCCAAATAGATGGCAATTAATTCAAAAATCAATGAATCATTTTTGGACAAGATGGTCCCAAGAATATGTGTCACAACTTCAACAAAGATCCAAATGGTGTAAGCCCCAACCCAACATTAAGGAAGGATCCCTGGTGTTGATAAAGAATGAACAACAACCTCCACTAGCATGGAAGATTGGAAGAATTTCAAAGGTGTTTCCAGGAGATGACGCTAGAATCAGAGTGGTAGAAGTCAAGACTGCTAATGGGACTTACAGAAGACCTATTGTAAAATTATGTTTGTTACCTATATAATGTTTTTTGATGGTCCCCCATCAAGTTGGTGGCGGGAGAATGTTTAATTTAGTTAGAATATTTATGTTTATATAAAGGTTTAATATAATTTTTCTATGATTGTGTAAATATTCATTGAATTTATCATCATCACCTTTGTATTTAAAAAAATGTTATATGAAAAATAAAGTAATGTAAAATAACGAAATGGTTGCCCTCATGTTTACTGATCCAATGTTTTAATAATCTAAGGTTTATGTTGTAAGAAAATTATACATTGAGAAGAATTATACAGTCGGCTCAAATCTTTGTACATTATGTAAATAATATTTTGTTTTCCTTGTTCTACTCGCCTTGAGCCAGGCATACTTTTACCAAATTATGTTTTTTATATATTCCTTTAACTCAATTAAATTCCTGATCAAAACTATTTTTCATTATCATACTTTGAAGATTTCAACCACGACTGCCTTACCATACCATAATCCTCAACATGATCTAAATTCGAGCAGAAAATATCATTCATTTTCTTTATTTATTTATAACATTCTCTAGTTTCTTGTATACGTGTAACAGCCTGTTGAAGGACGTCATAGTCTGAAAGTTCACCAAGATTATATCGCTTTAATAAAGAATATGGTCGCCGTTAGCTTTTATTCCTTCTTCGGATTAAAATAATTACTGTCTCATAATTACATAGTGGAATGTGAATTGACGAAATTGCTCTCACTCCGAAAAAATGAACTTTAAATCACGATATGGATCTTTGTAAAAGGTAAAAGTTTAATACGTGTCTCTGAAGGTAAGCCAGAACGTTTATATGGAGATCCTTGTTGTTTTAATATTATACAGGTTTTTGAAGACTATAATGAATCTTTTATTTTCAAGAAATGAATCGTGGAAGAAAGAAAATATTAAAGAGTATTTTCTATTTCTAACAATATGTAAAACATTATCCAACACCAATATATTATGAAAATTCGAAACTATTATAGACGCGTATGATTCTTTTAAAATGAAAACAATTTATATTGCCCTTACTGTAATGGAAAAATTAATGGAAGGGCCTGGCTCATCAGTGGTGAACCCTTCCAGCGGTTTCGCCAGTTGATATCTACCATACCGCTGTATACTTTGCAGTGAGGGCAGTAGAAATTGTTTAATTTTTAAAATAATCATACGTGTCTATAATAGTTTCGAATTTTTATAACAGATGGCGCGCTAATGCATCATAACCAATATATTAACTTGATCTCTGTGATATTTGGCCAACCCAATTTCTTGATAAATCAAGAAAAGTCAACCACGAACGCGTTTCGGGCTGTTGGCCTACGTCAGCGTGGTGCAGACTGTGATCTCTGTGGTCAAAAAAGAAGTTTGGAAATAATTATTGAAGCTATATTAAACGTTGATATATTCATATAAGACATTCAAAACTACCCAAGAGCATCTGTTGAAAATGAATTGTTAGGGAAATTTAAACTATCTAATATGATGTGTGAGTGTGTTAAATATGTACGTTATCTATATTCCCTGTTAGGTTAGCTCACAATTAAACTTTGATTAGTGCCTTAATTAAATGTTATAAAAATCCATTATATTATTTATAGGATCAACCCAGGTTACTGGAGCATACAGAAGTTATCAAATCCCCGGAACGGATTCAAATAACCCTGTAGGAAAGCGGTTCCCTAAATGTAGTGTCAATGTATCAAAATTTATGTTTATTATTGTTTTTTTTTTTAATTAAGCATAAAATTCGAAATAAATGTTGGGAATCTGTAATCATTCCAAAAAATATGCTCTCATATCAGGTTTTGTCAAACATCTCTATAAAAGTTGATCTCGAGGACCACACTATCTCCTCAGCGGCGAAGTACGCGATCTACGTTTTCTTCGTAGATCACGAAATACGTGGTGTCGCTGGAGTCCCGCTGGTGATTCTCCACCAAACTCTGTAGCGGTGGCAGAGGCGCTATATCCATTGTATATATATAATTATAATGAATGAAGACACATTAAGACGCGAATGCTTCTTTTCACAAATAAATCAAACATTTATTGTCCTTACTGCGACGAAAAAGGCGGTCTGGTAGTTTAAATTTGCGAAACTGCTGGGAGGGTTCACCATTGATGAGCTAAGCCCTCCCAATATCGTTTTCATTCCAGTAGGAACAGTAGAAGTTTGATTTATTTGTGAAAATAAACACTCGCGTCTTAATGTCTTCATTCGTTATATATAGATAGCGCGTTATTGCTTTGTATGTATAACTATATTTTTAAAATAGTGAAGACTGTGCACTTTTGGATGTATTGACAAGAATTCAATAAATTATGTTAATGTCATTGTCTATAGAAGTTGTGCTGTCGATCGAAAATTCTCAATCTCTCTGACATCCTCCAGTATGTTGATCATCTTCAGTTCTGAGGAGTGTTCCCTGCCAGGATACAGATGGGCCGGACAAAGCACCGTTAGCCGGCCACGCGCCGGAAGTGATAAGGGCATTGTGAGTTTATCTCCTTCGGTTCCGGCGCTAACTGGGGCGGTCACTCAGCCTCACCTGTCAGCTTCCGACCGTTTACTTTTGTGACGACAGATGGAGCCACTGCTTGATCCGATTTTTCATTGAGCGACCAACAAAAAACACAGAAATTCTAGGTCTTTCCTAAATGTGGCCTATAACTTTTAAAGTTGATCATTATCATTAGCTAGAGGCAAGTCGCCAACTTCTACACACCATGAATATCATGGCCTTTACCACGTGTACTAAGGATAATAATATTTATAATTATAATTAATAAATATATTTATAATTGTATGTAATTCTACTGTCCTCAAAGCTTATATCCATAGTTCTTCTAAAATACCCATTCAAAGAGTCTAGCAACAGTATCACTATAAAAGGAAGTTCCAAAAATGCAATATAACAGCAGTATGGTAGATTAAACTGGCGAAACCGCTGGGAGGGTTCACCACTGATGAGCCAGGCCCTCCCATTAATTTTTCCATTGCAGTAAGGGCACTGGAAATTGTTTAATTTCAAAAAGAATCTTACGCGTTTAAAATAGTTTCGAATTCTAATAATAATATTAAAAATAGCTAGGAGAGGTCGCCCTTTACTATATATAACACTAATTTATTTTTTTGAACCGAATCCTTATAAAATAATAATAAGAAAAAGTTTTTAATTTGACACTTCTTTATCGCATTATTCGAAACATTTCTATCTTTATTCAAAATCTATCTACTTCTTGTGTGATGTACTACATACATATATATACAGAGAATGACCATAAGTTATTATTCATACTTAAAGATATTTTGATTTATTGAATCTCTCTTCAAGCCTGTAGAAAGATTAACAAACCTATTTTGTTCTTAAAATTAAAGATACTACGGGGGGATGTCGGTGGAAGGATGGTCTAAACCGTTGGTTTTCGACCGCTACGACCCAGGTTCGATTCCCGCATTGGGCTTTTTTTTCTGATTGAAAAAAAAAATGCTCCAATGGCCCCCGATTCTTGCAAAAGTCCAACCCCACCAGCGAGTGCAAGTAATCAAACGGGGCTCTGGCACATTTGTAAATGCAAAGTCGAACTGCTTTTTACATGTGTAGACATGTGGTGCACTTACAGCAAAAGCAGTCGACTACTTCTACCCACCATGATTATCATGGCCTGTACCACGTGTACTTGGGATAAGCAAAAAAAAAAGAAAGATACTTCGGCCAGTAGATCTTTTTATTTATATTTTTATATTTTATATTTTACTGGCCGTGAAGTATCTTTAATTTTAAGAACTATGAATGCCGGCCAGGCAACCTCTATCTTTACAATAAACCTATTTATGTTTATATAAAAATATTTCTAAAGGTGCATGTGTCAAAATCAAAAAGTTACAAACATACTGACTATCAAAAGAAGGAAATATTTCCACAATTTTTATCAATAACAGGAATATTTATAGGCTGTTTCCATAAAAAAAAAAAGGATGAAGTTTCCTTGAAAGGTCAGCAGGATGATTCTTTTACACTGCCTTTTTATGCTCATTGGAAATATATCGAAGGTGTATTCCTAACGTTTTTTTAAATATATATATATACTAGGGTTTCTTAGTTGTACAAAACAATGACTAAATTATTAGACAATCTTTTAAATTTTCCGAAAAATCCGAAAAATTAGAAAACCCCACCTTCAAGGAAGCTACAAAATACAAATGCGGAAGAAGGAAAATAAGAAATTTAAAACCTAGACAAATTCTCAATCAAATAAGCCAGAATGACGAAAAGTGGAAAAAAAAGGAAAAATAAACCCACCTTGAATATCAAACAAGCCAGACAAAACCTTCTCAAGAACAATATCCCCAAGAACCTGAGGACCCAACGACATCAATATAGTTTATAATTGTAAAACGAAAATTGCAATTATACCGCGAATGTTTCTTTTAAACGAAAAATCGAAATTTATTTTGAAGAGAAATTTCGATTTTTCGTTTAAAAGAAACATTCGCGGTATAATTGCAATTTTCGTTTTACAATCATAAGCCGCGTTATATTGTATTTTAAATAGTTTATAATTGTAAATGAACAAACCCTGTACCTTCCCCTCAGTATATTGTAAATATGATGATCTAGGTTGCTCTTTTTGAGTGGCACCTAATAAAGTTATTTGGAATCTTGTACAAAACTAAATATCTCTCTGAGGTTCTAAAACGGATTGACAATATCATTGGAACATTCATAATATCAAAAATATATTCCTAGCGCTTTTAAAAAATATATACAGTAGAACCTCCCTATTAAGGACACCTAGTTGCAGAGCCAAAGTGTCCTTTAGGGAGAGGTGTCTTCTTACCGGATAGTTGCTAAATAGTAAAAATGGTCATTTTGCAAATGAAACCTGTACTTTATAGAGAGGTGTCCTCTAGCGTGTCATCTCATGGAGGTTTTACTGTATTTACTTGGGTGTTTCTTAGCTGTACCAAACTAAATATCGGAGTTCTTCAAATTAAATCTACTTCGGCCAGTAAATCTTTTTTATTGTCTCGACGTTTCGACAAAAATCTTTTGTCCTTGTCAGGAGCGAACAAAAACTAAAACATCTGGCAAAGCGTTAATTATAAAATAAAAAATAATTTTTAACACTTTGCTAAATGTTTTAATTTTTGTTCGCTTCTGACGAGGACAAAATATTTTTGTCGAAACGTCGAGATAATAAAAAGATTTACTGACCGAAGTATCTTTAATTTTAAGAACTATGAATGCTGGCCAGGTAACCTCTATCTTTACGATTAATATCGGAGGTTCTAAAACGCGGGAAACTCGCAACAAGGTGGAGGGGGCCGTTACTCCACTTGACAGCCCTGTCCCACGCTACAGTTCCTCAATCAACTCCACCAGAACTTCCTCCACAGCTAGGTGTTATTGTAACGTGCAAGGTGTCAAATTCCTTACGTTTCCGTTACATTTCCACGACGATTGTGGAAACCGAGTCGACTCAGAGAAATGATGAAAAAACTAGAGGAGGGAAGAAAATGGTGCAAATGAGGAAAGACTTCCTGCCAGAAGAGCAAGTGAAAGGGGCGCCACAATGCCACGCTAATACTGGCGACGCTGGAAATCAGGTCGGAGTGGGGAGCTTTCTCTCTCTCGTATCACTTTTTTTTTCTCTCTCTCTCCCTCAATGACAAGAGATCCGGCAGCTAAATCCTTCTTGAGAGTCCTGCTTCCTGCTGGGGACCTCTGGCTTGGAAGTCCTTCCTCTCTTGATCATCGTTACATTTCCTTGCGTCTTTCCTCACAAACCGTTCAATGTTACTTGAGTCAATATCTATAGACAATTGACAATTTAAACAATTTTATTGATTCTTCTAAACAATTGTTACAAAGGTGGAAAATATATCAATAGAGACCTACTTCAATACCTTCGTTGCTAACCTAGTCTACTGATAGTTTTAACAAAACTTAATATTTGACTCTCTACATGCATGCCTATTGATCTATTATTCTCTGCTTAAATAGAATAATTCGCTATATAAGTTGTGAAAACTATATATATATATATGAAAAAACAATAGAAAAAAAGAAAAATAAAAAGGTCAGGTGTTGATATTAAAAATAAAAAAGGCATATCCTGACCAGGAGCATATGTGCTGAAAAGCACATGTGCTCCTGGTCAGGATATGCCTTTTTTTTTTTTAAATATATATATATGAAAAAATAGTACAAATGTAACATTGTACTGGGATAAGGTGCATAAATTAAGAAAAAGGCATCTCCTTATCGTGCAACTGAAAGTTGCTGATGGCTGGCGCCATCTATCGGAATAAATAAAAACTATTCTCGTTGATTTTTAATTATTCCAGAATTGGCCAAATACCCATTCTTGATTAATCAAGAAAAGCTAACCACGGACGCGTTTCGGGCTGTTGGCCCTCATCAGCGTGGTGCAAGCTGTACCTAAACGACAAAAAAAAAAAATTGGTCATTAAGGCATCCTGAAAAATCATGGAACGGGTAGTTAAGGCCAGAATTGCGTGAGGACGCTACACAATGTGAAAAAATAGTACAAATGTAACATTGTACTGGGATAAGGTGCATAAATGACCAATTTTTTTTTTTTTTTTGGTCGTTTAGGTACAGCTTGCACCACGCTGATGAGGGCCAACAGCCCGAAACGCGTCCGTGGTTAGCTTTTCTTGATTAATCAAGAATGGGTATTTGGCCAATTCTGGAATAATTAAAAATCAACGAGAATAGTTGATATTTATTCCGATAGATGGCGCCAGCCATCAGCAACTTTCAGTTGCACGATAAGGAGATGCCTTTTTCTTAATTTATGCACCTTATCCCAGTACAATGTTACATTTGTACTATTTTTTCACATTGTGTAGCGTCCTCACGCAATTCTGGCCTTAACTACCCGTTCCATGATTTTTCAGGATGCCTTAATGACCAATTTTTTTTTTTTGTCGTTTAGGTACAGCTTGCACCACGCTGATGAGGGCCAACAGCCCGAAACGCGTCCGTGGTTAGCTTTTCTTGATTAATCAAGAATGGGTATTTGGCCAATTCTGGAATAATTAAAAATCAACGAGAATAGTTGATATTTATTCCGATAGATGGCGCCAGCCATCAGCAACTTTCAGTTGCACGATAAGGAGATGCCTTTTTCTTAATATATATATATGTTATGAATAAAATGTGTTTGTGGTTGTAAAATAAATAATTGAAGGTGCAGTCGTGTGAAAAAAGAAAAATAGAAAATAATTTTTACTATCAAGTATTTTTTATTCTCAATTACTTGAAGAAAATTACACATTAAATATTTTCACAGTTATATAGAATTTACAAAATTAATTCTATATTAGCGAATTAAAAAATGAGGAAACTTAACTATACATATTTACGTACAACACTCGTACAACAATGATAAAAGTGGCATATTCTAAAATCTATGGTCAAAAATGTAGAAATTTCAATGAATGTTAAATATAATTTTTTTTTTAAATAAAATATTTGAATTTTCAGAAGATATAATATATATATTCAAATTGTTTTTGAAAGCAAAAATTTGCAATTGAATATATAATAATTTCTTGTATATATAATTTGGTATTTTTATTTTATTTTTATATAAAAATATTTTACACATAGTACAAATAATTGTAAATATGAAATAGGCGTTATTGTTAATATTCAAAATATTCACACCCTTATTTTACCAAATTTAATTTGTCCATAATATAAATGTATATATCAATTTTTTTCCTCCCCATTGAATATAAGCAAACATATTTTTAAAACTCAATTCTGTTGACGTTATGTGGCGCTGAGTTTGTTGTTGACACACATTAAAATGTTATATTACCTTGATAAAGGTTGGCGTTCAGCCAACTGAAATATTGGTAAAATAAATGATATTTTGATCCAATATATGCCTTTTTAATTAAATAATTAAATATATACTCCAAGCTTTCTTCTTAAATTTTTAAATTATTATTTTATAATATTTTTATTATTTTTTCACAAAGAAGTTTATGGTTAAGTCGTAACCTTCACTATTTACCCTCCCCCCCTCTTTTTCCCTCCAATGATTATTCGGTTATTGTATAAGCTCCTGCTGAGATTTAAAAACTTTGAAATGTAGGAAAAATGAAGCGGAAACAAGAAAAAATGAAGATAGAGATTGCCTGGCCGGAATTCATATTTCTATGAAAAATAGACACTTCGGCCAGTTAGATTTTTTTATTATATATTTTATAGTTAGAAATTTATAAAATAATATGTAATCTTTGTGATTATTATCATTATATTACTTTATTTATTTATTTTGATTATAATTTTATTATTATATATTTATTTATTTCCAAGATCATAGTCTTTGACGTGTTTAATATTTGTTTTTGACTCGTGCTTTAGATGTACTAAATTCGAAAAAGCACTTGAGAACGCTCTTGCAACCTCAGAAGACAAATGATGAGACGTTGAGAAAAAAAAAAAAACTCCAACTAGCCGAAGTGTCTATTTTTCATAGAAAAAGAAAAAATGAGTTATTTCGTGGAAAATATCACATTAAAAATATCAATAGTTTGTTTTATAATGATCTAGATCATATTATAAGGGGAGAGGGGAGAAGTCCGACCACACCAGTGGACCCTTGGAATATTTGAACAAATTCTGGTCCAAGTTAACTAACGTGGTAACGGCACCCATTTTCCAATGAAGAGGAGACGACAACAATAGCAATTTGTGTGTAACAGATTATTTATTATTCTATGAAAAGATTTTTAATTTCGATATTTATATTTTGATACGCTGTAAAATTTTCTCATTGCTTCTCTGCTATTTCATTAGTTTTAATTCCGGGTAGTTGGCGTTCTGAGCTTCAGTAACCTGGGTTATAAATATATATCTCTAATTTTAATGTGTGCTTACATTAAATAAATTGCGGTGTCATTCTGAAGTTTGTATTTCCTAAATTATTGAATCGCCGAATGTCGCGGTCCATTTGGACGAGGAAAGTGAAGACTAGAACGCGGCTGATTCGACACTAGCCTGTTCAGTGATTCGCTAACCTTGACGTATGCACAAGGAACGTGTGGCCATTGGACATGCGTCGGACCTGGAGGCTGTTGTTGGGTGCTGCGCTGCCTGGAGTATAGGAGTTCCATCTATTATTTCTTCCTGTGGTGAATCTGTATAAGACCGGTGGTCTTAATAAAGCTTTGTGTGTATTTCCTAATTTTCTACGTTACAATATTATAAGGTCAAAACATGAATTATAGTTTAGAGGATCTGTATCATATAAACCTGTATTATCTTTTAAAGAATTTTAAATTATAAAAACACAGTTTTTGAGCTTGGAGTTTGTTCTCTAGCTTTGATGCTGCCTCATCTCATCACTCGACAAACCTGTTGTATGAATCAACCATTGCACTAGGAGGGTCTGAAACGATCAATAGAAGTTCTATCTTCTCTAGACATTGAATGATGCGAGAAACAGCTTTTACTAGTCATAAAATGGCTTTTTCTAAAAACTTGGTAACTCTCCTCAAATCTAAGTATGATACTTCTATATGATCACTCTTTGTGTTTCAGACCAAACGTCTTCTACACTCAATACTGAAGACTTCTCTAAAGATGAATATTTTCCGACGTTATTCTACAAGTGAGCACGCGTGGCAAATCAAAATTTCCCCGAAATGATAAAAATTATTATTCTACAGAGAGCGGCTATATATATATATATATATGAAAAAACAATAGAAAAAAATAAAAGATAAGTGGGTCAGGTGTTGATATTAAAAATAAAGAAGGCATCTCCTGACCACAAGCACATGTGCTTTTTAGATGGCAGAGCGCCATCTAGTGGAGTAAAAATAAACTAAACGTTTATTTAGCTTACTCCGAGATATTTGGCCAAGCCAATTTCTTGATAAATCAAGAAAAGCCATCCACGAACGCGTTTCGCGCTGTTGGCGCTCGTCAGCGTGGAGAAGGCTGTAACCATTGCGACCAAAAATATTTTTTGGACCCAATGGCTTCCCGAGAAATCAAGAAATGGGTATTTAAGGCCAAATTTGCGTAAAGACGCTTAACACATGAAAAAACAATAGAAAAAAATAAAAGATAAGTGGGTCAGGTGTTGATATTAAAAATAAAGAAGGCATCTCCTGGCCACAAGCACATGTGCTTTTTAGATGGCAGAGCGCCATCTAGTGGAGTAAAAATAAACTAAACGTTTTATATATATATTATAATTTTAAAATGCAAATATTTTATTTAAAAAAAAACATGCATTTTACTTTCATCATTGATATTCTTTTATTTTTGACCATAGATTTAGAACATAACACTTTTGAATATTTGTTGTAAATATGTATAGTTGACCTACCTTTTTTTAATTCACGAATATAGGATTCATTTTATAAATTTTATATCACTGTGAAAAATAATTAATGTGTAATTCTTTTCAAGTAATTGAAAATAAAAACTACTTGAAAGGTAAATAACTATCTTTCTTTTTTCACGACTGCACCTCCATTCTTTATCATTCCAAAACATCAAAACATATATATATATATATATATATATAGTGTAAAAACTATATAATAAAAATATAACAGTGATATATATATATAGACAAACCCTGACGAAGATAGGCGGAATATTATACTTTTGTAATAAATAAAATGTTTTCTTCTATTTTTGATCCAAAATATGCCTATTAATATATATATTTGTGTGTTTGTGTGCTTGCATTGTGTGCTTGCATATCCTTCCTACACTCAATAATACATATGTTTAGCCCGCTTACTGGCCAGGTTTACATGTCCGTTCCTATATGCTAAGGTCAATTGATTGGTTGTGTACAGTTCTGACTTGGATTCAAATTTTGATATTGAATCGTTCTTGAGTTGTGGGCAGACCAGAAGGTGAGAAAGAGAAAATAAGCTTAAACAAAAGTTGATAGTTTAATCAAAATGAATATATGAAAAAGGTATCTCCTTATCGTGCAACTGAAAGTCATCAACAGCTTTCAGTTGCACGATAAGGAGATACCTTTTTCTTAATTTATCCACCTTATCCCAGTACAATTTCACATTTGTACTATTTTTTCACAAGATAAATATGTTCAAAATAAACAAAACACTCATTTCTCACATAAAAGTCTTACACACAGAGAACATATAATTTTTAAAATGAAAAATTATAAAAAAATATACAAGTACTTTGAGTAGCAAATAATATAATAATCAAAATATCATCTTAAACTGTATTTTTCTCGACCACACAGCTATTCTATGTAAATATTCTGGTATAAAATGTAACAAATATAATTTAAAATATTACAAATAAATGATATATGGTCAATCTGTTATGTTTTCTAATATTTATATAAATTCTGCAAGGCCGCAGTCACCGTTCGGAGGAGATTAATAGAATCACCGAATGCCGTGGTCCATTTGGATGAAGAAAGCGAAGACTAGAACGCGGCTGATTCCACACTAGCCTGTTCAGTGATACGCTAACCATGACGTAGCACGAAGTAACGTGTGGCCACTGGACATGCATCGGACCTGGAGGCTGTTGTTGGGTGCTGCGCTGCCTGGAGTACAGGAGCTCCATCTATGTTTCCTTTCTTCCTGTGGTGAATCTGTATAAAACCGGTGGTCTTAATAAAGCTTTGTGTGTGGGTGTATGTGTGTGTGTTATGTAGTCCAATTGAGATATTTTTAATATTATTTTTATTTAATTATTATATCCAATAAGGCGCGATATTGAAGTATTTGCGTCTATTACAGAGGAAGCAAAAGAAACAAATAAACAACCAAACTGAAAATTCGGTTTAATTTTTACAGATTTACATGTATCAAACGACAATGTTCATAAAATTTGTATAAACAAAGTGGTTGATGTAAGAACGTTAAATTATTTAGATCAGGGAATAATCGATGTCTCACTTCTGTAAAGTTCGGACAGTCATAGATAAGGTTTATATTCATTTTTATATTCATTCTGTATTTAACCTTATATAATCTTATATGGACATTGAAATAAAGTAGTTTCAATCTCATAGATAAGGTGGTGATAGGTTTATTCAGTTTCTTCGTAGGAACAATATGCTTATATAGTTTGAGATGTTTTCAGGTTATTCTGTGGACCGTAGAAGTAGTTCCTCTTTCACCCCAGGTCTGTGGGTCAGCTGGTACTCTGGAAGTGGCTCAATATGTCCGAAAACAGGATATTTTCATGACTATCACCAACACAACAACGCTGACCTCTCAGGGTCAATGCGCTCGGTGACCCGATTCCTCCCCGAAGATTTCCGGGGGGTCAGATTTACGTCCGGTGACAGCTGTCATCGCAGCAGCTGTCCGCAAAGGATTGGGCGGTGAGTCATCGCGATTGTAGAGAATATTTAAAAGGAGGAATAAAATAGAAATTTCAAATATCTTGAATTTGTTGAATGATGATGCAATAAATGATATTTTATAATGTTGTGTGTCACTTCCTCAATAATGATTGTTGTTAATACGAATGGATCTAGAAATACGCCAAGTGACCTAGAACGCTGTAAAACTTACTAATTGGACTGATCAAGTTGAGATGACCGAAACATTAGCTCATTATATGCAAAGGGAGATATCAAGTTCTCTTTAAAAAACACTCCCCTCACCCAATAAGTTTTTTTTTTCGCAGGAAAAAACAGAACGATATCAAGGTGGAAAAGCAACACCGTGTCGCCAATACCATTCTCATAGAAAGACCCTAGAGAAGGTGAAAACAACGAGGCAGCTGTTGGAGCAATGCAGACTGTGGCTTCGACCAACCAGGAGTTCTTACAGGAATCCACCCAAGTGGACGACATCGCAGCCCTGGAGAAATTGCTGGAAACTGATTACGCATATCGAATGGTAAATGTCTCTGGGAAAGTTCTGGTTGGTCTGACTAAAGTTGAATTGGCAAAAAAACTCTTAGAAGAGGGCCAAGAAATTGTTGAGGAACTTTTAAAAACCTTTTCTCATCAAAAGAGAGCTGAAAAAAACACCAGCAACCTTTGTAGTTATCGACGAAGATGTCATCAAAGTCCTCCGCCTTATCGCTTCTGTGGCGAAGAAATCTAGAAAGTAAATGTGGATTGAGTGTTGACGAGATGTCTTTGTTCTGTGATGGAGGCTGAAGGTCTCCCAGTTACCGGCGAACATACGTACCAATGGAAATAACATCACTGCATAAATCTCTCACATGTTGAGGTGTTTCAGATGTTACAAACTAGGACATCGTAAGGAGAAGTTCTGGCCAAGTTCTGGTTGGTCTGACTAAAGTTGAAATGGCCAATAAACTCTTAGAAGAGGGCTTAGAAATTGTTCAGGAACTTTTAAAGGATTTTCCATATTTAAAGAGAGCTGAAAAAACACCAGCAACCTGCCTTTTGTAGTTATCGACGAAGAATGTCTTCAAAGACCACTGAATTTCTGTCAGGTTGCCTCTATCGCTTCTGTGACAAAGAAATCTGAAAGTATATGTGGATGGAGTGTCCAAGAGATGTCTTCGTTCTGTGATGAAGGCTAAAGGTCTCCCAGAGTTACCGGAAAACATCTGTACCTATGGAAATATCATCCCTTCATACATCTCCCACGGATTAAGGTGTTTCAAATGTTCAAAATTAGGACATCGTAGGATGAATTTCCTTTCTGTTCTCTCTTAGTACCCTTTATACTACTACAAGCGTTCTGGAGACTTCCTTCCTCGCAATTTTCTTGTCCTTGTTCCCCAACCAACAGCTTGAAACTTAGCTTTACTGTCACCTAGTCCTATCTCAACTACCGGACACACATTTTAGAGGAAATTTTATCTACCTTGAGATAATAATTTATCCCATATATTATTTACCGGTATTTCCAAGAATCGTCTATGACACCATCTTGTTCTATCAGGTATCGTCATTCCAATACATTCATATGCCTTGCTCGTTACATGATTCCTTAGTCTCTACGGCTTTACCTATTGTACCTCTCAGCCGTTATCTTGTCCCAATTGTTGTCATTTTAGACTCACAAAATAAGATTTCTAAGATTCCACTCTTCAGTGTAGCGTATTATAGGTAGAATCGTCCAATACAGTATTAGAGCTCTAAAGAAGAGGTCTGGTAAATTAAATTGGTGAAAGCTGGGAGGATCCATCACTGATAATCCAAGCCCTCTTATTACTTTTTTCATCGCAGTAAGGACAGTAGAAGTTTGGTTTCTATATAAAAAAGAAACATTCGTACTTAAATACTTATTTCTTATATATAGATGGTGCGTTTAAAGTTTGTTAATCATCCAGAGATATACGAGCTTAGAGATATAGCTTTGCTAAGTATTAATAAAACACAATCCCTATTACTTTATAGTTTCCATTGTGTTAGAGTGGTAATAATAATATTTTTAATATAATAATATATATTTTAATAATATAAAGTATATTGTCGTCACATTTCGTAGTATAAAATCTCGAGATAACCGCACTTTTTAATTATTCGTTAAAAAATGTTGTTTGGTTAAAATCATTATTATTATTGTTTATTTATTCTTTATTGTTATTGTGCTTTATTAATTTGTAGATGTATTCATTAATTATTAGTTTTATGTTTTATTTTCTTAAATCGGCGACAATGTGTTGTTAATCTATATATATAAAAATGGATGTTTGTTGGTCCGTTGGTCCGTCCGTCCGTTCGTTAGTGATAATCTTCTACATCGCTCAACCAATCGTGATGAAACTTTGGGAAGATGTTTAGTATACTACCGGGATAGTTTCTGGCTAATTACTCTTTAGAAATAACCTTTCGTTGCATTTTTATTTACAATAAAACGTAAATTCACTCGCAATCAGCGCCCCCTCGCGGTTGACGTATGGCCTGAAATAGCCTCGCATGAGCTTATTTATAACGTCAAGCTTAGCCTATAGGTTAGGTACACAGCTTCGTACCCCCGCAACCTAGGTTCGAGGCTCAGCGTGGGTGTTTTTTTTTTTTCATTTCTTTTATATTATTGTAGCAAATTATTTAAAATATTATTTTATTTAAAATGTAGGCTTATTAAAATAAAAATTAACATAAACAATTTTTTGATAATATTTGTAACAAACCTAGGTTCGAGGCTCAGCGTGGGTGTCTTTTTTTTTATTTTCATTTCTTTTATATTATTGTAGCAAGGTCTGTTTTTACAGCATTATTATATTTTGATTGGTTTATTTTAAATATGTTTGTTATGAAGGACTCTATGTAATACTATTTAGAGCACATTTTACATTTTAAACACCTAAGCCCCCCTCTTTTTAATATTGTAGCAAAGTATTAAAAGTATTATTTTATTTTAGATGTTTGCCATGAAACTTTGGGAAGTTGTTTAGTATACTACCCGGACGATTTCTGGCGAATTATTTTAAAATAATATTTATAACAATAATTATAGCGAAATTTATGACATATTTTTATATTCTGTGTTTGTGCATATATAAATATTTTACAAAAAAATGTGAGAACGTTCTATTAGAATATCTCGAAAACAAAAAACAATACATATAAACGAGTTCACTGACATTTATTAATGCAGTGATTATAATCAATGATTACAATGAAGGGCTATATTATATATATATAAAAATCACTTTCAAATTATCAAATTATCTTTATAAGTGAATATTAACTTTACTGTACTGATTAGTTTAGTATAATGTTAATTTAACATATTACAAATTAACCACAGCAACGCGTGGCCGGGTTCGCTAGTATATGTATATGTTTTGAAAATAGAGCAATCCCTAAATAAATATTTAATTAAAAAGGCATATATAGGATCAAAATATCATTTATTTTACCAATATTTTAGTTGGCTGAACACCAACCTTTATCAAGGTATTATAACATATTTAATGTGTATCAACAATAAACTCAGCGCCACATAACGTCAACAGAATTAAGTTTTAAAAATATTTTGTTATCAATTGTATATCAATTTTTTCCCTCCTCATTGAATATAACAAAATATTTTTAAAACTTAATTCTGTTGACGTTATGTGGCGCTGAGTTTGTTGTTGACACACATTAAATATGTTATAATACCTTGATAAAGGTTGGTGTTCAGCCAACTGAAATATTGGTAAAATAAATGATATTTTGATCCAATATATGTCTTTTTATTTAAATATAGGTGTGTGTGTGTAAAAACTAAATTCTTTTGTTATTGTTGTTTGTAGTAAATTCTAAACTCTAATTTAAGTTTTTGTTTTATTCTAAAACCTCTCATGTTCTCTCTAGGAAACCTGATATATAAAGAAAGAGAGATTGACGACTCCTGGAGAAGAAGAACTCAAACTCAGCGAAACACTTTAACTTATACTTATAAGATAGTTAAGTATAACATGTGGTGCACTTACAATAAAAGCAGTCGCCTACTTCTACTCACCATGATTATCATGACCTGTACCACGTGTACTAGGGATAACCAAAAAAAAAGTCAAGTATATTCGCGAACAAAAGTTATTTGTGAGATACCTATAAAATCTAAAAAATAAAAAATAAAATAATAATAATAATAAAGAATAGTAATAATCCAAAGAAATGTTTCTAAATTTTTTCTTTTTGTTTTTGCTCTTTAAAACTAGTTAAGAAAATGAATGCCGCATATCGGATACAAAGACGAATATAAAGTTGAGAGATAGATAAACAGTTTTAAAATAAGATTTTTTCCCAAAGAAATTGAATCTAATGGAAATATATCTCGTCAGGATATAAATTAAAGGATCGAAAGATAGAATCCTTTAAATATAAATTGTAACAATGCATTGTTACCCAGGATAAATATCTTATTTTATTTAAACCATCTCTCAAGTTTTCAGGTAATACAAACCCTTCTTCAGGAGTATACAACAGTTGTATATTAAGTTTCTTGTTTTATTTAAACGATCTCTCAAGCTTTAAGGTATTACAAACCCTTCTAAAGGAGTATACAACTGTTGTATATTATGTTTCATGTTTTATTTAAACGATCTCTCAAGCTTTCAGGTATTACAAACCCTTCGAACGAGGTATGCAACAGTTGTATATTAAGTTTCTTGTTTTATTTAAACATTCTCTCAAGATTTCAGGTATTACAAACCTTTCTACATAAGTATGCAACTGTTGTATATTAAGTTTCTTGTTTTATTTAAACGATCTCTCAAGTTTTCAGGTATTACAAACCCTTATACAGAATTATACAACAGTTGTATATTAAGTTTCTTGTTTTATTTAAGCGATTTCTCAAGTTTCAGGTATTACAAACCCTTCTACAGGAGTATACAACTGTTGTATATTAAGTTTCTTGTTTTATTTAAACAATCTCTCAATTTTCAGGTATTACAAACCCTTCTACAGAAGTATACAACAGTTGTATATTAAGTTTCTTATTTTATTTAAACATTCTCTCAAGCTTTTAGGTATTACAAACCCTTCTACATAAGTATGCAACTGTTGTATATTAAGTTTATTGTTTTATTTAAACCATCTCTCAAGCTTTCAGGTATTAGAAACCCTTCTACAGGAGTATAAAACTGTTGTATATTAGGTTTCTTGTTCTATTTAAACGATCTCTCAAACTTTCAGGTATTACAAACCCTTCTACAGGAGTATACAACTGTTGTATATTAAGTTTCTTGTTTTATTAAAACATCTCTCAAGCTTTCAGGTATTACAAACCCTTCTACAGGAGTATACAACTGTTGTATATTAAGTTTCTTGTTTTATTTAAACGATCTCTCAAGCTTTCAGGTATTACAAACTCTTCTACAGGAGTATACAACTGTTGTATATTAAGTTTATTGTTTTATTTAAACGATCTCTCAAGCTTTCAGGTATTACAAACTCTTCTACAGGAGTATACAACTGTTGTATATTAAGTTTATTGTTTTATTTAAACCATCTCTCAAGCTTTCAGATATTAGAAACCCTTCTACAGGAGTATAAAACTGTTGTATATTAGGTTTCTTGTTCTATTTAAACGATCTCTCAAACTTTCAGGTATTACAAACCCTTCTACAGGAGTATAAAACTGTTGTATATTAAGTTTCTTGTTTTATTAAAACATCTCTCAAGCTTTCAGGTATTACAAACCCTTCTACAGGAGTATACAACTGTTGTATATTAAGTTTCTTGTTTTATTTAAACAATCTCTCAATTTTCAGGTATTACAAACCCTTCTACAGAAGTATACAACAGTTGTATATTAAGTTTCTTGTTTTATTTAAACATTCTCTCAAGCTTTCAGGTATTACAAACCCTTCGACATAAGTATGCAACTGTTGTATATTAAGTTTCTTGTTTTATTTAAACGATCTCTCAAGTTTTCGGGTATTACAAACCCTTCTACAGGAGAAAACAACTGTTGTATATTAAGTTTCTTGTTTTATTTAAACGATCTCTCAAGCTTTCAGGTATCACAAACCCTTCTACAGGAGTATACAACTGTTGTATATTAAGTTTCTTTTTTTATTAAAACATCTCTCAAGCTTTCAGGTATTACAAACCCTTCTACAGAAGTATACAACAGTTGTATATTAAGTTTCTTGTTTTATTTAAGCGATTTCTCAAGTTTCAGGTATTACAAACCCTTCTACAGGAGTATACAACTGTTGTATATTAAGTTTCTTGTTTTATTTAAACAATCTCTCAATTTTCAGGTATTACAAACCCTTCTACAGAAGTATACAACAGTTGTATATTAAGTTTCTTGTTTTATTTAAACATTCTCTCAAGCTTTCAGGTATTACAAACCCTTCTACATAAGTAAACAACTGTCGTATATTAAGTTTCTTGTTTTATTTAAGCGATCTCTCAAGTTTCAGGTATTACAAACCCTTCTACAAGAATATAAAACTGTTGTATATTAAGTTTCTTGTTTTATTTAAACATCTCTCAAGTTTTCAGGTATTACAAACCCTTCTACAGAAGTATACAACAGTTGTATATTAAGTTTCTTGTTTTATTTAAACATTCTCTCAAGCTTTCAGGTATTGCAAACCCTTCTACATAAGTAAACAACTGTCGTATATTAAGTTTCTTGTTTTATTTAAGCGATCTCTCAAGTTTCAGGTATTACAAACCCTTCTACAGGAGTTTAAAACTGTTGTATATTAAGTTTCTTGTTTTTTTTTTAAAACCATCTCTCAAGCTTTCTGGTATTAAAAACCCTTCTACAGGAGTATAAAACTGTTGTATATTAAATTTCTTGTTTTATTTAAACGATCTCTCAAGTTTTCAGGTATTACAAACCCTTCTACAGAAGTATACAACTGTTGTATATTAAGTTTCATGTTTTATTTAAACGATCTCTCAAGCTTTCAGGTATTACAAACCCTTCTACAAGAGTGTACAACTGTTGTATATTAAGTTTATTGTTTTATTTAAACCATCTCTCAAGTTTTCGGGTATTACAAACCCTTCTACAGGAGTATAAAACTGTTGTATGTTAGTTTTCTTATAAAATAAAAGGATTTAAAGGCGCGAAAGTTTCTTTTATACATAAAACGAACTTCTACTGTCCTTACTGCGATGAAAAAATATATTGGGAGGGCTTGGCTCTTCAGTTGTGAACCCTCCCAGCGGTTTCGCCAATTTAATCCTCCAGACCGCTTCTCAGAGCTCTAATACTGTATGAAATCATTCTGCTTTTATATGCTACACTGAAGGATGGAATCTTAGAAATGGTTTTCAAGTAAACTATGGACATAAGCTTATAGGACAGTAGAATTATATCCAAATATTTGCTTCGAGCAATGCTCTTCAGTAAACTATAAAGACAAGGCCATTAGGAATAAATTAACACAAAGCAATACCATCTATACATATAAAATAAAAGGATTTAAAGGCGCGAATGTTTCTTTTATACATAAAACGAACTTCTACTGTCCTTACTGCGATGAAAAAAATATATTGGGAGGGCTTGGCTCATCAGTGGTGAACCCTCCCAGCGGTGTCGCCAATTTAATCCTCCAGACCGCTTCTCAGAGCTCTAATACTGTATGGAATCATTCTGCTTTTATATGCTACACTGAAGGATGATATCTTGGAAATGGGTTTCAAGTAAACTATGGACATAAGCTTATAGGACAGTAGAATTACATTCAATTATTTGCTTCGAGCAATGCTCTTTAGCAAACTATAAAGACAAGGCCATTAGGAATAAATTAACACAAAGCAATAACGCGCCATCTATACATATAAAATAAAAGGATTTAAAGGCGCGAATGTTTCTTTTATACATAAAACGAACTTCTACTGTCCTTACTGCGATGAAAAAATATATTGGGAGGGCTTGGCTCATCAGTGGTGAACCCTCCCAGCGGTTTCGCCAATTTAATCCTCCAGACCGCTTCTCAGAGCTCTAATACTGTATGGAATCATTCTGCTTTTATATGCTACACTGATGGATGGAATCTTAAAAATGGTTTTCAAGTAAATTTAATCCTCCACACCGCTTCTTAGAGCTCTAATACTGTATGGAATTATTCTGCTTTTATATGCTACACTGAAGGATGGAATCTTAGAAATGGTTTTCAAGTAAACTATGGACATAAGCTTATAGGACAGTAGAATTACATTCAAATATTTGCTTCGAGCAATTCTCTTCAGTAAACTATAAAGACAAGGCCATTAGGAATAAATTAACACAAAGCAATAATGTTGTATATTAAGTTTCTTGTTTTATTTAAACGATCTCTCAAGCTTTCAGATATTACAAACCCTTCTACAAGAGTGTAAAACTGTTGTATATTAAGTTTATTGGCCTTTTTTTATTTAAACGATCTCTCAAGCTTTCAGATATTACAAACCCTTCTACAGAAGTATACAACTGTTGTATTTTAAGTTTCTGGTTTTGTCCTAATGGCCTTGTCTTTATAGTTTGCTGGAGAGCATTGCTCGAAGCAAATATTTGAATGTAATTCTACTGTCCTATAAGCTTATGTCCATAGTTTACTTGATAACCATTTCTAAGATTCCATCCTTTAGTGTAGCATATAAAAGCAGAATGATTCCATACAGTATTAGAGCTCTGAGAAGCGGTCTGGAGGATTAAATTGGCGAAACCGCTGGGAGGGTTCACCACTGATGAGCCAAGCCCTCCCAATATATTTTTTCATCGCAGTAAGGACAGTAGAAGTTCGTTTTATCTATAAAAGAAACATTCTCGCCTTTAAATCCTTTTATTTTATATGTCTAGATGGCGCGTTATTGCTTTGTGTTAATTTATTAGGTTTCTTGTTTCATTTAAACGATCTCTCAAGCTTTGGGGTATTACAAACCCTTCTACAGGAGTATACAACTGTAGTATATTAAGTGTCTTGTTTTATTTAAACCATCTCTCAAGGTTTCAGGTATTACAAACCCTTCTAAAGGAGTATACAACTGTTGTATATTAAGTTTCTTGTTTTTTTTTTAAACCATCTCTCAAGCTTTCTGGTATTAAAAACCCTTCTACAGGAGTATAAAACTGTTGTATATTAAATTTCTTGTTTTATTTAAACCATCTCTCAAGTTTTCGGGTATTACAAACCCTTCTACAGGAGTATAAAACTGTTGTATGTTAGGTTTCTTATAAAATAAAAGGATTTAAAGGCACGAATGTTTCTTTTATACATAAAACGAACTTCTACTGTCCTTACTGCGATGAAAAAATATATTGGGAGGGCTTGGCTCTTCAGTGGTGAACCCTCCCAGCGGTTTCGCCAATTTAATCCTCCAGACCGCTTCTCAGAGCTCTAATACTGTATGAAATCATTCTGCTTTTATATGCTACACTGAAGGATGGAATCTTGGAAATGGTTTTCAAGTAAACTATGGACATAAGCTTATAGGACAGTAGAATTACATTCAAATATTTGCTTCGAGCAATGCTCTTCAGTAAACTATAAAGACAAGGCCATTAGGAATAAATTAACACAAAGCAATAACGCGCCATCTATACATATAAAATAAAAGGATTTAAAGGCGCGAATGTTTCTTTTATACATAAAACGAACTTCTACTGTCCTTACTGCGATGAAAAAATATATTGGGAGGGCTTGGCTCATCAGTGGTGAACCCTCCCAGCGGTTTCGCCAATTTAATCCTCCAGACCGCTTCTCAGAGCTCTAATACTGTATGGAATCATTCTGCTTTTATATGCTACACTGAAGGATGATATCTTGGAAATGGTTTTCAAGTAAACTATGGACATAAGCTTATAGGACAGTAGAATTACATTCAAATATTTGCTTCGAGCAATGCTCTTCAGTAAACTATAAAGAGAAGGCCATTAGGAATAAATTAACACAAAGCAATAACGCGCCATTTATACATATAAAATAAAAGGATTTAAAGGCGCGAATGTTTCTTTTATACATAAAACGAACTTCTACTGTCCTTACTGCGATGAAAAAATATATTGGGAGGGCTTGGCTCATCAGTGGTGAACCCTCCCAGCGGTTTCGCCAATTTAATCCTCCAGACCGCTTCTCAGAGCTCTAATACTGTATGGAATCATTCTGCTTTTATATGCTACACTGATGGATGGAATCTTAGAAATGGTTTTCAAGTAAATTTAATCCTCCAGACCGCTTCTCAGAGCTCTAATACTGTATGGAATTATTCTGCTTTTATATGCTACACTGAAGGATGGAATCTTAGAAATGGTTTTCAAGTAAACTATGGACATAAGCTTATAGGACAGTAGAATTACATTCAAATATTTGCTTCGAGCAATTCTCTTCAGTAAACTATAAAGACCAGGCCATTAGGAATAAATTAACACAAAGCAATAATGTTGTATATTAAGTTTCTTGTTTTATTTAAACGATCTCTCAAGCTTTCAGATATTACAAACCCTTCTACAAGAGGGTACAACTGTTGTATATTAAGTTTATTGGCCTTGTTTTATTTAAACGATCTCTCAAGCTTTCAGATATTACAAACCCTTCTACAGAAGTATACAACTGTTGTATTTTAAGTTTCTGGTTTTGTCCTAATGGCCTTGTCTTTATAGTTTGCTGAAGAGCATTGCTCGAAGCAAATATTTGAATGTAATTCTACTGTCCTATAAGCTTATGTCCATAGTTTACTTGAAAACCATTTCTAAGATTCCATCCTTCAGTGTAGCATATAAAAGCAGAATGATTCCATACAGTATTAGAGCTCTGAGAAGCGGTCTGGAGGATTAAATTGGCGAAACCGCTGGGAGGGTTCACCACTGATGAGCCAAGCCCTCCCAATATATTTTTTCATCGCAGTAAGGACAGTAGAAGTTCTTTTTATCTATAAAAGAAACATTCGCGCCTTTAAATCCTTTTATTTTATATGTATAGATGGCGCATTATTGCTTTGTGTTAATTTATTAGGTTTGTTGTTTCATTTAAACGATCTCTCAAGCTTTGGGGTATTACAAACCCTTCTACAGGAGTATACAACTGTAGTATATTAAGTTTCTTGTTTTATTTAAACCATCTCTCAAGCATTCAGGTATTACAAACCCTTCTACATGAGTATAAAACTGTTGTATATTAGGTTTCTTGTTTTATTTAAACGATCTCTCAAGTTTTCAGGTATTACAAACCCTTCTACAGGAATGTACAACTGTTGTATTTTAAGTTTCTGGTTTTATTTAAACGATCTCTCAAGTTTTCAGGTATCACAAACCCTTCCTCAGGAGTATACAGCTGTTGTATTTTAAGTTTCTGGTTTTATTTAAACGATCTCTCAAGTTTTCAGGTATCATAAACCCTTCTACAGGAGTATAAAACGAAATGAATTCTTAAATACTATTTATATAATAAAATTGAAGTTAAAAGTTTTTTTTTATGATATCCCGACGATACAGCTGCGACGAGCACTTTGGAGGCGATTCCTCAAAGTGGCCTGCAAGAGGCATTTAATTCCTTATTAAATCGTTGTAACATATGCATTGAATCCGGAGGGATTATTTTGAATAAAAAAATTGTAGAAATTGAATTAGCTTGTTTCTGTTTTATTTTACAAACCCATTCTTAAAATTATTTGCCACACTGTGTATCTTGTATATTATTTATATATAAATACAAAGCAATAACACGCCATCTATATATAACGAATATACAAAAAGACGCGATTGTTTCTTTTCACAAATAAATCAAACTTCTACTGGGACAGTAGCTTATACACACACATACACAAAAGCCTTTATTAGGGACTTACCATATACAGATTCTCCCAATTGGATAAGGTAATAATCATATTGTGTTATTTACATAGGTAGTGAAATAGAAATTGAACTGGCTTTACTCTTCGTCTCAAAGTCATTCACTTATTGACTGGTCCTTACATAATAATGATCTAAACATTTATAGTAAGCTATTGCCTTAGATTTGTTTGCTGATATTTTTGAAAGCAATACGTAGGGTGAAGTGTTGGTACATTTAATATGTTGATATAGGGCCTTCCTCTCTGCATCAAGGGCTGTACAATTAGGCAGGTAATGGGGGAGTTCTTTAGTAATTTCCTTGTCACACAGTGTACATATTATACTGCGATTATACATATTTGTTACAAATAAAATATATTTCGATATTATCCTCGCGTGCTCTAATTTAAAGAGAGAGAGAGTTTAAGATTGAAACTACTTTATTTCAATGTCCATATAAGATTATATAAGGCTAAATATAGAATTAATATAAATGTGAATAAATAAGATTATATAATAATAAATATATGAATAAAAATAGATGTAAATATATAAGAATAATTGATAAATAGAGAGAGAGAGGCTCTCTTGTAACGATCACAAAGGAATCTCTTTCTCCATAACTTTACTCTGTATAGATTTCGTTATTCATTACTCAAGGGAATAAAGGTTGGTATTTCCAAACACGCTCTATTTGTTATTGTCCCCAACGGCTCCACACAGATAACCTTGTGGTCCTTGCAGATGTTGGACTTTAATGGACGGAGATTTATTGGCGGGGAGTCTGTAATGAGATCCGATCGGATCAGTGCGCGGGATCGGTCACCTGCCTGTCGCGTGTGCTGCACGCTTTTTTGGCGGACTAGCTGGCTAGCGGGGCTTTTGTTTTGCTGCCCCTAGGTTAATTGAGCTTCCGCCGGCAGGCAAAAAAAAAAAAAAACACAGAGCTGGTCGTTATTGCCCCCGCTCACATATACCACAGGCAGGAAACTGTTTATACCTTTGTTCTATGCCATAGACCGAGCTAACATACCGCTATTTTGAATTTTAATATAAGTACAGTATTAAGTTGAGATTATCTACTAAGCGCTTACAACATTATCTTGTTGTCTTTTGTTCATACTCTTGTCATTTCGATGAACTTTTTTTTATTATGTTCTATAAAACTTCGGCATTTAATAACATTTGTTATTATCATTTGGGAAAATCATAAAGTTTTATAATTATTTGCTACTTTTTACAATATATATCAAAAGAAACTCCTGACAACTAGAAGAAATTTCATTTGATTCTTTGTGGATATTATGAAATGATATACTTCCTGAAATGACGAGGGCCATTAGTCTGAAACTATAATCTCCAGGTGGACGCTTTTGAATTTTCCAAAGCTACTGTTGTGGCTTTGTCACCGACCTGAGTCCGATATTTTGCAGATGGCGTTTGACGGGATAGACGACCTCTATTTCCTCCCGAGAGAGAGACTTCTCTCTTACTGTAATGATAAAAAATGTTGATGAGAAGACTTGGCTCCGCGGTTTCGTGAAATTAATCTATTTTTATATAAAATAATCCCTTTCATAAATATTGAGTAAAATCAATCATTCCTCCAGGGAAAAGTGTCTTCTTCAAAACATTTTTATTGTTCTCTAGCTTTCGGGCACGGACGCCCTTCTACAGGAGAAAACATGGTATAATGGGCATCCGTGCCCGAAAGCTAGAGAACAATAAAAATGTTTTTGAAGAAGACACTTTTCCCTGGAGGAAAGATTGATTTTACTCAAATTAATCTATATTTATATGAGAGAGAGAGTATTAGTCTTCTTCTTCTTTCTTATCTCCACTCAATCATATTAGGGTATCAAGCTTGTAGAGCTTTAGATTTTTGATGGTGTCTACTGGGGATGAGTAGAGCACATCAATGGATGAGGCATCATGACTGGGTGAAGTATAATGCGTCTGCCTTTGTCATTAAGACTGGGAGCACTACTCAGTGGCAGGCCGACTTAGCTCCAAAAGAAATTGCCGCCTCTGACACGAGGAACAGACGCTATGTGCAGCCGCTCCTAACATGGAGCACAAACGCTGCTCATCTTGTATCCCTGGACCAGGAGCCCTAACAGGGTATTATAAGCCGGGCCAGCTGAGCCCAGGTTTTTTAGCGAGCTTGTTACTGCTCCCCCTCCTCCTTTTTCATCCGGGATTGGGACCAGCAAAGGCGGAGGATTTAGTATTAGTATAAAGAGTATTAGTGATTTATACTAACCAATTAAATACAACATGGTGTTTTTTAAATTCTCATATAAGTTACGCTACTTGCTGCTTCCCAGCTTGAATTTCACAATTTTTTTCTCGGCGGGTTTTTCTTATACAAATGGGTGTTCAAAAATATTAGTATTTTGGGGAAAGGCTGATGCTCTTCTATATTGAACACGATGTAAAAGCCTCGGATTTATCCGTCGCACATGTGCTATTAGGATTTAGTAGAGGTAGAAGACTGTGCTGAGATAGATATGTACCGTACAACGACAAGATACGGTTCCGCAGAGGTAGAAGACTGTGCTGAGATAAAGATGTCCCTTACAACGACAAGATATGGACAGCAGAGATAGAAGACTATGCTGAGATAGAGATGCACCGTACAACAACAAGATACGGTTCAGCAGAGGTAGAAGACTGTGCTGAGATAGAGATGTACCGTACGACGACAAGATACGGTTCAGCAGAGGTAGAAGACTGTGCTGAGATAGAGATGTACCGTACGACGACAAGACACGGTTCAGCAGAGGTAGAAGACTGTGCTGAGATAAAGAAGTCCCTTGCAACGACAAGATATGGACAGCAGAGATAGAAGACTATGCTGAGATAGAGATACACCGTACGACGACAAGATACAGTTCAGCAGAGGTAGAAGACTGTGCTGAGAGAGAGATACACATTACAACGACAAGATACGGACAACAGAGGTAGAAGACTGTCCTGAGATAGAGATGTACCGTACGACGAAAAGATACGGTTCAGCAGAGGTAGAAGACTGTGCTGAGATAGAGATACACATTACAACGACAAGATATGGACAGCAGAGAGGTAGAAAACTGTGCTGAGATAGACAGATGTACCGTACAACGCAAAATATGGACAGCAGAGATAGAAGACTGTGCTGAGATAGAGATACACCGTACGACGACAAGATACAATTCAGCAGAGGTAGAAGACTGTGCTGAGATAGACAGATGTACCATACGACGACAAGATACGGTTCAGCAGAGGTAGAAGACTGTGCTGAGATAGTGATACACATTACAACGACAAGATACGGACAGCAGAGGTAGAAGACTGTCCTGAGATAGAGATGTACCGTACGACGACAAGATACGGTTCAGCAGAGGTAGAAGACTGTGCTGAGATAGAGATACACATTACAACGACAAGATATGGACAGCAGAGGTAGAAGACTGTGCTGAGATAGACAGATGTACCGTACGACGACAAGATATGGTTCAGCAGAGGTAGAAGACTGTCCTGAGATAGAGATGTACCGTACAACGACAAGATACAGTTCAGCAGAGATAGAAGACTGTGCTAAGATAGACAGATGTACCGTACGACGAAAAGATACGGTTCATCAGAGGTAGAAGACTGTGCTGAGATAGACAGATGTACCGTACGACGACAAGATACAGTTCAGCAGAGGTAAAAGACTGTGCTGAGATAGACAGATGTACCGTACGACGACAAGATACAGTTCAGCAGAGGTAAAAGACTGTGCTGAGATAGACAGATGTACCGTACAACGACAAGATACAGTTCAGCAGAGATAGAAGACTGTGCTAAGATAGACAGATGTACCGTACGACGAAAAGATACGGTTCATCAGAGGTAGAAGACTGTGCTGAGATAGACAGATGTACCGTACGACGACAAGATACAGTTCAGCAGAGGTAAAAGACTGTGCTGAGATAGACAGATGTACCGTACGACGACAAGATACGGACAGCAGAGGTAGAAGACTGTGCTGAGATAGAGATGTACCGTACGACGACAAGATACAGTTCAGCAGAGGTAGAAGACTGTGCTGAGATAAAGATATACCGTACGACGACAAGATACGGTTTAGCAGAGGTAAAAGACTGTGCTGAGATAGAGATGTACTGTACGACGACAAGATACGGTTCAGCAGAGGTAGAAGACTGTCCTGAGATATACAGATGTACCGTGCAACGACAAAATACGGTTCAGCAGAGGTAGAAGACTGTCCTGAGATAGAGATGTACCGTACAACGACAAGATACAGTTCAGCAGAGGTAGAAGACTGTGCTGAGATAGATAGATGTACCGTACGACGACAAGATACGGTTCAGCAGAGGTAGAAGACTGTGCTGAGATAGAGATGTACCGTACGACGACAAGATACAGTTCAGCAGAGGTAGAAGACTGTGCTGAGATAGAGATATACCGTACGACGACAAGATACGGTTCAGCAGAGGTAAAAGACTGTGCTGAGATAGAGATGTACTGTACGACGACAAGATACGGTTCAGCAGAGGTAGAAGACTGTCCTGAGATAGACAGATATACCGTACAACGACAAGATACGGTTCAGCAGAGGTAGAAGGCTGTCCTGAGATAGAGATGTACCGTACAACGACAAGATACAGTTCAGCAGAGGTAGAAGACTGTCCTGAGATAGAGATGTACCGTACGACGACAAGATGCGGTTCAGCAGAGGTAGAAGACTGTGCTGAGATAGACAGATGTCCCGTACGACGACAAGATATGGTTCAGCAGAGGTAGAAGACTGTCCTGAGATAGAGATGTACCGTACAACGACAAGATACAGTTCAGAAGAGGTAGAAGACTGTGCTAAGATAGACAGATGTACCGTACGACGAAAAGATACGGTTCATCAGAGGTAGAAGACTGTGCTGAGATAGACAGATGTACTGTACGACGACAAGATACGGTTCAGCAGAGGTAGAAGACTGTCCTGAGATAGAGATGTACCGTACAACGACAAGATACAGTTCAGCAGAGGTAGAAGACTGTCCTGAGATAGAGATGTACCGTACGACGACAAGATACGGTTCAGCAGAGTTAGAAGACTGTGCTGAGATAGAGATGTACCGTACAACGACAAGATACGGTTCAGCAGAGGTAGAAGACTGTCCTGAGATAGAGATGTACCGTACGACGACAAGATACGGTTCAGCAGAGGTAGAAGACTGTCCTGAGATAGACAGATGTACCATACAACGACAAGATAGGGACAGTAGAGGTAGAAGACTCTCCTGAGAAAGACAGATGTACCTTAATATTTAAAATGGCATATCCTGACCAAGAGCATATGTGCTTTACAGAAGGCAGAGCGCCATCTGGTGGAACAGAAATCAACTAAACATTGATTTAGCCTGTTCCCTGATATTTGGCCAACTCAATTTCTTGATAAATCAAGAAAAGCCATCCACGAATTTACGTATTTACGCAAGTTTGGCCTTAAATACCCATTTCTTGGTCGCAGTGGTTCAGCCTACTCCACGCTGACGAGAGCCAAAAGCGCGAAACGCGTTCGTGGATGGCTTTTCTTGATTTATCAAGAAATTGGGTTGGCCAAATATCCGGGAACTAGCTAAATCAATGTTTAGTTGATTTCTTTTCTACCAGATGGCGCTCTGCCTTCTGTAAAGCACATATGCTCTTGACCAGGATATGCCATTTTTAATATTGATTTCAACACCTGATTTTTTTATCTTTCATTTTTTCTTTCGTTTTTTAAATGTACCTTACGACGACAAGATACGGTTCAGCAGAGACAGAAGACGTTACTGAGACCCGAGAAGGACACAGGATAGGGACCAATCAAGCCCATCTCCAGCGGCCCTGGCGAAGGTGGTGGCTTCCTTAATGAACTCTGCCTGCCGGATTTACGGAAGATGGAGTCTATTGGAGATTTCCGCCCGGTCCATTCCTTGGGCGTTACCGTTGTACTGGCCACTTCAGCCATTCCTCTCGGGGCTATAGGGATGAAATCACCTAGTCTATAGATTCTTTCTTTAGTTGGTATTCTTAATTTATAGTTTATATGAAATGTACCTATTATAAGCGCATATTTCACGTAAATACCTGTCTGTATGCATATAAGAGAGATATGAAGACTATTTTATAGTTTAAATAATAATACATAAATACAAACACTTGTACTATTCTATAGTTTTGAAAATGTTGAAAATATGACTTGATGAAAATTCAAAAGGCTCTGATCTCTTGAAATCTTGTATTTTTGACCAACAATCTGCTTAACGATAATGGATCCCCTGCACTTGTTTCCTGTGATGACCCTGAAACGCTGAGGAGCGCGATTACAGGGCTCTTAAAAACAGCGGCAGACCAATCTATACAAAACGACCTTACAAGAATGGATAAATCTAAGCTATACTCTCACTACAAAGACATTCACATATCTTTCATGACGGAGGGATACCTTTTAGGGGATTTTCCTTTCCCGGTTGTAAGACTACTCGCACAAGTTAGAATACTTTCAAGTTTTTTTAGAGAAAACCACACCAAGATGCTCTGCGGTGAGGACCCGACTTGTACCTTCTGTAATTCAAAACTACAAAATGAAATCACTCACTATATTTTTGATTGCTCTGCTCTGAAAGAAGAAAGAAGAACCCTTATGCTCAAAACTGGGCAACTCTGTGCTTCACTTCCATCAATAATTGACAATATGACCCAGAATAAGTATATTGCTACGGCGTTTTATGGTTTCCACAAGTCCATATCTCAGAAGAAGGCCAAGTGATACTCACTCCTCACTTTCTTACTGCTACTCTTTTTGTGTTGATTTCTTGCTTCCCTCTTTCTTCTTATTATTTTTTTTTCCTTTTCTTGTTTTTTTTTTTTTCTTTCTCTTTTTACTCTGTATATATCGCTATTTCCGTTGTCTCACTGCTTTGTTCTTATGCATACCTCTGGTGAATCCTGTATAGGGTCAGTGACCCTAAATAAAGGCTTTTTTGTTGTTGTTGTTGTTGTTGTTGTTGTATTTTTGACCAACATGTCTAAGATCAAATCATCTATAGTTTTGAAATCCATACACAGAGATCGATGAAAATATTATAAATCATTCTTATAGGCGTATATTGGTAACCGTTGTTTTGGATTTTGAAAATGTCTTTTGTCTACAAGATGAGTTTAAATATTTATTAAAAAGTTATACACAATGAAACAGGTTTTTGATATTTGTGAATAAATGAGTTGAACAAAGCATCAAGGGCTGCGTATCTTTTATTACAGGGTTTTTCAATTGATATTAAGATACGTTATTATGAATTTTTCGCCATCTAGTTTGGAATTTTAGCTAATAAAAGATACGCAGCCCTTGATGCTTTGTTTAACTCGTTTATAAATCTTACAGGGTTTTTCTATTGATATTTGTGAATATTACCAGATAAAATTTTATTTAAAAAAAAGTCCACGAATATAAAGCGTTTCCCCATTTCTTTTTTTTTTTTTTTTGTGTGTGTGTGTAAATCGAGATCTGACAAAATAAAAAAAAATCGGGGGCGGGTTTTAAAAGACTATTCTGTTAAAAGGTTTCCGTTGTTTGAAAGGCAATTTAAAGTTCCCCTTCAAGTGTGAATGGTTGACATGTTTGGCTTCCGTAGAGTTTAAACCATTATTCAGGCTGTCGGTTGAAATGTCCAATATTATCCCGTGTGGATCACCTGCACCACCTGGCGGATACACTTCCCCTCTGCACTCTAATTATAGAGTGAAGAGATATTTCTAGAAACTACCAAGTCGTGTTTGTTCAAATAATATTGAGTATATGGTCCACGTTTACTAAGAACTCTTGGTTTTCTCTCTCTGGGTAACACCAGCCATCACATCGACCTGCCCACTCTGTGGGAAAGAACTCTCGCAGTCCATCGGTGGCGGAATTTTCCCCCGCGGTGAGCGCTACCAATAAAGATATTGTATATATTATATACATATATGTATATTTATCAATTATTTTTTATTTTACATTTATTTATTTTAAATAGTACAAAAGTGAAATCGTACTTGGATTAGGCGGATAAATTAAGAAAAAGGGCATTTCCTGATCGTGTTTGAGAAAAAGGACGATCAGGAAATGCCTTTTTTCTCATTTTTTTAAATTTATCTTTATTTATATATAATCTCTTATATATATTCATATTTAACCTTATATATTCTTATATGAACGATATAACAAAAGTAGTTTCAATTTCAATCCCTCTCTGTTCAAACATCTCTCTAAATCCAAGCAATCTTAGCGGCGCTAATAGAAAGAATAGAGTTGTGGGGGTGTGCAAAGGAAACACAGATGTATTTAGATGTTACAGACATATGATAAACATTATGAGCAAACACAAGAATAAGTTGATTTGTTGATACTGGTTAACTATGATGGGAAAGGTTAAGCAAACACAATTTGGCTAGAGTCTTGCTGAAAATAAACGGCTACAAACCAAATTTATAAGGAACTGAACATAAGAGAATTGGGGATCACGGAACACACACACATACAGCTTTATTAAGACAACCGTTCTTATACAGATTCATCACAGAAAAGAAGTATATATGGAGATCCTATACTCCAGGCAACACAGAACCCAACATCCTCCAGGTCCGACCCACGTCCAGTGGCCACAGAATCTAATAAAACTATATCACACACATACAGCTTTATTAAGACCACCGGTCGTATACAGATTCACCACAGAAAGAGAAGCATAGATGGAGCTCCTATACTCCAGGTAGCGAAGAGTCCAACAGCCTCCAGGTTCGACACATGTCCAGTGACCACAAAATTTTAAATAAGAATCTTAAATCAGTCATTGAATAGCTTTCCTCTGAGTTCGCTTAAGTATTGTAAATAAAGAAGAATGATATGTTTGTATGTGTATTGCATTAGCGGAGGTGTTTAGAATAAAGCTTCAATAAGAAGGACTAGTTAAAATGTAACATGTCGCTTTAGGTAGAACTTTGTTTCACAGACCATCACCTTTTAGATCAAAGATGTAAAACTGATAGAGTTGTACTTGCCTCATAGTTCTTTCAAACGCGTAGTTTAATCAAAATCTTAAGAAGCAATTACACATGATTGGATAACTCTGTAGATAAAAAATCAAATAAGAAAAACCTGTCGATTAATATATGTGAATTTGTAACTATTGTCTTGCGTGTCCCCTCTGTTTCTTCGCAACGACGCCGCTTCCTCCACCGTGGATCACCTACCCTGGCTCCGTTGCTTAACCTCTGCAGTTCTACCCTGCAATCAGCCTAAATACCCTCTGAGAACCACTACTCACGTGGATTTCCTTTCCTCTGGCAGTATCTCTCGGCCTTACCACTGGTGGGGGGACACGAGAGACTTACCAGAAGCTACTGTGATGTTGGAGAGAAAGTCATAACAGCAACCGGCAACAAGTCTGTTAACACTCCTTTTTTATTGTCATCTTTAAATCACATTGCATAAGAAATCGAATATCAATTAACAGATATTTACAGTAATTTACATTCCAGACCCAATATAAACAGCTATTTACAATTATTATCCCCAGGAAACAGGACCACAGCAGTAGGAGACTCCCACACTAGTCCCAGACCAGAAATAAGACAAAGCGCCATCTATTGGCGGAGGTTGTAGATGTTTTCAGATGATGCTCGCGACATTATTTAATTCTAAACAAATGACAAAGATGAACACACGACTGCAACCATTATACTACCAGCTATTGATATAGAAAGGAAGGTCAATAAATGAGGAGGCTGAACTCTATATGATCCAAACTTCGTATAAGAATGGCACATAAAAATATAATGGTAATATTGTGGCGAAGAAATAATTAATATTTTATTATTTAATTATTTAATGAAAACATTTAACACAGAATATTACTATACATTTGTGAAATCATCATACATGGTCCATAGCTTGCTTGTTCGATATTCTCTAGCTGTAGATAGTTATTCTTGTTTGATAGTTGTCGATTAGTCGTACTGACGTCATCAATAAATACTTTCACATCTTAAGATATACTAAGACTCGATTTCTATGCTACAATATTATAAATAACATATCTATAATCTAAATTCGAAACTATTATAGAATCGTATGATTCTTGTTAAAAATAAACAATTTCTACTGTCCTTACCGCAATGGAAAAATTAATGGGAGGGCCTGGCTCATCAGTGGTTGTTAAGATACAAGAGAGGTCAAATTAAAGAAACCTCCTTTAACATATAAAAACTTTTACCCAAAGTCTTGATATTGTTTGGGCTGCCTCGGGTGATCAAGCAAGAAAGAAAATAAGGAAGACAAAACCAGCGGCTACACTTGTAAAGCTCTTCTGCTCTACTAAAAAACTCTTTATTTAAACAACACGGCTAAGTTATATATATTCAAAAGGAAATTTACATAATAATTTATACATTGAATAGAAATCTACATTCCTAGTCATACATTCAAAAAGATATTTACATACTATATGTCATGACTTTCAACATACCCCCACCTTTCTTTTTTGTAAAACAAGAAAGAAAAAATCCGTTCCACCGTGATGGGGGGATCCTGGTAGGTGGGACACCGTTGCAGGGAGCCCAGGCTCTTATCCAGGAAAACCATCTTCTCCTCGGCACACTGCGGCACCCTCTCCACACACACCACCGGAGATTGCCCCATAAGCGTCCATCTTCTTCTTCCAAAGAAATCGGAGGTAGTCCCAATCATTTTCCTTGATGGCCATCACCTGGAAATATCTCCTCATGTCGGCCAAAACTCCGAACTTATTTTCCCGAAGTTTTATCCCTATTTCCGGGATTCTTCTCAGCAGAATGGGTCCCCTCCTTAAATATCGTTTCAAGGAAAGTCCGTTATATCCCCGACAGGAAGCGTCGTCAAATACTGGCCGTATAGGCGTCGTTTTGGACCCACTCTTAAACAAAAAGTGATGGGGCAAATAGTGTCCTTTTACCTCAGGTGGATCTTCATTAACTCCTTCGATGAACCCTTCATTCAACCAATCCTTTTGATCAATAATTTTTTCTCCCACCTTTGAATCAGTACCCTGTTCTGCATCTAGCTTTTCTTCCACCTTTGAATCAGTACCCTGTTCTACATCTAGCTTTTCTTCCACCTTTGAATCAGTACCCTGTTCTACATCTAGCTTTTCTTCCACCTTTGAATCAGTACCCTGTTCTACATCTAGCTTTTCTTCCAACTTTGAATCAGTACCCTGTTCTACATCTAGCTGTTCTTCCACCTTTGAATCAGTACCCTGTTCTACATCTAGCTTTTCTTCTTCCACTTTTGAATCAGTACCCTGTTCTGCATCTAGCTTTTCTACTTCCACCTTTGAATCAGTACCCTGTTCTGCATCTAGCTTTTCTTCCACCTTTGAATCAGTACCCTGTTCTACATCTAGCTTTTCATCCACCTTTGAATCAGTACCCTGTTCTACATCTAGCTTTTCTTCTTCCACCTTTGAATGAGTACCTTGTTCTGCGTCTATATTTTTCGCTTCATTTCCATCATGATCTTTTCCCCCGTTGTATTTATCGTCCTTATTCTCTGCATAATCAGATTTATTTATGATTTTCAAATCTTGGGATTCTGTTTCCTTATAATTATCCTTTATTTTAAATTCCGTATCTCCAGTTGGTCTTGCTTCCACCAATTTCCTCGATGCTTGAACTTTGACAACTCTTTCCTCATTATCATCAATCGATTTAGTTTCATCATCTGAAATCTTCACTTGATCAGCACCTTCAGCTACTGCTTTAGAATTGTTCACCGATTCATAACCTTTAATTGCTGTTCCAGAATCCTTTACTTCATTACCCTTGGTTTCAGCTTCCGAATCCCCTATTCTATCGCCTTTGGACTCAGCTTCAGAATCTTCCTTATTCTTTAAATTCGCATCTTCACATTTTTCACTAGCAATTTCTTCTTGCTCCAACTCTTCCTTATTAAAGTCCATTTCTAATATATATTCATCACTTGAGACTTTGTCTCCCTTTATATTTGCTTCTTTAAATTCAACTCCATTCTTACCATCAGTAGAAAGAGCATCCCTATCCTGCTCACGCATTACGCGAATTCTAGCCTCTAAATAAAATCTTTCCATTATATAGGTTTCACACTCCTCAAATTCCTTATCTATCTCAGCATCGCTAATAACCTCTTGGGCCAATAAAATTCCCTGGCATTGTTCATTCAATGCCACCAGCTCCAAATGGAGAGATTCCAACCTATCATACCTTGCATATAGGCCACTCCTATCAATGGAAGGATCCTTTAACTCTGCATTTAAACTATTGACTTGCTAAGCAAATCTACCTCTGGCAGCCTCTCTTATTTTGCTCAACTCCTCCATTTCACCTTGTAGTTATCCTTTCACCTTGTAGGTATCCTTTCACCTTTTAAGTATCCTTTGACCTTGTAGTTATCCTTTCACCTTGTAGGTATCCTTTCACCTTGTAAGTATCCTTTCACCTTGTAGTTATCCTTTCACCTTGTAGTTATCCTTTCACCTTGTAGGTAGCCTTTCACCTTGTAGTTATCCTTTCACCTTGTAGGTATCCTTTCACCTTGTAGGTAGCCTTTCACGTTGTAGGTATCCTTTCACCTTGTAAGTAGCCTTTAGCCTTGTCCCCCTAGATTTATCTTAGCTTCCTTGAGTTCTTTAGATTTTCCTTTAACCTCTTAGAATTCTTTAACCTTATCTTGAGCTTCTTCAACTTCTTTATCCTTACTTGAGCTTCCTCAACTTCTTTATCCTTACTTGAGCTTCACTTTTCCCTTGAGCTCCTTTTAACCTTTAACAAAGGGCTTTTGAGATTCTTTAAACCTTGAGCTTCACTTTTCCCTTGAGCTCCTTTAACCTTTAACAAAGGGCTTTTTGAGCTCCTTTAAACCTTGAGCTTCACTTTTCCCTTGAGCTCCTTTTAACCTTTAACAAAGGGCTTTTTTTCTTTTCTCCTCAACTTGACCAGCCCATGCAGCCCACCCGGGGACGCCACAAATGTTAAGGTACAAGAGAGGTCAAATTAAAGAAACCTCCTTTAACATATAAAAACTTTTTACCCAAAGTCTTGATATTGTTTGGGCTGCCTCGGGTGATCAAGCAAGAAAGAAAATAAGGAAGACAAAACCAGCGGCTACACTTGTAAAGCTCTTCTGCTCTACTAAAAAACTCTTTATTTAAACAACACGGCTAAGTTATATACATTCAAAAGGAAATTTACATAATAATTTATACATTGAATAGAAATCTACATTCCTAGTCATACATTCAAAAAGATATTTACATACTATATGTCATGACTTTCAACAGTGGTGAACCCTCCCAGCGGTTTCGCCAGTTTAATCTACCATACCGCTGTTATATTTCATTTTTCGAACTTCTTTTTAGGGTTCACCACTGATGAGCCAGGCCCTCCCATTAATTTTTCCATTGCAGTAAGGACAGTAGAAATTGTTTATTTTTAAAAAAGAATCATATGCGTCTATAATAGTTTCGAATTTTGATAACAGATGGCGCGCTAATGCATCATATCTATAATCTCTACTCCAATTCAAAATTATGGACAAATATAAAAACATTAGACAGTGGTTTAAGAAAAAGGTATCGTACAACTCAAAGAAGCAAGCCATCAGCAACTTTCAGTTTCACGATAAGGAGATACCTTTTTCTTAATTTATTCATCTTATGTAGACATCAACTTTCTATTACCATAATTATATTGTAAAATTATAAAATTAAAAGAAGCTTCTTCTATAGACTATGTTTATTTAGCTAGCTTTTGAACGACATCGTTCTTCAACGGGCGTGAAGACAAGGTGTGATGTGAGATGCGTGCAATTATATAGATGTACATTGACAGCCTAGTTATATACAAATTTGTAACTCAGGTAGAATTAGAAATTTAGAAATAAACCAGTTATGTAAATCCGTATTAACCTGTTGAAGAACGATGTCGTTCGAAAGCTAGAAAAATAATCATATTCTATAGAAGAAGCTCTTTTTGAGTTTATAATCTTACAACATATTCATCTTATCCCAGTACAATTTCACATTTGTACTATTTTTTTTTACATTAGACAATGGGTAATATATTTAGGATTTGAAATACCTATTTAAGCATCTCTTTTTTTATCTGATTGGTTCGTAGAATAGTTGATGCAATTTAAAAGCTACTGTGTATTCATTTTTAAAAAAGAATCTCTTTGCAGCCTATGTTTTTCTTTCTAGAAATTATGTTTTTGCATATAAATATCGTTCTCGAATCTTGGAATATTTGAGTAATATATATGAGTTTTCACGTATATAGAATTATGGTGTGTACAGTGCCCCGCCTCATACATAGGAGAAACCGGCCGAACAGTTGCCATCAGAATCAAAGAACACATCCGCAATGTAAAAAATCACGACAGCAGATCACTAATATATCAGCATGAAGAATCCACCGGCCATCAATTTAACCTACAGGATGTGAAATTTTATTTTCAAAACATAATTTCAAAATATAATAGACTCATTCTGGAATCACTAATTTCAAATAAAAATAGCAGTATAAACCGAAGAATTGATATACCACAGCAACACATATCACGAAAATAAATCCATAGTCTTTACTTAGTTGAGTTATGATCTGTCATCTATTCATCAAATAATTTCTTACATGATTCATTTTTTAAATTACAAATAAAAATATTAAAGAGAATTGTAGACTGGTCTGTTAAAGTCGAGAATTTAGTCAAACCTTTCCAATTTGTAAATATATAAATATCTCCTACACCTCTATATATATATTGTAGGCATTTGCGAAACAATTGGCCTGATGATGAGCTAACGTTAGAAAACTTACCACTTTTAACCGAATAAAGAAAATTCTTGCAATTACCCCGAATGATATATCGTATTTCAACCTTTGCAATTATTTTACAATCTAAGAAGATAAGCAAGCACACGCAACAGATAGAAAGCCACAATTGAAAAGATCCAGGTCAATGACGAGTCCGGGAAATGTAGATTAGGTCCGTCCTCTAATCTCATCACTTTCCCTGTGAAGGACGATCGAGATAACAGCTCTTCACTAGCTCCTCTTGACACGATGGTTTCTAACGTCGAGTCCTAATACCGATGTTTAGATAATGATTACGTAGTTCGTTAAAGCCCTTTACCTTTATGAAAACTTCCACTGGGATATTCCTTGTATAGTTCAGTACGTTAGCCATTCGTACTGATCTATATGGGAAGGGATTTCTGACTTCAGAACTTTGTCTGTCTCTTCTGGAAGAAGAAAAGAGAAGAGAGAGAGGGAAATTTTATATCAAATAGATTCTATATCTTGTGGGGTGTCGATTTATTAGTCCAGCGATGGCTCAGATAAATATTTCAAAGTTAGTTTTTTATTGGTATTACTTATTAGCTACATGTTATAGGGGAAGATAAAAGGACAACACCCTGGAATGTCCATTGGGTTCTCATTGACTTCCGCCGATCTGCCGCGCTGCACCACACAGCGGTGGTCATCTCCTATTTCATGGCCCCGCTTGTATGTTTGCCGTGGTCCGTCATCCCAGCAGGCTGGAAGGAAGTCTCTCGGCTTGACAAAAGTTATTACTTTTGCGGATTTAACACACAAAAATTGAATAAGCTAGGGCCTAAATTAAAGTACTTTAATACAAAGAAAAGCGTACACTCAAGAATACAACACTGACAACAAAAGGGAGATAAAAACAACTCACGATTTGTTAAATAAAATAAAATAAAAATACTTAGCTTTATTGTAGCGTTGGGAGGGATCGGACTGGGGACACAGGGATGCCAAGAGAACAGCCAGACAGGGAAAACCGCCAGTAGGAAAAACCACTTTAAGTGGCTCCACACAGATTATCCACGCACTCTCTGTTCACTCCGCATTCCCTTCGTCCCCTTTATATACAAATATGGCCACATTCGTCCAATGAGAAGGCGTGAGAGATTTGTTCACTAACAACCGAAAACAACATTCTTACCGCTAGAAAACTGAACAGAAAAAAAATGCAAATGTTTGTCAAGATAAATTTGACAGGCTCCCACAATCTAAATAATGTAAGTAGCGATAGGCTGGTGGCAATCTGGAGGAAAGGAGCGAAACGATCAATTAACATATGTGATTTATTACAATATGAAAAATATGATAAAATAAACAAAACATTTCTAATCAGAACAATTATCTGTAACTATCTAGCCGATTACCTCTTTATCTTAGAGAAGATCCGTTTCTGTTTTCCTTCTGAGCTTGATTCCTTGTATTCCTCGCTCAGATACTCCAATCTAATTCATAAATTCCTTTTCGGGAGTTCTGAAGAAGTGGGATCAGTCTTCTTCCCTTTTGTATTCCCATAAACTAATCTATCCTTTTATAACTAAACAAGGAACCATAGAGATAGTTTCCATCATTCTTGGTACCAAATAGGAAACCCCAAAAAACAGACCCTCCAACTAAACAGAAGGCAGTCGACACAGTTGGCCATATGGAAATCTGGTCACCTGTGCCCTCTAGTCTATAAAGAGGGAACCAAAAGCTTTCCCATGTGCACTAGATGCAAAACCGAAGAGGCCACTTCCCAACATATACTAAATTGTATTGGAAAGGACAAAGGATCCCTGTACAGAGAACCAAGAAGTTTCTTGAACTTCTTTATGAGCACGACCTCCAAGATCTTGTCTAATTTAGACTAATAAAAGGATAAGAAAAAAAAAAAACAATCCGCCGCCAGCCATTCCTCCAGATTTTTATACCGTGCTCGCGCTTAATCTTATTGACTATTTTCGGCACGTGAATAGCAAATGACAAAATATACGAGGTGTGTTCAAAAAGTATCGCGACCTTTGAATTTTCGCGGGTTACGTATATTCGATTTCGATTTTTTTGTGGCTTTATATTGGTACTCATGTCTTTCACTTATGCCGACAAGCTCGGCCATTTTGAATGTTCACTTAATTGTTGACAGCTGCTTTGCTTGCAGGTGTTTTGGATCGTCTTCGATTTTTACCTATTTAAAAAATATGTATCAAAGAACCTGTATCAAATTTTGTGTGAAAAACGAAATTAAGTGCGCGGATGCATTTCGAATGTTGACTGTGGCATACGGAGAAGCTACCTTGGACCGAAGCAACGTTTATCGGTGGTACAAAATGTTCTCAGAAGGCCGAGAAGATGTGAACGACGAAGACCGTGCCGGACGCCCGAGCACTTCAACAACAGATGAAAAATTAATGAAGTGGAGAAAATGATATTGGCCAATCGTCGAATCACCGTTAGATAAGTTGCTGAGGACCTAAACATATCGATTTTTATCAATGATTTGGGCATGAGACGGGTCGCCGCGAAATTCGTACCAAAATTGCTCAATTGCGACCAAAAACAGCATCGCATGAACATTGCTAATGAGATGTTGGACTCTGTCCGCGACAACCCAAATTTTCTCCAGAGGGTCATAACTGGTGACGAAGCGTGGGTTTATGGTTATGACGTGGAAACTAAAGCTCAATCATCTCAATAGAAGCTTCCGCACGAACCATGACCGAAAAAAGCGCGCCAAGTTCGGTCGAATGCGAAAGTTTTGCTGACAGTTTTCTTCGATTGCAGGGGCGTGGTGCATCATGAGTTCTTGCCACAGGGTAAAACGGCCAATAAGGAATATTACCTGCAAGTTATGCGCAATTTGCGCGAAGCAATCCGCCAGAAACGCCCGGATTTGTGGAAGAACAAAAATTGGCTTCTGCACCACGATAACGCCCCTGCTTACACATCGTTGCTTGTGCGCGACTTTTTGGCCAAAAACAACACACTAATGATGCCGCAGCCACAGTATTCCCCAGATCTGGCCCCCTGTGACTTTTTCTTGTTCCCTAAACTGAAGAGGCCCATGAAAGGACGACGTTACGCTACGCTTGACAAGATAAAGACGGCATCGAAGGAGGAGCTGAAAAAGATAAAAAAAAAAAAAAAGATTTTTTGAGGTGCTTCGAAGATTGGAAAAACCGTTGGCACAAGTGTATAATATATCATGGGGATTACTTTGAAGGGGACAAAATAGGTATTCATGAATAAATAAATAATTTTTGAAAAAACACAAAAGTCGCGATACTTTTTGAACACACCTCGTATACAAATGAAATAGTTTTAAAACAGTCGTTCATCGGTGGGGAGAGAATTTCTGTATCACTCAGTCCCTCTGACAAAAAATACTATTACGGGTTACCACACAAAAATGGAATATACTAGGGCCTAAAGTAAATGTCACTTAATACACAGAAAAGCGTACACTCAAGAGTACGACACCAACAACAAGAAGGAAATCAATAAAACTCGCGATTTGTAAAATAAAAACAAAACAGTACTTATCTTTATTGTAGCGTTGGTAGGGATTGGACTCGGGTCACACCGGGATGCGAAGAGATCCCCAGACACAGAAAAACCACGTAGAAAAACACTTTAAGCGTCTCCACACCAATTCTCCACGCTCTGGGCCCCCTCGCATTCCTTTAGTCCCCTCTTATAAACAGACATGGCCACATTCGTCCAATGAGAAGGCATGAGAGATTGGTTCACTAACAAACGTATACAACATTCTTCCCGCTAAAAACTGATAAGAAAAAACTGAAAATGTTTATCAATATAATTTGACAACTCCTGGGGACTAAATAGATGTGGAGATAATGAGAAGTCATAGGGTTAACTATGTTTGGATAAACATTACTAATAATCGACCAAACAGCTGATCTTCTTAGACGCAGGTGTGGTTGGCTGGCCAACCAGGACATATGTTGAATCGAGGTTTTACCAAAGTCTTTCTTTACTCAAATGAATGCACTATCCCTAAAGGTTAGGTTAACACTGGAAATAAGAGCTATTCAGGCCATATATTAGTTTTTTTTTTTTGCTTATCCCTAGTACACTTGGTACAGGCCATGATAATCATGGTAGTAAGAAGTAGGTGACTGCTTATGTAAGTCCACCACATGTCTACACATGTCAAAAGCAGTTCGACTTTGCAATTACAAATGTGCCAGAGCCCCGTTTGGTTACTTGCACTCTCTGGTGGGGTTGGACTTTTACAAGAATCGAGGGCCATTGGAGAATATATCAGTATAATACAGTAGTCTCCAATGAGAGACTGCTTAAAAACATGGTTAAAAAGCTTTTTTCTCCTGGATATGGTATATAATCAGATACTCCTTCATATCAGGCTAAGGCTAAGTTTTTAAACGGGAAAAAAGTCTCTGATGAGAGACCACCTCCAGGAGAGACCAAGTTCAGCCATTTTAGGTTACGGTCTCTCATGGGAGATACAACTGTATAAGTCTAGGTATTTACTATCCTATCTCTAAGCTCTCTTGGATCTGCAGATGTATAAGTCCGGGTTTTTTCCAGCCTGTATCAGATCAAATCCACATATACCATATGTGATATGGTATATTATAATGATAAATTTGATATAGAGAATTGAATTTTCTAAGGTTTTTCAAGGATTGGAATTGTTGAGCATTTGCCTGATCTTGGAATCCATGAGTATGTGATATTGCAGTCGTGGTAATAATTAAATAAAATTAACTTTGAATCACAATTTTCTTCAATTGTGCTAATTAAACATAATTAAGGGATAAATACCTGATTTTAGGCGTAAGAATAAAAAAATAAAAAACTTATTTACATAATTTACAAAAGGTTTGACCCGGCCAACAGGAAACAACAAGAATAGGTTATATAAAGGGAAAGCGCGACCTCTGGCGGTCGATTTAACAGAATAGTTTAATCTATGAAATTATAATTTTAAAATAAAATAATTTTTCTATAACATATATCTATTCACGACATATAACCAAAAAATAGCATTATAGATAATCTACACGTTTTAATGTAGAATATTTTCTCCTGTAGAAGGGTTTTCTTGTCCGAAATTTAGAGAGATTTATAAATAAACATTTTTTAAATAAGAAAATTTTACCTGGAGGCTTAATGTTTTTATTTTAATATTGATTCAAGGGATTATTTTATCGAATAGCTTCTTGTGGTGAGACACATGGGGAAATAGGACGCTCATCTGGTCGGCAGAGAACAGGTGTCTTACATTGGCCCACTTCTGCTTCCCATCTTCCCTGACTGTTGGGCCATGTAGGGCGTGTTTGCTGGAACGTGACGATGATCTGATAATGATGCACTTCAAATATGATCTATATTCAGGAATATTCAAAGTACAACTTTTTTTAACCGATTTTCTGTTGAACAATCATCTTTATTAAAGAAAAAATTACTTGAATTCAAATACTCCAATAATATACAATCTAGCGCGCCATCTGTTATGAAAATTCGAAACTATTTTAGACGCGTAAGATTCTTTTTGAAATTAAACAATTTCTACTGCCCTAACTGCAATGGAAAAATTAATGGGAGGGTGAAAATCTGTTAAGTTTTAGCGTATCAATTCATTTATTTGATAACTTATTTTCTACATTTAATTAAATTTTCTCGAAACCATGGTCTCTAGGTGGAGGCTTCTCAGTTTGCCAGAGCTGGTGTTTTGGCTTTGTTACCGACCCGGAGAAGGTAATCTGCGGCGAGGTTCAATAGATGGCGTCTAGTTTTGACGTTGATTTTGACAGGAGAGGCGCCCTATGGTCTTATATGTAATATCATTTTATTCGCGATCGAACGTTGTGGCCCACTGTACATATTACATCCCAAACACGACGCTAGCCATCTCTGTCTTGAGCTCGATGTACGATCTCGGCGACCGTTAAGTCAGTGTGTCCCATGGTCTTATATACGGGGTGTGTTCAAAATGTATCGCGACTTTTGAATTTTCGCGGGTTACGTATATTCGAATTTCGATCTTTTTGTGGCTTTATGTTGGTACTCATGCCTTTCACTTATGCCGACAAGCTCGGCCATTTTGAATGTTCACTTAATTGTTGACAGCTGCTTTGCTTGCAGGTGTTTTGGATCGTCTTCGATTTTTACCTATTTAAAAAAAATGTATCAAAGAACCTGTATCAAATTTTGTGTGAAAAACGAAATTAAGTGCGCGGATGCATTCCGAATGTTGACTGTGGCATACGGAGAAGCTACCTTGGACCGAAGCAACGTTTATCGGTGGTACAAAATGTTCTCAGAAGGCCGAGAAGATGTGAACGACGAAGAGCGTGCCGGATGCCCGAGCACTTCAACAACAGACGAAAAAATTAATGAAGTGGGGAAATAGATATTGGCCAATTGTCAAATTATATTGACAAATATTTGCACTCTTATCATATCTCAGGTTTTAGTGGAAAGAATTTTGTTGTTTATTTGTTGAGTGAACTGATCTCCCACGCCTTCTCATTGGACGAATGTGGCCATGTTTGTACATAAAAGAGGGTTGAAACGGAATGCGTGAGTCGTGGAGTGGTGTTTGAGTTGAGAGGCTTAAAGCGTTCTCTGTGTGCTGGTCTGGTGTTTCTCCACGCATACCTGTGAAACCCCGGTCCGCTCCCTGCCAACGCTACAATAAAGCTAAGTACTTTTTTTATTTTATTTAACAAATCGTGAGTTGTTTTTTTATCTCCCTTTTGTTGTTAGTGTTGTACTCTTGAGTGAACGATTTTCTGTGTATTAAGTAACTTTAATTTAGGCCCTAGCTTATTATTGTTTTTTTTTTGTGTGATAACCCGCAAAAGTATATACTTTTGTCATTGGCGAGCCCTGCCAGGATTACTGGTGTTTGCACGTGTAAATTCCTGTAATTTTTACGTGCGGGTTTTTTTTTCTTTGTTTGAGTGGTTTATTATTATTATTATCATTTTTGTACTCCATCATGTTTGTGAACGCTATGCTTAACTTGTCAGTGTTTAATGGGATTGATATCGAGTCTTTCATTCGGGAAGTCGAGCTTAAAGCTCGAGTAGGCAAATGGGATCCTGAGGTCAAAGCACTGCTCATGTTCGAGGCTCTATCCCCTGAAGTTAGGTTGAGCTTAGAGGAGATGGGTATCCGTAACGATAGCAGTTTCGAAAGTATTGTTAGTAAACTGAACACATTGTACCCTAAAAAGGCGCGTGGTATTAGGGAATGCCTTAAATTAATAGAAGGTCTTAAGCAGAGAGTTGGGGAAAGTCCTATGGTTTTTAAAGAAAGATTCCTGGCCATTAGAGATAAAGTAGAGTACAGATTTGACGATAGCCTAGTGTTCGAAATCTTCCTCGAAAATGTGCTGGATAAATATAGAGAGGCTATTGTTCGCAGCGAGGCTAAATCAATAGACAAAGCAGTCAGTGTCATGGCCACGGAGGATAGTGTAGAACACCGTTGCAGCTTTATGAAAGGGGTATGTTCAGTAGAAGGGGTTGAAGAAATAAATGGCATTGAAGGTGAGATGAAGATGCTTAGTGCCAGTGTAAACAGGATGAAGCACGAAAATGAGCAGTGTATTAAGGACCTTAGAGGTGAGATAGAAAAACTTACTAAATTGTTGGGCGAAATCAAGCTGAGTCCACTTGAGTGTAGATTAGGACATATAGCTAGTGATTGTTGCTCAAGACAGTCTTCTATGTTTGCCAACCGCAATACTCTTGACAATGCCGAGATAGTGAACATACGTTCATATGGCGGAGATCCGTATGGAAATCTGCCAATAGTTAAGGTAAATATTATCGGCAATATGTGGAACCTGTTATATGATACAGGAAGCCAAGTCAGTATTATTGATTCTGAAAAGTGCAAGGTCTTGAAGGAGAATTGGGACGATGCACTTAAAACTTTACGTATAGTGTCAGTGACAGGCCACGAGCAGACACTTACACGTGTTAAAACTTATAGAGTTGGTAACGAAAACGGCAGCGAGCTTGGAGAGATAAGATTTTGGCTAATGTCACTCGGAGATAAGGGCTACGACGGGATTCTGGGAATCAATGATATAAGGAGATTCAATATCCCGTTGCCTCCCGTACGGGAACGTTGCAACATGATTTCCTTGAAACCAGAGGACCGTGATTATGTAGACCTTAGCTGCGTTGCCAGTGTGCATAGACCAAAGGTTTCAAGCTCCTTAGAGGAGAGATCAGTGAAGCACATTGAAAACGAGGCTGTAAAGTTGCCACCTACTGAGTTTAACAGAAACTGTGAGTGTAGCGCTGGGTCTGTTAATAGTTTTAGAAAGCCTACTTGGGCTGAGAGGTTAAGGGTGATGCGGAAAGCAAAGGAAACTGTCCGACAGTTTATGTCAGATAATTCTGTTAAAAGGCTTATGAATCCTAGGCCTCCTTATTCCAGAAGTTTCGACAAAGGAGACCTGGTAATGCTAGCTGTTCCTAAGAATGAAGGTTACTCCAACTTCTATGGGCCTTTCCGTGTGGAAGCTAGGGTCTCCGATGTTAACTTCAGAGTAAGAGGGGTCACCATGAACGATGTGAAAGTTGTACATGTCGATAGGATGAAAGCGTTTATAAACAGGCGTTAAGAAGAGCTTTTAGCTCTTGGACTTGAGAGAACTGAATGGAATTGGATCATTCGGTTCTCATCAAGTGAGCGTCGGTCAGTACCCTAAGTCTCTACCTAACATACCCAGCCGGTCCCAGATGAGAGCTTATTTGGTCCCCCATTAAACTCTGTCTACTAAAGCATATTATATATGTGTGTGTTTGGTAATCACTCATGGTAACTCACGTAGTTTGCGCAGATTTTGTTTTGAAGTTTCTGTTGGGAGGAGTAAGATGGAAGGCACCTTTATGGAACGACCCGAATGTCTTCTCCTCTCTATAGTTTTTTTTTTTTTTTGTAGCTTTATAACATGGCTCCCGTGAGCTTTTTCCCTCCCGACAGCGGGAGGTTTTCCTTACGGGACAATGGGAATGTTTGGGAGATTGGTTAGTTTCTTTTTTTTTTTTTTTTTTTTTGGAAGGATACCTTTTGTCAAATTATATTGACAAATATTTGCACTCTTATCATATCTCAGGTTTTAGTGGAAAGAATTTTGTTGTTTATTCGTTGAGTGAACTGATCTCCCACGCCTTCTCATTGGACGAATGTGGCCATGTTTGTACATAAAAGAGGGTTGAAACGGAATGCGTGAGTCGTGGAGTGGTGTTTGAGTTGAGAGGCTTAAAGCGTTCTCTGTGTGCTGGTCTGGTGTTTCTCCACGCATACCTGTGAAACCCCGGTCCGCTCCCTGCCAACGCTACAATAAAGCTAAGTACTTTTTTATTTTATTTAACAAATCGTGAGTTGTTTTTTTTTTATCTCCCTTTTGTTGTTAGTGTTGTACTCTTGAGTGAACGCTTTTCTGTGTATTAAGTAACTTTAATTTAGGCCCTAGCTTATTATTGTTTTTTTTTTTTGTGTGATAACCCGCAAAAGTATATACTTTTGTCACAATCGTCGAATCACCGTTAGAGAAGTTGCTGAGGACCTAAACATATCGATTGGCTTGTGCCATTCGATTTTTATCAATGATTTGGGTATGAGACGGGGCGCCGCGAAATTCGTACCAAAATTGCTCAATTGCGACCAAAAACAGCATCGCATGAGCATTGCTAATGAGATGTTGGACTCTGTCCGCGACGACCCAAATTTGCTCCAGAGGGTCATAACTGGTGATCAAGCGTGGGTTTATGGTTATGACGTGGAAACCAAAGCTCAATCATCTCAATAGAAGCTGCCGCACGAACCAAGACCGAAAAAAGCGCGCCAAGTTCGGTCGAATGTAAAAGTTTTGCTGACAGTTTTCTTCGATTGCAGGGGCGTGGTGCATCATGAGTTCTTGCCACAAGGTAGAACGATCAATACGGAATATTAACTGCAAGTTATGCGCAATTTGCGCGAAGCAATCCGCCAGAAACGCCCGGATTTGTGGAAGAACAAAAATTGGTTTTTGCACCACGATAACGCCCCTGCTCACACATCGTTGATTGTGCGCGACTTTTTGGCCAAAAACAAAACATTAATGATGCCGCAGCCACCGTATTCCCCAGATCTGGCCCCCTGTGACTTTTTCTTGTTCCCTAAACTGAAGAGGCCCATGAAAGGACGACGTTACGCTGCGCTTGACGAGATAAAGACGGCATCGAAGGAAGAGCTGAAAAAAATTTTTTTTAAATAATTTTTTGAAGTGCTTCAAAGATTGGAAAAACCGTTGGCACAAGTGTATAATATCTCATGGGGATTACTTTGAAGGGGACAAAATAGGTATTCATGAATAAATAAATAATTTTTGAAAAAACACAAAAGTCGCGATACCTTTTGAACACACCTCGTATATAGGTAAGCAATTAAGTTATTATTTTTCAAAAGATGCCAAATTTGTTAAAAATAATAAAAATACATAGCATATACTTACTCGCATTTCAATTTCGTTGGTTCAAAATAAAATATAGAAAGATTCTAGTGTTCTTAGCAAGAAGTGGCCTCTCTCTTATTCTCTGTAGCTAAGAAATCCCTCAGAAGAAACAAGGGTAATTCACATGTTTTCAGGGAATTTATAATGACACATTATAATTCTATAAAATAATCCCTTGCATAAACCCATCATCACCCATTCAGACAAGGGGGGACATACAGTGATTTTAGATAAATCCGATTACCAACAAAAAATGCGAAGCATACTCGAAGACCCAACGACCTTCAAGCATATTTCCATAGAAGAAAAAAACCCGAATATACTCCACATATAAAAAAGAACTTAGAAAAATGAATAGGAAAATAAAATCACGAACGAAGAATTAAAAGACTTCCTATCCAATATGCAGACCGATGCCCATATACGAGCCGTATATGGCCTCCCCAAAATTCACAAGCCAGATGTCCCTCTAAGACCCATAGTTGCCTTCTACCATTCCCCAACAGCACCTCTTTCCAAATTTATCTCAGCCTTTCTAAATCCCATAGTAAAACAACAGGGCTTCCAATACTCCATATTTTACACCTCCATATTCATAGAAGAAGTACTCAAGTGCCAAGCCCCATCAGACAAGATCTTGGTTTCTTTTGATGTCAAATCCCTGTACCCCTGTCTCCCACACCAGCTGATACTAAGCAGCAGTGAAGAATTCTTGAAAGAAAATTCTATCGATCTGATCACTGTAAAGAAAATATCGAAACTTATAGCCTTATGCCTTGAAACAAATATCATAACATACAATTACAAAACCTACAAACAGACAAAAGGTTCTCCCATGGGTAGCTCTCTTTCAACCTCAGTGGCAGAAATTGTCATGCGCCGCATTGACAGGTGGATAAATTCACTATTTCCGTCCGATATAATATTATGGCGTCGATATATCGACGATATATTTTGTATCTGCCCCGAAACCCAAACCAATACAATTCTGGAAAAGCTGAACAGTTACCATCCCGACCTAAATTTCACCTATGAAAAAGAAACAAACAATAGCCTGCCTTTTTTAGATATAAAAATCATGCGTATAGAGAATACATTCCAAACAACCGTTCACTATAAACCATCTTTCAACCCCGACTATATTCCTATTTCCTCCTACTGCCCTCTCAGCCATAAAATCAATACCGTAAAGACCCTTACCAAACGTGTCTATAGCCACTGCTCACTTCAGACCTTCAAAACAGAAGAGACCCAGAACATCTTAAGGAATCTAAAAACCTGCCAATATCCTTTATCATTTATTTTAAGACATTTCCATAGCCCGTCTGAAATGCAAAATCCCCCAGTTTACAAATCTATTTGTAGTATTCCCTACTCACTTGTATCCATATCAATAGCTCGTCATCTGAAAAAATTCGGCGTTAAAACCTTCTTCTGCAACTCACCCAATTTAAGTTCACTACTAAGAAACCCTATAACAAAAAGCAATAGCCTTAATTATCCTTCCAATATTAAGAATGCCATATACTCCATAGAATGCAACGAATGCAGAATCAAATACGTAGGTGAAACAGGTAGGAATTCAAATATAAGAATATCAGAACATCAACGAAATATCGAAAACCAGGACAATAGATCTCTAGTATATCATCATGTAAGAGAAACAGGTCATTCCTTCGCACTATCCGAACCAAGAACCCATTATTCCAATATCCCCAATAAACAACAGAGACTCATCATAGAATCCATAATATCAAGAAAGCACAATAGTATCAACAGAAGAATAGACATTCCGGAAGTTTATAATATACTATTCCCTGAGCTCACCCCAAATCATCCAAATACAGAAACCGTCTCAGAATAGCAGCGGTGGGAACCAAGTAGACCACTCCTAATAATGATAACTACAACCTATCTATGTATTCCTTGCTTCCTTGGTTTTTCTAGTAGCCTATATTTATTCATTTGTTTGTCCTCTCATTAGAGATATATATTTTTAAATATTTTGTCTCAATTTGTATAATAGTTATATTGTATATATATATATTTATATCTTCATAAAAATATGTAAAATAGTATCCGATTATATTTAACTCGTGTTCTATTGGCGTATCATTATATCATGTTTTCTCCTGTAGAAGGGCGTACGTGCCCGAAAGCTAGAGAACAATAAAAATGTTTTCGAAAAGAGACATTTCCCTGGAGGAATGATTGATTTTACATTCTATTATGAAAAAACAATAGGAAAAATAAAAAGGTCAGGTGTTGATATTAAAAAGAGGCATATCCTGACTAGGAGTACATGCGCTTTTTAGATGGCAGAGAGGTAACAGCGCGAAACACGTTCGTGGATGGCTTTTCTTGATTTATCAAGAAAATGGGTTGGCCAAATATCAGGGAACAGGCTAAATCAATGTTTAGTTGATTTCTGTTCCACTAGATGGTGCTCTGCCATATAAAAAGCGCATGTGCACCTGGTCAGGATATGCATTCTTTATTTTTAGATTCTATTATATATTCTGTATATAAGAGACAAATAGGTTGTTTCAAAATAGAATCTATTGAATGCTTCTCCAGGAAAAGCAAACAAAACAAAGAATTTTAGAGCACAGAACAGAAGGAAATTAAGACTCAATAGTTTTATATCGATACTAGCGGATGTACCCGGCTTTGCCCGGGTTTTACCCGAGTAAAGGTTTGTCTAACGAACATTTGTTAAAACAATTCTCTATAAACTTATAAAAAAAAAAGATATATTTTGATAATTTGAATCTCTCGATAAAGTGATCATTTTTCCCCGGTCCCTGTGTGCCGTGTCATTCTGAATTTTGGCTTTCCTAATTTTCTACATTACAAAATCATCGTTTTATATAGTGAACATTTTTTCCCGGTCCCTTGAAAAATACTCGAAAATAATAGATATATTTTGATAATTTGAAACTCAAAGTCAATTGTCAAACTCAAAAGTCAATTGATTTAAATTTACTTTATTTTAGGAATATTCTCAGCATCCCTTTGTCTCTCTTATTAAAAATCGCTATTATATATTAATTTAATAGCTGAGTATACAGTGATCGATACAAATATATTCTTTACTTTTCTTCTCAAGTTTTAAAATATTAAATTAATAATATTTAGCGAAAACAACAGAAAGAATAATTTACTCTTTTAACTAACTCTTCAGTAATATGATGGAAATATTGAGCAATTTTTTAACGTTTATGGAAATGTCTTTTGGAATCTCCCAGAATCTCAAAGACATCAGTGAATCACTAAATGAACATCTGACACGCATAGGCGCAAGATTGAATTGCTTTCTAAGTTTCTAAGCACTTAGTATGCTCACAGTACTAGCAGGTGGAGAGAAGTCCGACCACCCCACCCTGCGGTCCCCCCTGGAATCTTGGAATATTCAACCAAATTCTGGTCCAAAGTGACTAACGTGGCAACGGCACTCATTTTCAAATGAAGAGCAAAAGTAATGACCGCAGCCTTGCAGAAAATTGACATGGACCCAGAGCAGCACCTTTACACACCCAAGATAGAGAACATTGCAACTGCTGTGATAGAGATATATGGGGACATCTGAGGCTCTTCATTGGACACGACGACAACAACATAAAATTGACATGGACCTAGAGCAGCAGCTTTAAACACCCAAGACAGTGGATATTGCAACTGTTGTAATAGAGATGCATGGAGAGATCTGAGACTCTTCATTGAATACGATGACAACAACATAAAATTGACATTTACCTAGAGCAGCAGCTTTACACACCCAAAATAGTGGACATTGCAACTGCTGTGATAGAGATACATGGAGACATCTGAGGCTCTTCATTGGACACGACAACAACAACATAAAATTGACACGTACCTAGAGCAGCAGCTTTACACACCCAAGATAGAGGACATTGGGACTGTTGTGATATAGATGCATGTATACATCTGAGACTCTTCATTGGACACGACAACAACAACAGAAAATTGACATGGACTCAGAGCAGCAGCTTTGCACACCCAGGATAGAGGACTTTGCGACTGCTGTGATAGGGATGCATGGGGACAATATGAGGCTCTTCATTGGACACGATGACAACAACAGTACTAGCAGACATTCCCAATCATCATGATTTCAAGGTCTGGCCAGATTACGGGGAACTGACTCCCCGCAGAGTGATGTATCAGCAGAAGCAGCTGGACTTGAAGGTGATGTCATCTGGGCAGCTGAGGAAGAGCGCAGATGTTGGAGTTGATCCACTAACGTAACCGATCAACTGTTGAACTCACGCACAAACCTTCTACAACCTTCGCAGTATCAAATACCTCATTGTTACCAACTGTCGAATAAACTTTGTATCAAACATAGCCGACGAATAATAAACATAATTTCAAAATTTCCAAATCGAAATTTCTCTAAAAACAACTTTGGAATGATTACTCCATCTTCTTCATAAAAGCTATTATTAACAAATTATTTTTCTTTTATTATATTTTTATTTTCAAACACGTTGCTTTCACTCTAAGCAAACTTAACTGAATGAATCTGCAGCGTAAAACATTAGCCATATAAATTTTATTGTCTACTTAGTACTTTTATATATAAAAGTTTTTAATATATCCATCCATTTTTTACATCTTTTTAAGTAAAGATAACATAATTAATGAATGCTTTAATGTATATTTGAGGTAGAAAAATTTTTAAGCAAAAATAGTTTTTATTTACAAATTAAGAAAAAAATCCTGGGAACAAAACGATATTATTTACTATACATTAGCATACATATACATTAACTAAACAATATATCGTCTCTATCTGAAAATTCACTGGACAATTTTCTTGTTCATGTTTTGTGTCTATTGTAAAGAGATGGACTAGATGAGCTACTGGTTCTCCCATCAATCCCGAGGGAGGAGCTGACTATGTGGAGCAATGTGGGGAGGGAATCCCCACAGGTAGCAGCAGCCAGTCACCTGCGACCATCTGCCCCTGGGGTCCCGACCCACGGAGCTACCATCGGGCCACCAGATATCCTGGAATGTTGAGGGGTGCCGCTGGGTGGCGCTCTCAACGAGGCATTCTCTTACTATTCCGTCTTGTTTAGTTACTAAGCCGTAGTTATTTATATAAAAAGTTTCTAAAGGGTTTTCAATGTGGGCTTGAATGCGTATTATTCCACCTCGAGAGGTGTAAACACTCATCAAAATCTTTAAATTACTTTATTCTTATTCTTTCTTATCTCCAATCAATCATATTAAGGTATAAAGCTTGTAGAGCTTGAGACTTGATAACCATCATGACTGAATGAAGTAGAATGAGTCTGCCTTTATCATTAAGACTTGGAGCACTACTCAGTAGCAGGTTGATTTAGCTCCAAAAGAAATGGCCGCTTCTGACATGAGGAACAGAAGCCATGTGCAGCCGTTCCTAACATGGAGTACAGACTCATACTGTATCTCTGGATTAGGAGCCCTTACAGGGTACTATCAGCCGGGCCAGCTGAGACCAGGTTTTTAGCGAGTTTCTTATTGCTCCCCTTCCTCCTTTTTCATCCGGGCTTGGGACCAGCAAAGGCGCAGTTTGCATTACTTTAAACTTCTTGATTAAACTAAATCTCGTGCATCCTCCGAATGGATCCTATGTGTCTGCAGATCATAGAGTCAGATCTACCACAGGAAGACTTTCTGAACTAACTTCCTTACATCAGATATCGTTTACATTTGAGCGAACAAGTTGAAACTTGTTCTATGAACTAATGACATGCACGTGCAGAAGGGAAACGTGATATTTTGCCGATTGGAATGCCATTTCTGGGTCAGTCCGAGAAATTTTCACCTCACCTTCGTATATATAAATGCTATATTAAAATATTATTTTATTCAAAATTATATTTCATAGATTCAAATATTCTGCTAAATCGACCGCCAGATTTCACGCTACCTCTATAAAAACTCATTGTTGTTGTTTCCCGATGGCCGGCTCAGACCTTTTGTACATTATGTAAATAGGTTTTCCTTTTTTTTTTTTATTCTTACGCCTTAAGCCAGGCAGTACTTCTACCAAATTATGTTCTTTATATATTCCTTTAGTTCAATTAAAGCGATTACTGATCAAGACTATTTTTAGTATATACTTTCAAGATTTTAACCACGACTGCATTACCATAGCATAATTCTCAAGATAATCAAAGTCAACAGAAATCTCATTTTTTATATAACATAGGGAGAAGCTTTCAGTTATTTCATAGAAGAATTACAAGATATAGATAATTTCCCCCCTGTGAAGAATATGATAGGGGTTCATTATGAGTAAAGTGATAAAAATATAGCCTTAAAAAAAAAAAAGATAAAATGATTGATGGAAAGAAAATAACGCGCGTGAGAGGTGATATTCACTTATCATATTGGTTTTTTATATGGTAACCAATAGACAGGAAGATACAAAATGATGTAATGATTGTTAAAGAGAGAAAAAAAGGAGTTCCATAATCGTATTGGCTTATTGTGAACCAATAGATTAGAAATAGACAAAAAATACACATATAATATTAAAAATGAGGAAGGAAAATAAAATGCATGATTATAACAAAAGTGAAATAAAAGGGTGATATTCCTTGATCATATTGGCTTGTTGTGAGCCAATAGATTGGAAAAGACATGAGAAAATGATACAAATATATATTATTAAAATGAGCTATGTTTGGTTAAGATGGCTATTGTTGATTGTAGAAGATTTGCATATTAGTTTTGCTTTTGCCATTTTGAAACAAACAGGTAAATATCCTTTCGACTATTGTTATAAATAAAAAAGATTTCTGTTGTATTTTAGAATTGTTGAGATTATGCTATGGTAATGCAGTCGTGGTTAAAAATCTTGAAAAAAAAATAATGGTTTTGATCAGAGGTTGTTTAATTGAGCTAAGGAATGTATAAAAGACATAATTTGGTAAAAGTAATGCCTGGCTTAAGGCGAGTAGAACAAAGAAAACAAAAGATTATGTACAAAGAGTTGAGCCGGCCATCGGGATAAAACAACAACGAGTTTTTATATGCAAAGCGTGACCTCTGGCGGTCGATTTAACAGAATATTTGAATCTATGATATATAATTTTAAATCAAATAATATTTTAATATAACATAATTTTAAATAAAATATATATTTTAATATAACATATATATGTCAATATATTTATCTTTATTCCACTATTTTAAAGTTGTAAATAAATAGGACTTTTCAAATATAAAGGTTCATATCTCTTTCTTATTTTACACTTTAAAAAATTCCTTCTCATTTAAAATCTCCCAGGAGAATTTCATGTTAGACTAAAATATCTCAATAAAGGCTTTGTTAGTGTATTTATATCTGTCCAGTAGAAATTTGATAGCAATTATTGATTTCTGTTTTCGTTTATTGCTTTATCTTGTGAATGATAGGCTTGGAGTAAAGGTGAAACCAGATACTAGTCTAATCAACAAATTCCGTTTTTTTTTTTAAACCTATAAAAGATAATGACCTTTTTAGTCAGGTTCAATATATTTGGTTTATCTGTTAATTAGGTTTAAGTTATTTTGTTCGATATACCAAGATGTGGTGGTAGCTTGTCATATAAATAGGTCATGTGAGGTTTTACTGGAATTTGAACGATATCTAGAGTTAGCTGAAGTCCACCTAGAAGCAAACTCTCTCTCTTTTTTTTAGAATGATATTATAAATTGGAAACATTCTTAACATTCCCCATCACATTAGCTCTTCGATCAGTCTTGTAAGGATGAACCAGCGGTCTAATGGCACATGTTAAGACGGAAGAAAATGAAAAGATAGTCTCGGGCATGGAAAAGCATATGAGAAAGTGGTAATCAGGGAAGATATCATGTTTGCGTTTCTATACCGCGTTGATAGGAATTATCTCCTCGAGCGACTCTCGCCTGAAAACAAGATTATTCTCGTCAAATATCTCAACATTGTCATCGAGTATGTTGGGGACATGGATCCCAGAAATGGCAAGGGCCTTGTCTGAACTCAGGACGGCTTTCGGCTCCTGATAGGATCCAGACGTCCCTTCGGAGAATGCCTCGTCTGGTGTAAATATTTATCTCTTATTTTATACTCTGTAAACTCTATTTTTGCTGTTGACTAGATGCCAATAAACTATTTTTAATTGTCAAATTGCAATGGAAAAGCATAAATCCTTCGCATTATATTTGCACTATGAAAATCTACCCCCCCCCCCCCACCCCTCACTATAACAGCAGAACAATATTTGATCGAATATCTCCCATTACCTGTCAAAAGATGTATCGCGCAAATAACTCTTTTCACTCTTTAAAGAAAACCACGTTAAAATATTTAGCTCAACTGACCGAATATGTCCATTATGTAATTTAAAAAAAAACTGACTCGGAACTGGAACACCACATGTTTTTCTGTCTAAAGTTAATATGTGAAAGGGAACTTCTTTTATAAAAAAAATTGGATCTTATCTTGCTCTCGAGGCTCTGTTGTCTAAGACGACAAAGAATAAATCCAAAGCATTGGACCTGTATAAGTTTTACAGGACGGCGCAAGAGAAGGAACATTGAGAAAAGAGAGCCGTATGTAAATAGATATGTAAATGAACGATCACCTGTAAATAACTAATATTTTATGGGCGGTTATCACCAGGCTGAATCCTGTGTAGGGCATAGGTTTCCAATAAAAGGCTTGTTGTTGTTGTATAAATCGTTCGCTTTAACAGACGGTTTACAATTTCACTAAACCTCTCTGAATATTTTAAATATATTTATGTATAGTTTAAACTTCTCGAGTAAACCAAATCTCGTGCATCCTCCGAATGGATCCTATGTGTCTGCAGATCATAGGGTCAGAAGTCAGTTGAATAATTATTATATTCTTTTATAGAAAGAAATTAATGTCACGGTGTCTTTTGAAATTTAAATAATTTATTTTTAATAATTATTTTCAGATGCCGTAAATTTGACTACAAAAAGGTAATTTTACATTACTATTGTGTTCAAAACCTGCACACACCTGCCAACCGAAATTGCCCTATTTTATTGCGAACTTATTTTTGACAATGGTGAACATGAACCATTCATAAAAGATCGTTACAACGCCGCAAGGCACGTTATCAGAGAGCAGTAGTACAATGCGATGATAACACGGTCTAATACAATTGGGAATACCACAGTTGGTCAAATTTGCGCAATGCGTGACTCCGCCAGATTACGGAGGTGTGGCGACCAAAGGATGCGGTGGCACTTGCAGCGTGCAGTGCCGTTTCACGACAGGCTTATTGTTAGCAGGCTCGACCATTAGCACACGCGCTTCGTGAACTATTTCCTGACCGATTAGAGTAACAATGCTTTTTTAAAAATTGGCGGGTCAACGGTTCGGCCAAAAAACCAACACCTGGGCGCTCGGCAATTAGCTCCCCCGCTTAATTAGGGACCGCAGCTGAGTCCGACAGATGGACTGAAGCAGCCTTAGACCTCCTGCCCTACTTCTGACTCAGTCGGATAGGAAGGGTTGAAGCCAGCTGGCCAGTCTGGGGCAGATTGCCTGCTCTCTCACAACCAATCTACTTAAATAGTTAAGGCAATTACGAACAGTACATTTATCTCTTCGAACACGAACAGATATGTATATCTCTTCTACAACGTTGTCCCAAATGTTCGTAAGCACTTGCAAAAAATTTAAATATCAATATTATTCGCTGTTATGTATAATGTCTTTATATTATCCTTAAGATAGAGGTTGCCTGGCCGGCATTCATATTTCTATGAAAAATAGATACTTCGGTCAGTTTGAGTTTTTTATTTTCTCAAAAAATCTCTATCTGGCCGAAGTGTCTATTTTTCATAGAAAAAGGTCTTTTATTACGTATATTTTTTTATATCATCCCATTGTATAATTATACAAGGTCATGGAGACTATATTCATAGATCAAATTCCCAATCTGGTAGGGTTGGAATACAGGTCCTGTCTTGAGGCTCCCATGCATTCAAAGAGGTGGTTCGGTGAATGTTTAAAGTAATTGTATTATGTATTATTATGTATTCGCCGTAATAATATTATTCGTGAAGTAATAAGAAACGTTTTAATAAAAACCCCCAACTTTTGGGACAACCTTATAGTTAAGGCAGTGTGTCGCGAACAGATATATCTCTTCTATTAATTTAATATATATAAATCGGAATGGCTATTAGTTGTTATACATTTCAGAAATTCGTGTATATAATATTTTAAACACATTTGTATACTTTTTACTGATATTCGTAGACCCTATTTCTACAATAGCGATTTCTGGTATCCAGTTTTAACGGAAAATCGCATATTCCAACTATAATATTGTAACAAAGTATTTATCAATTTTATTATTTTTATTAACAGAGTGGCCATTTTTATGTTTATATTTTGCTACTCTGTAAAATTCCCTAGTGGCTTATCTTTTGTTTACCATTCATAGTTTGTTCTTGCCTTGAATCAATTTCTGCCTCATCCTGAAGTTTTTGTCTTCCCTAATTTTCCACGTGGCATTTTGGTGGAGATGCTGGGTAAGTTAGGGAAGACAAACTGAAGACCGCCGAGAAGACCTTGAAGCCATGGGTGCTGTGATCTACATTTTCGGAGACTGACTCCAGGATTCCCCCGACGTGCTAAGCCGAAGCCAAGACTTCCCTCGAAGATAACGATGTCCCTATAGACGATACGACGACAAAGCCGCTCTTTACGCCGCAAGAAAAAGGACGCAAAGGTACTAGAGACAAAGTTCCAAGACTTCGATGAAATCCTTGGCAGAAGCACGTCAGATCCATGTCAGTAACTACAAAAATTGCTAGCTGTGGCTCACAGCTCCCATAGGGAAGGAGCTATGTAACAAAGTATTTATTATTTTATTAGCAGAGTATTATTTTTTTATGTTTATATTTTGCTACTCTGTACACACTCCTCTTTTGCTTATCTTTTGTTTATCACTCATAGTTTGTTCTTTTTTGAAATAAATTGTTGTGTCATCCCGAAGTTTCTGTCTTGCCTAATTTTCCACGTGACAATATTATTCGCCGTTATGTATAATGTCTTTGTATTATATATATATATTATATTATCCCATTGTATAATTATACAAGGTCATGAAGACTATATTCATTGATCAAATTCACAATCTTGGTAGGGTTGGAATACAGGTCCTGTCTTGAGGCTTCCATGCATTCCTAGAGATGGTATGGTGAATGTATAAAGTAATTGTATTATGTATTATCATGTATTTGCCGTAATAATATTATTCTCCAATTAATAAGAAACGTTTTAATAAAAAACTCCAACTTTTGGGACAACCTTATAGTTAAGGCAGTGTGTCGCGAACAGATATATCTCTTCTATTAATTAAATATAAAAATCGGAATGGCTATTAGTTGTTATACATTTCAAAAATTCGTATATATAATATTTCAAACAAGTTTTTAACTTCTTTGTGGTATTCGTAGACACTCTATTTCTGCAATTATCGATTTCTGGTATCCATTTTTTTAACGGAAAAATCGCATATTACAACTATAATATTTATTTATTGAAGACACCGTGTGGTGGCATCAACATTTATAAGGCTTTTCTTGATTTATCAAGAAATTGGGTTTGCCAAATATCAGGGAACAGGCTAAATCAATGATTAGTTGATTCTGTTCCATCCAGATGGCGCTCTGCCTTCTGAAAAGCACATGTGCTCCTGGTCGGATATGCCTTTTTTATTTTTATTTATAACATTGAATCCTCAGATTTGACCAGGTTACGATGCCAAATTATATTGACAAACATAAGCAGTTTTACGCCTTTCAGTATTTAACTGGAAGAATCTTGTTTTTGGTTGTTAAGTGAACCGATTTCTCACGTCTTCTCATTGGGCGAATGTCACTATGTTTGTATATAAGAGGGTGTTTGGGAATGCGAGAGGCGCCAGTGAGGATTATCGTGTAGAGACGCTTAAAGTGTTCTTTGTATCCGTGTCTGGTGAACTCCTCACATACCTGTGTGACCCCGGTCCGATCCCTACCAACGCTACAATAAAAGATAAGTACTTTATATATATATATATATATAACTAGCGGATGTACCCGGCTTCGCCCAGGTTTTTCTCGAGGAATGTTTGTAGTCTAGTAATAAGAAAATATACTACACCTAAAAACTATCAGAGAAAAGAGAAACCACGGAAGGTGAACAGAAAAATGCTTACAATGGATGTATATGTTTACGATATCAAGTTAAATAAAAACAAAGATAAAATTTGCATATGTTGGTCACTATAAATTTGTATATTTGTTAGGCGAAATTAGAAACATGATAATTATCTTAAAATTGCTTGTATTGAATATTTTTTAGATTGAGATTATTAGTTAGTATGTAAAAAAATTAACTCTGTTGAAATTTAATTTTGTATTTATATATAAATAAAATTAACTCTGTTTGATTTTTTTTTTGTATTTAATCGATAAACAGCGAAGTTACGCATGTTAATGTTAGGAAATATATTTTGATGTTAAGCAAAACCTGCTCCATCTCGTTTATACATAAATGTTGAAAATTTGGTTGAAATTGATGCATTGTAACGAAAGTTTTTAGTGATGTCCACTATGAAATTTCCATTTTATTAATAAAGATAAAGATAATTTAACAAATCGTGAGTTTTGATTTAACTTCCGTTTGTTGTTTTTGTACTCTTGAGTGTACGCTTTTCTGTGTGTTAAGTTACTCTTACTTTAGGCCCTAGTAAATTGCACATTGTATGTTAACCCGTGAGAGTAAACTTTTATCAACGGCACTTTAGAGTATCCATTTCTTGGCCTAACTAATCAATATACCGTAAAGGCATTTGTTCATTCGCAGGAATTGGAAATTAGGGATGACTGCCTTGCTGGAGGTTGCTTTTGAAACTGGCAGGATCATAACGAAATGAATTTTGGGAAGCTCCCAAAAATATTAGGAGGGCCTGGCTCATCAGTGGTAAACCCTCCCAACGATTTAGCCAGTTTAATCTTAATCTTCCAGGCCACTCCTTAGAGTCCATTCACCAGAAGAGAGTGACAGGAAGTCACTGAAACGTCGGGAGTTAAAATGAACTATTGGTTGAGGCGACTGTGTTTTTCTCTGAATCAACACTTCCAACAAACAAATTATCTTCAAGTCTTTAGAGTGTAATATTATTCATTTAAGAAGTATACGCTTTTCTGTGTGTTAAGTTACTTTCACTTTAGGCCCTGGTAAATTTCACTTTGTGTGTTAACCCGTAAAAGTTAACTTTTGTCAAACCAATATGTAGATCATCACACATTGGTATATATCTACAGCTTACCCATTTTGTAACGTACAGGTCTTAGGTATTATACCAACCTTAGAGTATATCTTCAGATTATTTACGTTATGGCGTACAGGTCTTAGTAGCCCATAAGTGTCTTTCCCTGTCATTCCCTGTTCCTATTTGGATCTTAACCAAACATTTTACAATACTTCTCCTATATATAGAGAGAAATTAGTTCACATTTTGATATGGAATTTGAACTCCTCTTTGAAACCAACAATATTTTTAAATCGATCTTTTATAAGCAAAGAAAGAATTATTGTCCCTGATTCTCACGCTTACACGAGGTTTATGTCACTCTTCTATAATAGGATAAAACAAACTCTCTCTTCTAAATAAGTGAAGGCGGGATCCCAAATTTACCCTCTCGAGATAACTGATGGCGGTCCCTTTTATCGACTTTTATGCCAAGCGATGGTGTGCTCTTAAGACGCGGCGGCTTCTTTCTTGATATGTAGTCAGTGCCCTCTACAGTTTTTAAAGGGGTGTAGGCCTTATTAGCCCAGGCATCCTTCGATGTGTATCTATAAATTGATATAGAGACTTCGGTTAAGGTAGTAAGTCCTCCTTAAATGTGCTGATGCACACTACTTTATGGCTTAGAGAACTTAGTAGCCTGTCAATTTATATTGACAAACATAAGCAGTTTTATCTTATCTCAGTATTTATCGGGAAGAATGTTGTTTTCGTTTGTTAAGTGAACCGATCTCTTACGTCTTCTCATTGGACGAATGTGGAAATGTTTGTATATACAAGTAAGAGGGGCTAAGGGAATGCGAAAAAGCCAGTGAGGATTATTGTGTGGAGACATTCAAAGGGTTCTCTGTGTGCTTTATCCGTGTCTGGTGATCTCCTCGCATACCTGTGTAACCCCAGTCCGATCCCTACCAACGCTACAATAAAAGATAAGTACGCTTTTGTTTTTATATAACAAATCGTGAATGTTTTTATTCACCTCCCTTTTGTTGTTGTACTCTTAAGTGTACCATTATCTCTGTGTTAAGTTACTTTCACTTTAGACCCTAGTAAATTGCACTTTGTCTGTTAACCCTTAAAAGTTAACTTGTCAAACCAATATGTAGATCATCACCCATTGGTTTATATCTACAGCTCACCCATTTTGTGACGTACAGGCCTTAGGTGTTATACCAAACCTTGGCGTATATCTACAGGTTATTTACTTTATGGCATACAAGTCTTAGTAGCCCATAAGTGACTTTTGAGTCATATATCGAATATATAAAACAAGGTTTCATTCCCTGTTCATATTTGAATCTTAACCAAACATTTTACAATACTTCTTCTATGCTATCTAAAAGGAATTTGTCTGTATAAAATCAAATAAGCTCAGTCACATTACTAGTTGAGCACTGTTCTCACGATTTCACAAAATTCCATAAATTCTTTGTCGGTCACATACAATTAAATCCGCCCTGGACTGGGGAGGGCCATAGCCCGGGATCCTGTCTTCAGAGATGCTTTCTGAATTTTCCAAAGATGACGTTGTGGTTTTTTCACCGTTTGACGTTATATGTATTGTTTTTGCGATAGACTTCCTCCTGCGAAAATTATAGTTTTAGATCAGTAATTACTCTGCTTTCACACATGTGAGAAACAAATTAGAGACTTGTAAGCCTGTGTATGCTTTAGCGACAATTTGGTGATCTATATCATATTATATAAGAGGGGAGAAGTGTGTCCGACCACACCTGTTCCCCCTGGAACCTTGGAATATTTGACCAAATTCTGGTCCAAGGTGACTAACGTGGCAACGGTACCCATTTTATAATGAAGAGAAATACACCTAAGATAGAGGACTTTGCAACTGCTGTGATAGAAATACATGGAGACATCTGAGGCTCCTCATTGAACACGACAACAACAACAGAAAATTGACATGGACCCAGAGCAGCAGCTTTACACACACAAGATAGAGGACATTGCGCCTGCTGTGATAGAGATGTATGGAGACATCTGAGGCTCCTCATTGGACACGACAAGACCAACAATAGAACAAAACGTAAGACACTCTGAGGAAACAATCCAACAGGTTTGTTATTTGGATACAGACGAGAGTTTGACAGCCTCCGCCATTAAGGAATGGCGATTGTAGCGACAACCAAATTGGTGAGAGGAACTTGTCCATTAATGGGTGACGGTTCTAATTATTGTTGTCAACCAGGGGCCGTCCCACTTAACCGGGACGCTTCCTTAACTCGCTCGTCTAGTCCCTCGTGTTGGAGAAATTCTGTTTTTTTATTATCCAATTGTATAATTATATAAGGCCATAGAGACTAAATTCATAGATCAAATTCACAATCTTTGTATGATTGGAATATAGATCCTGTCTTGAGGCTCCCATACATTCCAAGAGGTGGTGTCGTGAGGCCTCTTTGGTCTTGCAGATGGTGCATTGTGGAAAGGTCTTTACACCATCCTGGAAGAGGAGCGGTCTTGTATGGCCAGTTTTGAGCCTGGAGATATAGGTTGCTGCCTGTCGGTTCATCCCATATTCTAGAATAGCTTCAGACATTTGGTTCAGATACCAATAATTGAAGGTTGACTCCTGTAATTTTGCCTGGATGTTTTTTTTTTGTATGCATTTGAAAGAGTCGAAATCAAGGTCTAAGCTGGTTATTGCTGTAGATTTTTCAATTGCATCTGCTGAGAAATTCAGTAAACAGAGGGAGTTGATCATCATGGGTACTAACCGATAGTAGACAATATTGCTGCATATCTAGAGGTCTAAATCATCTCTTGCGATAACTAGCCCCCGTCTGTACTCAGATTTTCAATAAATTTGCTCCTATTATACAACCAATTCCCGCACAAGTCTAACAGCACCAGTAAATGCAAGCAACAAAATGAAACCTTTGCTCAGTTTAAGTGAAACTGATTTTTACCGGTTCAAGAAATTAAAAAGTGAAATCATAGAGTAGATTGTACTAAGTAGTACTGATTTAAAATAATTCCTAAATAGAATTTATTTTATATATTTTGCTTTATTTTTATATTTTGATGAGAACGTGATTGAAACTACCTTATTATAAAGTCCATTTAAGATTATATAAGGTTTAATACAGAATAAATAAGGTTATATAATAATAAATATATGAATAAAAACAGATATAAATTACAGTAGAACCTCCTAATTGCAGAGCCAAATTGTTCTTTAGGGAGAGGTGTCCTCTTACCGGAGAGTTGCTGAATAGTAAAAATGGTAATTTTGCGAATGAAAACTGTCCTTTGTAGAGAGATTTCCTCTTACCGGAGAGTTGCTAAATAGTAAAAATGGTATTTTTGCAAATGAAACCCCGTCCTTTGTAGAGAGGTGTCTGCTATATAAAGGGAGGTTCTACTGTATATAAAATAATTGATAAAAGAGACAGAGAAAGACCATATTTGACTATCCTTTTGTGATGTAATCTATTCTTTCGTCGTTTTACGTTTAGCTTCCTTTAGAAGGAAGTTTGCTTTTTTTCTCAAGGCACCCTTCTCCTCTTCAAATATCTATTTGTTTACAAAAGTGTACATTTTTTCGGAACTAGCGTGTCTTCGTATATTAGGAAAAAAATATATAATTGAACTAATTTTAAATGGTTAGAGTAAAACCTCGTATTATACCCAGTTTATGGCATCTATCTCCCGATTATAGTTTGCAATGCTGTTATTGTCGTGTCCAAAGAAGAGCCTCAGATATCTCCATGCATTCTTTCACAGAAGTCGCAATGTCCTCTATCTTGGGTGTTTAAAGCTGCTGCTCTGGGTCCATGTCAATTTTCTGTTGTTGTCGTCGCATCCAATGAAAAGCCTCAGATGTCTCCATGTATCTCTATCACAGCAGTCGCAATGTCTTCTATCTTGGATGTTTAAAGCTGCAGCTCTGGGTCCATGTCAATTTTCGGTTGTTGTTGTCCTGTCCAATGAAGAGCCTTAGATGTCCCCATGTATCTCCATCACAGCAGTCGCAATGTCCTCTATCTTGGGTATTTAAAGCTGCTGCTCTGGGTCCATGTCAATTTTATGTTGTTGTTGTCGTCTCCAATGAAGAACCTCAGATGTCTCCATGCATCTCTATCACAGCAGTTGCAATGTTCTCTATCTTGGGTGTGTAAAGCTGCTGCTCTGGGTCCATGTTAATTTTTCAAAGCATGATAATATGTGTGTAGGTGTTAATTACACACCAGGACAGTTGTTGCATGTCCTTTAGGTTCTTGAAGCATCTGGATGTATTGTCATTCTTTTGTAGTGTTTCCGTTCTGAGTCTTGTTGTTTTTGTAATTCTTCTCTCTGAGTTTATATCGCATATTTGATCTTTACTTATCTTTTGTTGAAATATCTTGAATTTTGCCAAAGCATCAGCGTCATAAATTATAATACAGATATTAATTAATAAGCAAAACGAAGGAAATTATATATTATGATAAATTTACAATAAAGTCACTCGTATTGTTCGTTAAAAGTGATTTTTGAATCTGAGTCTTACAAACTCTTATTATTTGAATTTGTTGAATTGACCATACCTATTTTGATGCACCCATCCATGTTGACGTTTCATTTATTTATTAATCAACCAGGCGCGATATTGAAATATTTGCCCCTAATACAGAGGAAACAAGCAAAGCAACAAACAAATTAGAACTAAGTATTTACATGTATTAATCGACAGAGTTCATTAAATTTATACAGACAAAGTGACTGATGTAAGAGAGTTAAATCATTTAGATCAGGGAACAATCGATGTCTCACTCCTGTAAAGTTCGGACAGTCATAGATAAGGTGAAGAGCAGTTTGTTCAGTTTCTTTGCAGGAACAATTTGGTATTTCTGATATACCTCTTTCATGTAAGTATTTCTGGAATTTTCCGTGTGATGTGACAAATTGAATGACGATAAAATTTGGATGGAACTGTTCAGAGCCTTACGTTGCGAGAGATGTTACTAGTATAATTCAGTCGTTCTTTTCTTATTAGAATGCTTGGAGAGTTCGGATTTTATTCTAGAGTTCTGATGCAGACATTCTTTATCATTTTCATGGTCTTTTTGTATCGTACACAAACCATCAATCTCAACATATTCATCAAAGCTTTGGCTCATTATTTACTTCTATTTCACAACATTATTCATTGAAGTTTACTCAAATTATTCTTTTCCATTACTTTCCAGTAAATTATGTAAAAAAACACATAATTGTAGCGTAGAATTCAAGTCTTGGAATATCTTAAGATGTAAAAGTATTTATTGATGACGTCGGTACGACTAGTCGACAATTATCAACCAAACTATCTACAGCTAGAGGATATCGAGCAAGCAAGCTAGGCATGTATGATGATTTTACAAATATAAATTAATAAATCTGTTTCAAATATTTTCATTGAATAATTAAATTAAATAATAAAATATAAATTATTTCTTCGCCACAGTATGTTATATAAAATATTTAGTTTTGTATGCATATTTATGGATCTTATTTGGATCTTAAACCATATTATTGATGTCCTTAGTTTCAATTTTAAATTACGAACAGCAATAACAGGATCTAAGATTCTAATAAGCTCCTCAAATGCTCAATGCTTCATTTGATACTTAGAAATCAACTTGGAAAGATGGTGGTGTGCCCTGGTTTCTTACATTCATCCTATTTCTGCAAGGCCTCCTCACCTCTAGGAGGCAAATGCACTGGGAGCTGATCCATTACTCCACCAGCTGTTGCGACAGCTGCCGTGACAAGTGACCACAAAAAACCGTTGTCCATAAAATCACGTGGCTCTCTAAAAATCACGTTCACGTGGTGTGGCTTTGTGGCTTTTCCATTACGTCATGCTTTTCACGGACCATTGCGTTTGGAGAGATTGTTCTCATTATTTTTAGAGATTTTTTGTCCTAATTGGTGGTAGGGTGACTCGATCGTTTCCGACTTGTCCTTGGGCGTTTATTGATTTCTCTTTCTCTCTTCTGTGATGATTGTAACTTATCGAAGCACCGTGGTCGCTTTGTAGCTGCTGGGATCTACTTGGCTTCAACACTGATGAGGGTTTAAAAACTGTAGGTAGTTGTAGATGGCTGGATCGGGTAATCTTGGCATCTACTGGATTCTGTTTGGCTTTGGTTACGCTCTATTATGGAGAAATCGCCGGTATTTGTAGCTTCATGCACACAGCCTGCATTATCATATCTTTATATGAATTCTTTTGTTTCCTAGCAGTTTTCAAAATAGGTTTGGTAGATTAAAATTCTCTTAGAATACTTTTTGACGGTTTATTAAAAACTCTGCAGCAAATAAAATAAGTCTCTATTGATCTTGAGATTGAAAATAATGAAGGCATATCCTGAACAAGAGCACATGTGTTTTTTAGATGGCAGAGCGCCATCTAGTGGAACATAAATCAACTAAACATTGATTTAACCTGGTTCCTGGTATTTGGCCAAACCATTTTCTTGATAAATCATCAAAAAGCACATGTGAATTTGGTCAGGATATGCCTTTATTATTTTTAATATCAACACCTTTTTTTCTATTGTTTTTCATGTGTTCGTATTTACGCCAGTTTGGCTTTAAATAGCCATTTCTTGGTTTCTCAAGAAGCCTCTGGGACCAAAAATAATAAGTAGCTGTTTCACAGATCAAAACCCCATTTTCTTTTATTTTTTATAAAAAAACAACAGATATCTCCAAAACTAAGAGATCCTAATATACTCATCAAATCTGTCAATAAAATAACTGATATAACCAATCTGCCAACTATATTATGCAATATGAATCCGGAGCTTGACAACCTACAAGATCATATAAAGGTTCTTTTTCCGATCAAATCTAATAGGCAAGAAAAAGACACCGTGTTGAGAGTTTCTGCACAAGTATACCAAATATTAAAGAAAACTGGTAAAGTTTACACAGATATACAACGCTGTGAGGTGAGAGATAAAATACTGGTTAGCCAATGTCAAATTGCTTTGAATTCAACCCTAAGCATCGTACAAACAACTGTCCTAACTTGAAAAAAATGTATCAAATGTGGCCAGGAAGGTCAGCATCTTTACTCTGGCAGCATTAAGTGTTGAAATTGCACGAAACACCCATACTTTAAAATAAAAATCAAGATCATAAACCAAACTCCAAAGACTGTCCGATATATGCTAAACAAATTGAGTATACGATACAAAAAACTGCCTACACAACTACTGAACCACAATATAAAAATGAATAATACGCTCGGAGCAGTAAACAAACGGGACACGTATTCAGATACCATTCAAATTAATAAAGTCAAAATTGTCCAACAAAACACCAGAAAAAGCATTGCATGTATTTATGAACTCCGTGCTTCCAAAGACTTTTTACGGAGGCTGATATAATATTAATACAGGAACCATATACAATAAATGATGAAGTAATATACTCATGGTCCGCGGAAAAGTTTCAGCTGGAAAACTGCCGAAATGTCAATACAGCAATCATTATAAATAATGCCTCTCTTCAGACTAAACTAATAAAAAATATACAAACACACTTGCAACAACAATTATGATTTATACCTCAACTAAAAAAGTCATAATCTCAAATATTTATATACAACCAAACTCTATGAAAAGCGAACATACAATATTCTTAAGACAATTAAGTAATGAGTACGAAGATTCACCAGTGGTCAAATGTGGAGACTTCAACGCAAGAGATCCACTATGGTATGACTCGAAGAAAAACTACAATGGTCATAAACTGACACCACAAATAGACGATTTGAACTTAACGATACACAATGTCAAAACTCCAACATGCCGAAATGCGAGCATAATCGATTTAACGTTAACAAACAGACGAGCAATTAGAACTATTAGAAACTGGAGCTCTAAACAAATCTCTCAAATATCTGACCACAAGGCAATAACATTTGATGTCTGTATAGATGATCAATTCTCCACAATCACTTCTTATTCAAATTGGAAATTCAATGAGCAGGGAGTTGACTGGAAACAATACACTCAGAGCGTGAATGGAACTGACCATGAGAAGATAAAAAACTATACAGAAAATGCGTCTACACCAGAGATGATAGATCGAACAATAAGAGAAATTACAAATATCTTAATTGAATCTGCCTATTCAACATTAAGAATTAGGGAAAACAACTCTATGAGAGGTAGAGCGATCAACTGGTGGAATGCAGAACTGGAAATTATGAAAAATAACTTTCACTATATAAGAAACTTATATTACCGAAATCCTAATCCTCCACGTTATATTGCTGAATCGTTAAAAAATACACGAACCAAATATATACGTGAAATTAAGAAAGCAAAAAGAATATCATGGAGAACTTTTCTGGAAGAAAACAATTCAAACAATCCTTTTGGAAATATATATAGAATATACAAAAAATTAAAAGGAACACCTGATAAGCAAATACAAATATTGGAAACAAATACATGTCATGAGCGGTTGCAGAGAACCGAGGACTTATTAGCCTGTCTCTTTCCTGATGACAGCCTCAACGATGACACGAATTTACATAAAGAAATAATAAACTATAAACCAAAGCTTTTGAATACAGCAAATATAGTAGTCACAATGAAGGAAATAAATGATATAATTGATAAATTAAACCCAAGGAAATCTCCTGGAACTGACTATATATCTAACACTATGATATTGCATACTTAACACTTTATCGCTCCGCTCTTGACTAAGCTGTTTCAGAAGTGTTTGGATATGAGCTACTTCCCAAATAAGTGGAAGAAAGCAGAAGTGTTGGTTATCCCAAAGCCAGGTAAAGCTGACTACTGCGAGTATAAGAGCTACAAACCCTTATGTTTGAACTCAAACATTTCTAAAATCTTTGAAAAATTATTAATAATAAAATAATCAAGCGCGCGCACTATGAAGAAAATAAGATGTTCAGCAATCGTCAACACGGATTTACAAAATCACGATCAACAATAACAGCGCTAACTTACATTGTCAAAACTGCTTTAGACCACAAAGCTATGTAATTTACGGCCATTATAACAATCGACATCAGTGGAGCATTTGATAATGCATGGTGGCCAATGGTGCTAAAAAGAATCGATGAAGATAATGTAAATGCATCTATTGTTCAACTTTTCAAGTCATATTTCGATAATTCTATATACAGTTACGAGCGTCATTCCTCATCAGTCGTCTCTGTCACCGTTCGCTTTTTTTTTTTGGAATGGCGCCCTCCTATTGGTTGGCTACGGTCACGCCACCTTTCTCCCCCCCCCATCATGCCTCCCCCACTTGCTCTTTCGTTTTTGTAACTATTGTTTTGGAGCGGGTCGATCTTTAAATAAATGCATATATTAGTTAATAACTAAATGGAATCCTCTCTTTTCTTTTCCCAGTATGAGACGTCTACGGAAGCCAACAGTACATCTACTTATATAATTGCCTTATTCTGTCTGTCTGAAGTTCACTGTCTGAATTTCACGGATAGAATGCGCGCCCATTAGCTGCCGGCGAACACGTGGCCTCCCTGCCCCCCTCTAGACAACCCTGTTATCAGCTGTGTGATACATACACCTGTCTATAGCGGCCATTCTAGACAACCCTGTTATCAGCAGTGTGTTACATCCACCTGTCTATACAGACCACCCTGTCTATAGCGGCCACTCTAGACACCCCTGTTATCAGCAGTGTGCTACAACCACCTGCCTATACAGACCACCCTGTCTATAGCGGTCACTTTAGGCAACCCTGTTATCAGCAGTGTGATACATACACCTGTCTATTCATACCACCCTGTCTATAGCGACCACTCTAGACAACCCTGTTATCAGCAGTGTGTTACATCCACCTGTCTATACAGACCACCCTGTATATAGCGGCCATTCTAGACAACCCTGTTATCAGCTGTGTGATACATCCACCTGTCTATACAGACCACCCTGTCTATAGCGGTCACTTTAGGCAACCCTGTTATCATCAGTGTGTTACATTCACCTGTCAATACAGACCACCCTGTCTATAGCGGTCACTTTAGGCAACCCTGTTATCAGCAGTGTGATACATACACCTGTCTATACAGACCACCCTGTCTATAGCGACCACTCTAGACAACCCTGTTATCAGCTGTGTGATACATCCACCTGTCTATACAGACCACCCTGTCTATAGCGGCCACTCTAGGCAACCCTGTTATCAGCTGTGTGATACATCCACCTGTCTATACAGACCACCCTGTCTATAGCGGCCACTCTAGGCAACCCTAGGAAGCAAGATGTATACAAGGTCAAGGGATGGGAATCGAACCCACGACCTTCCGCTTACAGGGCAGATGCCATGACCACTAGGCTATAGGCTCATTATTTCTTTATACCGTTATTATACCGTTATATTATATATAGTTAAAACATTTTAAAAACACACAGTTTGGAACGGGACGTTTCACAAGAGTGACATCCATGGCGCCAATTTATAATTGTAACGAATAGTATTTGAATTAAAACGTTTTTAAAATATATTCGCACTCGGGTAAAACCCGGGCGTTGCCCGGGCCATTCGTCTAGTAGACAGATAAAGCACATAGGCTATAGTTATTAACTAATATATGCATTTATATAAGGCGCCAATTTATAATTGTAACAAATAGTATTTGAATAAAAACATTCAATCGGGTAAAACACGGGCGTTGCCCGGGCCATTCGGCTAGTAGAAAAATAAGATACAGATACACATCAATTGAAGTTCAAAAAACACTAAGCAAAGGATGCCCGCAGGGAGGACCTATTTCCCCTACAATATGGGATATAATCATGAACGATTTACTATGCAAATATACTGAGCCGAATAGTGAAATCATCGGATACGCAGATGATATAACGGTGATATGCTGGAATAAAAACCTAATAGAACTTGAAAATACAATAGAAAGCATGATGAGAAAAATAAAAAATTGGTGTGAAAGCAGCAAATTAAGAATATCTAAAGAGAAAACGAAGGTATTGCCTTTGTTCAATAATAAAAAGTTAACAATAACTTTGAATAACAATACCATTATTCCGGTAGATAGGGTAAACATTTGGGAATAACCTTCAAAAACCATAGAAATAAGAACAAACTTGATTTTATGCCGCAAATTAATGATATTATCACGAAAACAACCAGAGCAAGTGGATATCTATTAGGACTAACAAAGAAGGCCTGGGGTCTTGACAGCAAAGGAGAATTGTATTGTACAAAACACTATTTAGAAATACAATAACGTACGGATCTACGATATGGTACCAATTCATCCCAAAAAAGCCAAAGACAAATTAAACTCGCTACAGTATAAAATTGTCAAACATGGTATACAAGCCTACAATACGACATCGTCAAATTGTACGCATATCATTGCTAGAACACCAAAGCTCACACACTTCATTGAATCAAATATATTGAAAATAACTATAGATTGAAACCGAGTTGTCCCAGCAAAAAGAATCATAATATCTAACTTTATAAACCAGAAACAACAGGAATACTACGAAGCGACCAATGAAAATTTCAAAAGTTTCTTCAGTGGCCCAAAAATTCCTAATTATATCAAACCTAACTTCTATAATGTGCAATTCTTCACTGGACATGGCGACTTCAACTCATACCTGTTTGAAATTGGCAAAGCTGAATCACCTGGATGCTCGTGTGGAGGCGAAGAATAGAACCCCAGACACTTTTTAACTGACTGCCCGCTGACCTTAGGGAACTAAATCAACTCCCATAACAAATATGCAACATCTGGTCTACACTAAGGACATACACCAAAGATTCAACAAATTCTGCAGAATGTACTTAACTAAATAAGTGACTACTAATGTAATCAATTTGCATACTGATATTTAAATATGTATATATCCCTTTAAACTACTTTTTCTTTTTTTTCATCCAAACGTATATATTTCACACGCAAATATCCGATTTGTGGATATAGCGTGTATTCTACAATTGTTAAATAAATAAAATTCTATAAATAAATTTCACACATACAGCTTTATTAACACCACCGTTTTTATACAGATTCACCATAGGAAGGAAGCATAGATGGAGGTATAAATAAATTTTATCTCAAATTTAATTCGTAACTAAAATACCCTAAATAAGAACTTTTTAAATTTACCATGTGTTTAGCATAATATATTTTATCAATATTAATAACGTTTCATGTGTGCTCCTTACCATTTATTAATATAAAAAGCTTCTAAATATTATAAAATGGCAAATTTCATAAAACAGAGTAAGTTAAAGATTCTCCAAGTTCCAAATAACTTTATTAGGTACTGCTCAAAAAGAGACACACCTAGCTTATGTTATTCACATGAGAAATATGAACAGGTTCTTCACACACAAGGCAATAAGACCAAATCCAAATAAATAAATAGGGTGTGACGTTTCGGTAACAGCGTTTTTACCATATTCAGACAAAAGTACTGAATGAGAAATTTTACAACAGCATATTTTAAATAGTTACTGTTATAAACACAAAGTAATAAGACCAAATCCAAATGAATAAATAGTGTGTGACCTTTTAAAACATGCTGTGATAAAATTTCTCATTCAGTACATTTGTCTGAAGATGGTAATAACGCTGCTACCGAAACGTCACACACTATTTATTTATTTGGAATTGGTCTTATTACCTTGTGTTTATAATCTATAATCCAAATTGTGCCTTATCACGTTACTCACACAAAAAAAGTGTACAATACGGGATTCGATCCCGGTACATGGCTGTACCACTGTACCACTCGTCCACAGACTCTTCTTAAGTTGAAGATATTATTTATTGAATTTTTCCACAATTTTAGAAAATAACGAAATCTATGGCTCTCCAAATCAGCTATTCTCACCTTTCTTTAGCGCTCGAACCAGTAAAATGGTGGGAAAAAATACGCGGACCGATGAGATTTTTTAAACAAAAAGCCTTTATTAGATATGTAGAATATGTAGAAACAAAGCAAAATCATAATCAAAAGTTGTATAACTTTTACTTTTTCATACACAAGGGATTGAAGAAAGCTTCCATATCTTGAAATCTCTACACTTGTCTCAAATATGTTTGGGTTCCGTTTGTAATGGGTGGACACAATTTAGGAATGAGTAATGTTTCCCAAAGAAAATTACGTGAGGAAACTACCAAGACATCAC
>CP092883.1:40803214-40890828 GCA_030710605.1 Cordylochernes scorpioides
CCTGGATGAGGATGTTGCTTAGATAAGCCTACGGACTTAGATGCTATAGTTTATTAGAAATAAATATCACAATTGATACATCTAACTGTCTACCAAAAATGGTGCCTCTATTTATATACAATTTCTAAAGCAACAATTGAGTATGCAAAGAAGATATTTACATTTCTACAAATATTCAAAACATGAAAATACACTACAAACATAAAATACCTGAGTTTTAGAGGCGATGAAATCTATGAAAGTCTTGGTTTTGAAAGTATTAGTTAAAACACATTGAAATAACATATAAGATTCTTTATTCTTTATTTCGACTCTTAGAGTGCTATGTCCCCCTAGGGACACTTGCACTTTAAAGATAAACAAAATTTTGAAAGAAAAGAAAGTATTTTAAAAATGTACAGAAAGTATGCAAGTTAGTTAGATGAAAAGAGAAAAATTATCAACACAATTGATATGTACAAAGGGTTGGTATGCAAATTTAGTTAAATGAAATCAAATTGTATTGTGTGTATTCGAGAAAAACAATTTACAGATTAAAAAAAGTTTTAAGGAATATTTTAGAATGAAAATATGCTAGGTATTAGAGAATTATTCAATTAAAACAATACTAAAAAGAGTTAATTTCTAAAAGCGTTCCAATTCAATTTAGTAGGTTTTTTTTAAATAAAATATAACATAGGGAGATTGAATTGGGATTTGAATTGAAGATTTGCATATTTGAAAATGAGTTTTTTTTTCTTTTTAGTGTTTTGAACAATTATACAGGTAAAATTCCTGTCGGCTATTCTTACAAAAGATATTTTTCTGTTGATGTCTATTGTTGGTTGTAGAAGGCTTTGTTTAAGGATTCATTAGTAATGTGGTATTGCAGTCATTTTATTTATTTTATTTATTTATTACAAAACACACGCTACATACCAGCAGTCAGTCAATTTATGTAATACGAGAATGTAAAAGAGATTACCGAAGTCCGTCTTTGCCTCAGCCTCGACACCTCACGCTTGGCTACCTTCCACCTTGAAGGATAGAACATTATGTATTGTTCTATATTTAGAATATTTTCATATGTACAAAAAGATTTGAGCCGGAAACGGGAAACAACAACAACATAGTGGATAGAACTATTTGAGATAGGATTGAATGACAAAATATATTGGCGCTTTATACTGATTTATAACATAATATTTAAATGGCAACGTGCTTAATTATCAGCATTGAAATTCTCCCGATTTCCATTAGACCTTAATTCGACTACGACCGAAATATTATTGATTTAGTTTCAATTTTAGAATAAACTCACGGTCTAATTATAATGATCGAAATGTGTTCTATCAGATACAAAATATTTGATCTATAAATTTCTTAAGACACTATGTAATAAAAATGTACAATTAATACTAAGCAATAACGCACCATCTATATATATAAAATGAAAGGATTTAAAAGCACGAATGTTTCTTTTATACACTACAAACTTCTACTGTCCTTACTGCGATAAAAAATATATATTGGGAAGGCTTGGCTCATCAGTGGTGAACGCTCCCAGCGGTTTCGCCAATTTAATCCACCAGACCGCTTCTCAGAGCTCTAATACTGTATAGGACGATTCTGCTTATATACGCAACACTGAAGGGTGGAATCTCAGAAATGTTTTTCAAGAAAACTATGGACATGAGCTTACAGGACAGTAGAATTACATTCAAATACAGTAAAAGTTTGTATTATGTATAAAATAAACATTCGTGATTTTAAATCCTTTCATTTTATAAAAATGTACAATCTTAACGCTTTCTAATTTTTAAAAGATAGATAAAGTAGGATTTTAAAATAGACACGAAGTTCTTTTCTATGACTGAATTGGAATGTTTTATAATAATACTAATACATGAAATCAAAGATTCATAGTAAACTTTGAAATAACGGTTTGAAATCAAACATTTACGATTGAGTTTATATAAAAGGGCGTACCTGGATCTGTAAAGAAAAACAAAACAATTTTTTTCTCAAAATATTTCAAGAGATTGCTCCCTCTTTATCAATTTATTGCACAGTAAACTTAATTTACAAATTCTTGTAGATCACACGAAAACAAATTTGTCATGGTCAAAAATAATGATAATAATACATTAAAAATTAAAATTGAAAATAATTATAATAATAAAATTAAAATATTATGAAAATCAAAGGCATTTATGAAATTAGTAATGCATTATTTTATATAATGTTTTGAAACAAAATATAAATAAATAAAAAATAGAAACAAATGAAGTTGACTGCGATTATTAGAAAAAAAATCAGGTTAAAAGAGATACATACGTTGCTGATTGTTGGCATTTGTACAATTTATTCCTTAGTTTTGCTTTATTGCTTAGTTAATTTAGCTTTAGGTTAGCACAACCTAATGAAGCTATAAAACATAACTGCAAACATTCAAATTAAACTTAAAAAATGAGTAGAAACCAACTTAGTGTTGCTCACTTAACACTGAAGTGATACTAAGCATATTATCAACCAGCAGGTTCTGTAAAAATTTTGGTGTAAACATTTGGTGAAATTTTCATAAAGTTCGGATATTTCTTCATATTACATTTATATTTACAATTGAATAAAAATATACTTTCTCAGTAGAGGGGTGTAAAAGAGATGTAGTAACTGAACACACATAGATCTCTCTCTACACAACGTTAATTATCAGAAGATAAAGGAATTCGAATCCTTAAGTTACTTAATACCAAGATACACACTACACGTGTTAGCATCCCAAGCAACATGGCGGTTACAAGACGACTTGTTTGCTTTCCCTTTGGGATACACGGAGGCTTAAATAGCCCCTGTCATCACCCTGGAAAGAGAGAATCGGTGGTGGTGTTGGAAATAGCTCTGATAAGAATAATTCCCCGCCCTCCCTAGAACGGCAAGAGCTTCCCCGAACACCCACCCCGCCTAGAGTAGTCTTACTTTGACCTCGGCCAATATCCTTATTGTTCATTGGAGACAGCGTTAGATTTTAGAATTTGGCTAACTAACTACCTTATTATATATTTATAATTGTATTTAATTCTACTGTCCTCAAAGCTTATGTCCATAGTTTTCTAAAATACCCATTCCAAGAGTCTTGCAACAGCATCACTATAAAAGGAAGCTCCAAAAATGCAATATAACAGCGGTATGGTAGATTAAACTGGCGAAACCGCTGGGAGGGTTCACCACTGATGAGCCAGGCCCTCCCATTAATTTTTCCATTGCAGTAAGGGCAGTAGAAATTGCTTAATTTCAAAAAGAATCTTACGCGTTTAAAATAGTTTCGAATTTTGATAACTACCCTATTGATTCCCCCTGTCTGTTTCTGTTCCAAAATAACTTTATTAGGTACCGCTCAAAAAGAGCAAACCTAACTTATGTTATTTACAATGAAAACTATGAACAGATTCTTCAAATTAAAGATACTTCGGCTAATAAATATTTTTTTTTATTGTCTCGACGTTTCGATAATAAAAAAGATTTACTGGCCGAAGTATCTTTAATTTGAAGAACTATGAATGCCGGCTAGGCAGCCTCTATCTTTACGATATGAATAGGTAATTCACAGAAAAAAAGTCTACAATGCGGGATTCGATCTCGGTTCATGGCTGTCGGAAAAAGACGGTTTATACCGTCGGCCACCAATTCTTCATTTGTTTGAACAACGGAAAAGACTAGCGGTCAAGGCGAGATTCGTTCATTGTTTAAACTAGAATATAACTAGTCGTCACACAAGAATCTTAGTGTAGATTAAGATGTGAGGACTTTATTTTAGAACCTATATGTAAATAAACCCTAATTATGAAAATTTGATCAGATAAAAAGGTCATATTTTAGCCAAAGAAAGTTACTAATGAATGAGTTATTCACTATTTAAATATAGAAACGAAATAACAGCTACCAATAGTCGTTTACTGTTAAATAAAGAAACAGAGATAGATAACTAGATTCATTGTTTATATAGAGAGAAGAACTAGCAATGTGTCAAAGAGTCGTGTGTTCATTGTTTCTTCAAAAAAGTACTAGCGATTAGGGAAAAAAGCTCTTCATTGTTTGCACAGAAAAAAAAAAAAAAACTAACGGTCAGGTCAAGAGTCGTTAGTTCGGTTGAAAGAGATGTAATCTTTTTGAGACTCTATATCTCATGGTTTTAAGTCGAAGATAATATGGATAAATATCCGAAAAACAACAATTCTACCAATTCTTTCTCTTTATACTGATGTGTATTGTTTTACGAGGACCGTTCATTAATGTAATACAAATGGGTATTAAGATAAAAATAGCAGGTTTCCGGGGATAATTTTCTTTAAAAACATCTGAATTCACAAATCTTTAGCTTTAGAAACAAAAATATCTAGAGATTTGTGAATTGCCAGATCTATGTGAGCTTGACTTGAGGCTGTGAGTTATTATTAAAGATTGATAAGTGGCTGTATAAGAGTTCAAAAGACCAGTAAAAGATAACAATTCTTAACACACACTTTTAGTTTAAACTTTTCAAATTTACAATACAAATATACAAGCTTTTCCTATATCTATGCTATTTTAAAGTGTAGAATAAAGAACCATCCCGATGCCATAGTGACCTAAACAAGAATGAATTCTTTACTGGAGAGAAAGGGAATGTACATCCTCATAATGAAATGTTGACCACAGACAATGTTAATAAGTTACACCTATTTTAGGGATGTCTGATTGCCAACAGTAGATGACAAGGAAGTTGGTTTCGTCATTCCCTCAGTATGATGAGCAATTCATCATCTTTTTATTGCGTATTGTTATTGGTCTGGAGATTCTCCTTCCTGATGTGTTGTTACAACCACAATTTATTTTAATAGCAATCCTCCTGGCGGTGAAAAAAAAAACTATATTCTCAGCTAGATAGGTTATGGAACTAGTACAAGCATTACTTTTATCAATATCTTATCTAACTAGTATACAGTTAAACCTGTCTATAACGCCCCTCTCTAGCGCCCGATTTTAAATACGTAGTACGATGCGATTTACATTAAAAGTGACCTGTCTATAGCACCTCCTCTCTATAGCACCATATTTTGGTGAGTCCCAAGAGGGGGCGCTATAGACAGGTTTAACTGTATTGTTTTCTATTCACAAATCGTAGATAAAAAATTAAGCATTAAAGGTATTTTAATGCTATTTTAATCTTGTTACCCAAAGATGATTGGTTCCCAGACAATAAAATTCACAGCAGGAATGAATAAGTTCTGAAGACTTTGCTTGTAATCCGAAATTTAAAAACGTAAACGGGTAATTTAATCTTCAAAATAAACTAGAATCTTCCTTCCATATACGTCTATCTTCATTTAAGCATCTATTTCTCTTAGATCCGAACTATTTTCTCTGATATGCATATGTAGTTCAGATGTAGAGTATGGAATATACTAGCGAGGAAAACTATCTATTTTGTTGCGAAAGGTGTTGGCCATTTGTGGTGAAGTGTTAACAAACCTTGGAGCTTTATAATTACAGTTAAACCTGTCTATAGCGCCCCCTCTAAATAGCGCCTCCCTTTCTATAGCGCCCGATTTTAAATACGTAGTACGATGCGATTTACATTAAAAGTGACCTGTCTATAGCACCCCCTCTCTATAGCACCCTATTTTGGTGAGTCCCAAGAGGGGGTGCTATAGACAGGTTTAACTGTATCTAGTTTTTAATAATATCTTCAACTTTGTAATTTGTCACTGTGAGTATTTTTATTAGTCAAATTTATTAGAAATACGATTAGATAAGATGGAGAAATGTTATGAAAGCCCCTATTTCCTCAATTTGATGTTTGCGGAAGAGCGATTGCTCGAAACATATTATATATTTATAATTGTATGTATTTCCACTGTCCTCAAATCTTATGTCCATAGTTCATTTAAAATACCCATTACAAAAGTCTAACATCAGTATTAGTATAGAAGGAAAACCGAAGAATGCAATATAACAGCGGTATGGTAGATTAAACTGGCGATACCGCTGGGAGTGTTCACCACTGATGAGCCAGGCTCTGCCATTAATTTTTCATTGCAGTAAGGGCAGTAGAAAATTGTTTAATTTTTAAAATAATCATACGTGTCTATAATAGTTTCGAATTCTCATATTTACAATTTCTTTGTCATTCAAAAGAGTTATCATTAATATATAAGCTGGTGATCTTGTCAGCTTATCCACTAAGGTTTTTTTAAAGAAGTATTTTAGGGTTGATTCAATTTTGCATATGAGTTGATCTTAATTATCAGTATGGTCAGATTTAGAGTGACTTAGTTAATATTTCTATGAAGATTCAAATGAGTAGCTCTTTGAATCTGGATTCCAGGCTGCTTGCCATCTCTTCCAAGCTTTATTCTTCTTCTGATACTACACTACTATGCGACTTGATTTACATCAATGTAAATAATTAATAAGTTACTTTAGAATATAACTCATTGTAAATAGCTCAACATGATCAACTTTATCTCTCCACGATACTAATTATTATGGATAACTTCATTAAATCAACTTCCATCATTGCTAAACATACTGTAAATAACTACCTTGCGATTTTTTCTATCTGCTTATGTTGTTGCTTGTTTGTTTAATGTATATTTTTATTCAATGCTTTTTCTTAATTGTTTATTTTCTTTTTGACAATTCTGTTACCTACTCTACTACAATATAAATTATTGTAAATAGTTTCACGCGCAATTATCTAGATCGGATATAGCGTGTCTTATTTGCAACTGGTGATAAATAAATTATTCTTCAGATTGCGCTAAAAAAATAGTTTATTCTATACATTTATGAAAAAATGCGTCTTCATTATAATTACACTGATAGACAAAACTTAAGGAAGTTGTACCTTATAGCATTATATATCGGGATTCAGAAAATATCTCTCAGAGTTATTTTCTGAATCCCGATATATATGCTATAAGGTACAACTTCCTCAAGTTTTGTCTATCAGTGTTATCAGCGCTAATTATTTTGTATTACTTTTTAAAACAAAGACACATTTCTACAAACATTATAAACGGAAGATAAAAATATTGGATTACTTCATAGCTTAAAAAGATTTGTATTTATGCAAAATATCAGCAATTTTACACTAATGAGAGCATTTCCAATTAAAAATGAAACATTGTTTTTATCTACAAGGTTTTCCTAAAAGTTCGTAAATACCTGTAACAAATTCCAAATTTATATAAAACGTTGTTTTTCTTATTACTGGGCGAATAATATTATTACGGCGAATATACATAATAATACATAATACAATTACTTTATACATAACGGCGAATAATATTGGTATTTTGATTTTTTGCAAATGTTTACGAACATTTGGGAAAACCTTGTAATTTTAGCATATATAGAGTTCGAGATAGGATTGTGATTTGAATGGATAGAGAAAAAAAGGGCCAGATGATTTATCGACGTTGTTCTTACACTAGATATCGTTTTAGATCAAGTCCAATTTGATAGAAGGTATTTGAAAGTTTCTGTGGTGGTGGTGTCTAAGTCCATGGAGCAGATCAGATCGGTCCATGCACCCTGATCACAATACCGGCCAACTGAGGTGGTGGTGGTGTCTTGTCCATGGAGCAGATCAGATCGGTCCATGCACCCTGATCACAATACCGGCCAACTGAGGTGGTGGTGGTGTCTTGTCCATGGAGCAGATCAGATCGGTCCATGCACCCTGATCACAATACCGGCCAACTGAGGTGTCTTGTCCGTATGGATGTCCTCTTCTGGATTGACGTCTGCCATATAGAGGACTGCAAGGATTGCCGGGTATATATGGTCCGGAGTGAGTTGGGTGTCGTGACAGTTATTGCTGTTCCTGTAGGATCTAGTCATGTCTGGTTTATCTTCATTCTTTTAAAAATCCTGTTACGATTCTTGAAATTGTTGTTGTTAATTCTCTGTTATTGTTGAACTGGCATATAAGCTGGCCTTCCTTAGTTGTAGTGGTGTCTTGTCCATGGAGCAGATCATATCGGTTCATGCACCCTGACCATAATACTGGCTAACTGAAGTCCCTTGTCCGCATGGATGTCCTATTCGAAAGTTTATATACAAATAGTAATGTTGGTGTTTGCAACGATAGTTTGAAGTTATGACAAGTTAAAAGTTTGTTCGCTTTATATCACCATTACGGTGCCTAAACCAGCTACTATCTTCATACCTTACATAGTGCTTGCTATTCTAGGGAGATAAAAATAACAGAAAATGGTTTGAAAAAAGAATATTAAGAAATATTTGTATATACCGGTGCATGATACCCTGAGGTTGTTGTCCTAAATTGTAGCTTGTTTCTTATCCCAAGTACACATGATTCAGGCTATGCCAAACATGGTAGGTAGGGTTACACGACATGCAGAAATGGTTCGAAATTTGTACGATGCCATATCTCCGTTTAGTTACTTGCATTCAAATAGGGTAATGGACACACTCTCTCTCTCTTTTCCATGATTCGGAAATGATTAAAGCAATTTATTATTTTTTAAAAAACTTCTTCAATTCAATGATTTCAAATCCAGATTACTGTTGCTAAATATGTAAATTTAGACCACCAACTATCCTTTAGTTTCAAGCGAAAGAGATTCCATAAGAAATCCTAGAAAGCGCTAATTAATGATAACTGTGAAGGAGCAAAAAGAGAAGACTCACCAATAGAATGGGCTGGAATTGTGAGTTGACCTTGGCTCGGAATTTCGGACAATGCACTGCAGTCGGGATATGCTTGAGTGGGCCACCCGTGCTGACCACGCGCCCTGACCCCAGGGGCAGCCCACGAATTGGAAATCTCATTGTTGCTTGTGTCTGGAGTCCGTTCCAATTCATTACGCTCCGTAGCTTATCAATAAGACTTAAGTGTCGCATTGCCCCTGAAAGGAATAACAGAAATTCAGGCCATCTCACTGAATCCAGACATTGGAGGTCTACTTTGTGTTTTGATATAGTTTTTATAATTGAAATTAATCTAAGAGAGAAAGAAATGATTCAAATATAGAATCCTATACACACAATGCTCAAATTGTCGGCGTTAGGTAACAAGGAATGTTCTTGGCTTGCATGTAGAGGACCAACGCTTCAAAGAGATTCATCCATAACTACAGTACTGGGGAAAATAGCATTCAATGATTTCGACGTGACTGTATTTATATGAATCAAACAAATGTAACATGTTTCCGGAGATGAGTTTATTTTATCTTTATTAAGCGTATCCTCTAACTTTTGGGCATCTCTGTCCTTCTACAGTGATACATAGAAACTATAGAAAGAAAAACCTGTAGAAGGGCAGAGATGCCCGAAAGCTTGAGATAACGTTTAATTAAGATAAAAGAAACACATCTCCAGAAACCTGTAGAATTTGTTTGATTAATATCTAGGAGATTTAAATCAATCTATTTATATGAACTAACTATTTTTTTAAGTCTTATTTTTATTCTACTAGAAATTTATGAGAGACAGAAAATATTGTAATTTTCAATCAGATATGGTCTATTTCTAGTTCAAACTATAATTGTACTAAAGCCCGGAAAATATTTGAATTTTCATTCAGATTTGGTCTATTTCTGGATTAAGCAAGAATTGTACTAAAGTCCAGAAAATTTAGTAATTTTCAATCCGAAATCACGAATAGGCACGCTGTAATCCAGGCAGTAGAACCTGATTAAAACAACCTTTTTTATAATAACAGCTTGGTTAGAACACCAAAACTCCAAAGTCTCAAATTGAATTGTTATACTCTATTTAAAGATGACAATCTTAACATTAAGTTTGAAAAGACTCCGTTAAAGAACTCAGAATCTGTAGTTATGAGCCCAACTCTCCTTAAAGAACCAATATCATAGCAGCGATATTTGGCATATCTTGTAAGTGAAACAGCTATTCTTATAGACACCAATCGCAAACGCGTATTCAGCAACATTCCTTCAAGGATTCCTGCGTGTATAAGGAAGAAGTACATTTGACAAAAGTTACTTTGTACGGTTTACATACAAAGAAAAAACTAGGGCCTGAATTAAAAGTAACTTAACACAGAGAAAACTCAGAAACACAACAAAATAAAAAGAAAAGACGTAAATAAAACCACTCGATTAGTTTTAACAAAACTAATACTTATCTTTTATTACAACGCTGATAAGGAGCGGACCGGAGTTACACAGGTATACGAGGAGATCACCATACAAGCACACAGAGAACGCTTTAAACGTCTCCACACAATCACCTCTCGTCGATTCCTCACATCCCGTTTCAACATTCTTTTATGTACAAACATGGCCACATTCGTCCAATGAGAAGACGTGGGAGATCACTTAACAAATAAACAACATTCTTTCCACATAACTGAGAATATTAAAACCGCTGATGTTTGTCAAATAATTTGACACATTTTCTTAAATATGGCAATAACAACTGAAGTTAAATACATTGCAACGAATGTCTCACGATAGACAAAGCCTACTTTTAGTCTCTTCAAGTGAAGATTTGGACATTCAACCAAGCATAGATGCTGTCAAAGATCAAATTTGCCTACACTACGGTTCAACCCTAGAATGCATAAACATGCGTCGGACCTAGAGGCTGTTGGGTTCTACGCTGTCTGGAGTATAGGAGCTCCATCTATACTTCCTTCCTGTGTTGAATCTGTATGAGACTGGTTGTCTTAGCTGTACTCGTATATGTGTATAAAATTTAAACGTGAAAAATACACTCGATAACTTATAAAATAAAATCTAATCGAGAATGAAATACTTTAGTTTCTGAAATATTTTAGCACGATAAGTCATATGTTCTAATTGAGAAAGATCGAGCGATGTATTATACTTAATACAAGGTTGTTTCAAAAGTTTGTAAAAACTTGAAAAAAATTGAAATAACAATATTATTCGCTGTTATGTATAATGTCTTTGTATTATGTATAAGGTAATTGTATTGTGTATTCGCCGTAATAATATTATTCGCCAAGTAATAAGAAAAACAACGTTTTAAGAAAAACACGAACTTTTGGGACAACCTTATATGTGCTAGATATTAAAAAATGAATAAAATTTAAACATGCGTCGGTCCTGGAAGCTGTTGGGCTCTGCGCTGTCTGGAGTATAGGAGCTCTATCTATACTTCCTTCCTATGTTGAATCTGTATAAGACCGGTGGTATTAATAAAGCTGTAGATGTGTGTGTAAAATTTAAACGTGAGAAATACACTCGATAACTTATATATTAAAATCTAATCGGGCAAGAAATACTTTAGTTTCTGAAATATTTTAACACGATAAGTCATATCGGCCCAAAGTTATCTCAAGTTCTCCTTGTGAGAGGATAAGGTTTCCCACGAGGTTCGAAACTGTGATAAGATTGATTTTTTTTCCAGAATTGTGATTAAAGAGTTGGAGTTCTCTCTACACCCGACAAGATAGCGGGTCTCGCGGGTGGAAGACTCACTTATACTATATTGATCTATAAACGGTTTCTGAAATTACCAAGATATACACCCTGATTAAAAAATGGGCATAAATTAAACTTTTGAAAATAGAGCAATCTATAAATAAATCTTTAATTAAAAAAGCATATATTGGATCAAATAAATGATATTTTGATCCAATATATGCCTTTTTAATTAAAAATAAATTTAACTATTCAACAGGTTTCTGGAGATGAGTTTCTTTTCATTTTATTAAAGCAGTCTCAAGCTTTCGGGCATCTCTATCCTTCTACAGGAGAACATAAATAAAATGAATAATTTATTCATTTATTTATGTTCACCTGTAGAAGGGCAGATATGCTTGAGACTGTTTTAAAAATATGAAAAGAAACACATCTCCAGAAACCTATTGAATTGTTTAAATAATATCATATGTAATTCTATTTTGGTTTTGAAAAACAGATTCGTTAAAATGAATCATTTGACTAATTTGAAGAACCGACATATAGTTTAAAGAAAAGCGTTTGCCTTTATTACAACTTGTATATATTTCGAGATAGGATATCATCCAATTTTTCTGAGAGAAGTACCAAGCTTCAATTACTCCTGAGAAATACACTACTTTGTTCTTCACAGGCAAAGGACCCTTTTTAAGGTTTCTCTTTGACTTGAGAGTTATAAATGATCCAAAATGTGAATGCTTTTTCTAGATGTTGAAACACCAGATCATCTTTTGTTGGCTTGCCCTCTGACTAACCAAATTGTACTTGCTTACTTTGACATAATGCCAAATCATCTTTCTGTCTATACCCAATCTTATGAACACTTTGGCAAGTTTAGAGCTATTTGTACAAATATTTATAAATCACTACTAATTCATCGTGTAAATAATTAACGATATATATGTAAATAATTCTAATATAGCACAATAGTCTGATAGACTTCGTGCTTCTATAATATAATAAAATAAAATACATTTAAAAAAAATATCATCCAATGGTGGTTTTTATACTGTTTATTGATTGTCTATTATCATTTTTTTAAAACCTAAATGTTCTCCAATTTGTACGTTCACTCTATGATTTATCTTTCCTCGGCGTGGAACTGAGGAGTGTTCAAGAAGACCTTGTCTGGAGGAGAACTCTCTCATTGGGGAAGTCTTCCTTGCTGAAGAAATTTGTACAGTACACAACTATTTTTTTTGAAAATAGAGCAATCCATAAATAAATATTTAATTAAAAACCATATATTGGATCAAAATATCATTTATTTCACCAATAATTTAGTTGGCTGAACGCCAACCTTTATCAAGGTATTATAACATTTTAATGTGTGTAGAGATTGAAAGGTTTTGGATTGTCTCAACAGCTACTGTTGAATTTGGGACAGTGTGGGGAAGTAATTTCTGAAGTGGGGAGAAAATCGAAGAAAAATATTTTATGAGAGGGTAAAGTTATAATACACCTTGATAAAGGTTGGCGTTCAACCAACTGAAATATTGGTAAAATAAATGATATTTTGATCCAATATATGCCTTTTTAATGAAAAATAAAAATAAACAACTATATATATTCCCCTACATTTTATCTACTATTTTTACTATTTTATTATATATATTTTCCACCTTTGTAATAATTGATTAGAATAATTAATACAATTGTTTATAATGTCAACTCTATATGATTTAGCTTGTAAATTTCAGAGAGGCCACGAATGGAATAGTGACTGTGTGCTTCTTCACTAACGGCCTGTGTTTGCCGCCGGAAATAATTCCAACATGGAAACCGGGATATCCATCACGATTGGCGGTGGAAATTTTATACGGTGCTAAATAAAGAAAATACCATGATGAATCCTATTGTTTCTTATCTCCTTGTGTAAAGATTACACGAATTCCATGAGTTTATGATCCTCGAGCTGTTTTATTATAATCAACGGCCTCTGCGGCCTATAATCATCACCAACGACAACCACACTAATACGATAAACAACAATGAAATCATCACTAACATACCACTATCAGCAATGAAACTAATACTATAAGCAACAAAAATAAAATCAACAATGAAACTAATACCCTAAACAACAATGAAATCATCCCTAACATACCACTATCAGTAATGAAACTAATATCCTAAACAACAATAAAATCATCACTAACACACCACCGCCAACAATAATATTAACAACACAAACATTGGTACCATCACTAACATACCATCACCAACAATGAAACTAATACCCTAAACAACAATAAAATCAACAATGAAACTAATGCCCTAAACAACAATGATATCATCCCTTACATACCACTACCAACAATGAAACTAATACCCTAAACAACAATGAAATCATCACTAACTTATCATCAGCAATGAAACTAATACTCTAAACAACAATAAAATCAACAATGAAACGAATACCCTAAACAACAATAAAATCAGCAATGAAACTAATGTCCTAAACAACAATGATATCATCCCTTACATACCACTACCAACAATGAAACTAATACCCTAAACAACAATGAAATCATCACTAACATACCACTATCAGCAATGAAACTAATACTCTAATCAACAATAAAATCAACAATGAAACTAATACCCAACAACAATGATATCATCCCTTACATACCACTACCAACAATTAAACTAATACCCTAAACAACAATGAAATCATCACTAATATACAACTATCAGCAATGAAACTAATACTCTAAACAACAATAAAATCAACAATGAAACTAATGCCTTAAACAACAATGATATCATCCCTTACATACCACTACCAACAATGAAACTAATACCCTAAACAACAATGAAATCATCACTAACTTATCATCAGCAATGAAACTAATACTCTAAAACAACAATAAAATCAACAATGAAACTAATACCCTAAACAACAATAAAATCAACAATGAAACTAATATCCTAAACAACAATGATATCATCTCTAACATACCACTACCAACAATGAAACTAATACCCTAAACAACAATGAAATCATCACTAACTTATCATCAGCAATGAAACTAATACTCTAAACAACAATAAAATCAACAATGAAACTAATACCCTAAACAACAATAAAATCAACAATGAAACTAATATCCTAAACAACAATAAAATCAACAATTAAAATAATACCCTAAACAACAATAAAATCAACAATGAAACTAATACCCAAAACAACAATGATATCATCCCTAACATACCACTATCAACAATGAAACTAATACCATAAACAACAATAAAATCATCACTAACATATCATCAGCAACAATAATATCACCAACACATACCACTAGCACCAACACCAACAATGGTGCCATCACTATATAGCAGAAATATCACTATTACTACTAACATAACCAACAACAATGTCGCAATGACAATTTAAGCCACAGAAAACAATATTCTCACCACTAGTCTCACGACAAACGCCAAATTCAGTTATAGATATATATTATTTTCTGGTATCAACATTTTTATTACACTATTTATATAAAAAAGAAATATTTGATTATAATATACAAAATTCCTATACTCTGGTATAGTAATAATCTCTTAAAATATTTCCTTATAAAACAGGCTCAAATCACATAGTAACAAGGTTTAAGAAAATGGAATATAAAAGATTTCATTCAATTTGAATACAAATTATACTATTTTATATGCAATTATAATACAATATAATGCGGCTTATGATTGTAGAATGGCATTTGACAATTATCCCGCAAATGTTTCTTTTGAACAAAAATTCGAAATTTATTTTAAGGAGAAATAACGATTATTTCTATCCTTAGGGATGAAGTATGAAAGGATGAATTGTGTAGAGTAATAATAAACGTCCCATCCCTGGATACTTTATTTTTCCGTTTATCATTACCCTTCACAATTCATCCTTTCATACTTCATCCCTAAGGTTAGAAATAATCGTTATTTCTCCTTTGAAAAATTGCAATTTTTGTTCGAAAAGAAACATTTGCGGTATAATTGTTAAATATCGATCTACAACCATAAGCCGCATTATATTAAAATATACAAGTATCAGAGTCATCAACAATCAATTCTGTCATCGTTTGCTTTTGTGAATGGAATAAATACCCAAATATGGACATTTCTTATAAGAATCGGTGGTTCAGTGGTAGAATGCCAGCCTGCCACGCGGGCGGCCCGGGTTCGATTCCCGGCCGATGCATATTTTTTTTTTTTACAATTTTTAAAACTCATTTATATTATTAAAATATACAAGTATCAGAGTTATCAATTCTGTCATCGTTTGCTTTTGTGAATGTATGTAAATAATGGATTTCATATTTTTATTAATTTTTGTTCTGGCCTTTATTTGTCAAAATCTATTTTTAAAAATCGTTTAAAATACAGTCGCAATCATTAGCGAAAACATATGTTTGCATAATATTTCCATATGCTCTTTTATTTTTTTTACAGAAAAATATTTACATGCCAGTATTTTGGATTAATTTTTTCATAAACCTTTTTTTTTTTTATTCTTACTGAGAAGATGGGCATTGCAGTCAGGATTCTTTACAGTCAGTCACTCAACTCAGGCAATTTCAAAGGTTAATGGGGGTTTGGTGGAAAAGCTGCCGTCTATTTAAACTATATTAATTTTGAAACAACTAAATGGATTGCAAAAAATAATTAAATCAAATATCTAAACACTAATATAATACAATTTTTGCCATTACACATTTTTTCCTGTAGTTTATGTGTTTCTTCTGTATTGCTATTCTATGGCACTTCTACTATTTATTATTGATGTACTTTCAATATGAAGGATACTTCACTCGGGGGATTTCTCGGGCGAAGCCGGGTCATTCTTCTAGTTGTATTATAAATCATACAATTTCTATTATATTTAACCGAAATCGAATAAATTCGGTAAGGAAAATGGCCATAAATGGTAATGTTTATCAGGAATTGGGTTTACCTGAGAAGATGCGGTCCCTTATCCCAACAAGTGATACAACAATATATAGTACCATAGAATGTCGGCCATTGTGTAAGTTACCAACAGCTTCAATTGGATTGTTTCCTTCGGTAGGACCAATTTCTAAAGATACAAAGGATCAAATTCTCTTTAATATACTCTGAATAACCTTACATAAGTAAAATTCCTTGCCAAAACCTTAACTTGCAACCAGAAATATATTTTAAAGCCTTCAAAAGGCTTTAAGAGAGTCCTTTATAATATCAACTCTGAAACGGAATTAAACTAATAAACGGAATTACAATACAAGGTTGTCCCAAAAGTTCGTAATCACTTGCAAAATATTGAAATACCAATATTATTCGCCGTTATGTATAACTAGACGAATGGCCCGGGCAACGCCCGGGGTTTACCCGAGTGCGAATATATTCTAAAAACGTTGACTTGGGTGGTCGCTATTAACAGGGTGGTCTGTATAGACAGGTGGATGTATCACACAGCTGATAACAGGGTTGTCTAGAGTGGTCGCTATAGACAGGGTGGTCTGTATAGACAGGTTTATGAGAGAGGCACAAACTTACAGGTTGTTGACGCCGCAATCCCCAGAGAGAGTGTTTTTTGTTGCATCATGCTGTGACTCACACGACGACCCAAGGTCAACAGGGGTGGAGCAGCAAGCTTAAGTCTATCACCGTCTGGCGGCGCTGCTTGCGAGTTATATCTACAATTCTGCAAATAACTCTAAGGATATTCAAGATATTCAAGAAATTATTTTTCGAAAACCTTTCCGGGGATATACCTAATAATATCCCAGAATTTCATGGCGATTGGATGTATGGTTTTTGAATAACAGGGTTGTCTAGAGGGGGGCAAGGAGGACACGTGTTCCCTTGCAGCCAATGAGCGCGCATTCTATCCGTGAGCTTCAGACAAACAGACAAACAGACAAACAAACAGACAGAATAAGGCAAATATAAGTAGATGTCTTTGTATTATGTATAAAGTAATTGTACTTTTTTTAATAGAGCAATTCATAAATAAATCCTTAAATAAAAAGGCATATATTGGATCAAAATATCATTTATTTTACCAATATTTCATTTGGCTGAACGCCAACCTTTATCAAGGTATTATAACATTTTAATGTGTATCAACAACAAACTCAGCGCCACATAACATAATAAAATATTCTATTGACGTTATGTGGCGCTGAGTTTGTTGTTGACGCACATTTAAAATGTTATAATACCTTGATAAAGGTTGGCGTTCAGCCAACTGAAATATTAGTAAAATAAATGATATTTTGATTCAATATATGCCTTTTTATTTAAAGTAATTGTATATGATGTATTATAATGTATTCGCCGTAATAATATTATTCATCAAGTAATAAGAAAAAAAACTTTTAAAGAAAAACACGAACTTTTGGGACAACCTTATAATATTAACTCTGAAACGAAGTGAATAGAATAAACGGAATTCCAATAATTATTGGCGTGTCACATACATTGCAGGTGCATTCGATACCATCTTCTGGAGTTTTAGAATGAAAACGCTGAAATTGATTTCATTAAAAAAACGAATAAACCTTTTAAAAAAGTCTTAAAATTATCTTCGCATCTAATAAGTATCAAGGGTATTAGAGGCATAATAAACTATGAGGTTAGAAAAAGCAAAATTTAGCATTTTATTGAATGAATAGAGAAAAAATAACCAAGGTCTTATATATAAATCCAATCTAATGAAATTATTGGACTTGGTGGAGAAATATATAAATAATATTCACATATATAAAGCCTAAGGAAAGTGAATCAACTTGTACATTCTCAGAGCAAAAGAGAAAATATCATTTTTCAAAGTAGATTAAAGAAATTAATATGTAACATCAACGGGGTATAAGAATCGAGGACTCACGTTAAAACATGCCTACTAGTCTACTTATATAATTGCCTTATTCTGTCTGTGTGAAGTTCACTGTGTGAAGTTCACGGATAGATTTTGGTCAGAATGGATAAAATAAAAAAAGTGTCAAGGGATGGGAATCGAACCCACGACCTTCCGCTTACCGGGCAGATGCCATGACCACTAGGCTATCCTGGACATATTTTTCCGTTCATAAAGTTAATATATATGATGCCAATATATATAATAATTGTATAAACGAATGCAAGACAAAATCACCGCGAATGTTTCTTTTTTTTAAGGCAATTTTTTTTAAGGCAATTATCGTTTTGCACAATTACTTAATCTTTTAAAATAAATAACAATACTTAAATGAAAATATGTTTCTTTAAATAAAATTAAATAAACTTTTAAATCGGTAATCTTTATGAGAACCTTTAAATATATATAAGTACCTTTAATCGATAATCTTTATAAGAATAAAATATGTAATTCATTAAATAGAATCATATAATAAATATAAAAAATATACGCACTCAGGTAAAACCCGAGGCCGGGCCCGGGCCATTCGTCTAGTTCTTACATATCTGAATTTAGAAACAAAAGCAAACCGAAAGAATTCGAACACTTTCTGAACCATTCATGACAGAATTCGTGATACTTTTTATTATGATAGCCAAGGAAGAGTACAAAAATCCTGGGTATGTGTAGAGATAGCAAAGTAAAACCTTTGACTGACGCAAACTGATTATTATAAACACGTTAAAACATGCCTGATGGTTCTTACATATCTGAATTTAAAAACAAAAGCAAACCGAAAGAATTCGAACTGTGCTCCTACTCGTTGTACATTACTATCTGTATGCTTGATATATATATATATATAACTATTTTAGAGGCGTAATATTCTTTTTAAAATAAAACAATTTCTACTGTCCTTACTGCGATGGAAAAATTAAAGGGAGGGCCTGGCTCATCAGTGGTGAACCCTCCCAGCGGTTTCGCCAGTTTAAATAGTTTTATAATTTGATAACTAGGGATAGAATTTAAATCGATATTCACACACATACACAGTAGAACCTCCCTTTAGCCGACACCCAGCTAGCGGAAACCTCTCTACAAAGCACAGTTTTCATTTGCAAAATAACCATTTTTACAATTTAGCACTTCTCCGGTAAGATGACACCTCTTTCTAAAGGACACTTTAGCTCTGAAATTAGGTTTCCTATACAGGGAGGTTCTACTGTACATCTTTATTAAGACTACCGGTCTTATACAGATTCACCATAGGAAAGAAGCATATATGGAGATTCTATACTCCAGGCAGCGCAGAGCCCAACAGCCTCCAGGTCACCGCATCTCCAGTGGCCACAGAATCCACCGTGTATAGATTAGTGTATCACTGAAAAGGCGAGTGTGAAATCATCTGCGTTTAAATCTTCACTTTCCTCATCCAAATGGACAACGATATTCGATGTTAAACCGATATTCAGTATTGAGAGTAATAGTTATCATTGATATTGAGTAAAAGAGTGAAAACGAGGGATAAGAACGTGTGATGTACGGCCAGCTAAAGGCTTACATCGTGTCTACCGTGAGTAAGTTACTATCGCTATCGGCCAGATAGAGCGCTGCCGTATCGCGAGCAGAATGAATTGTGCCATCTTATCCCTAGCACGATGGTGGGGGTCGCTGCACCGCCATTCCAACCTATGTCACTGCAGCTACAGCTTAATTAACATTGGACAAATCACATGCACCTAGTAATTTGAATCAACCTCTTTCTTTTTGCACTTCCTAGCATTATTTAAACGTAAATAAAAATAGAAAAACTATCTCCAAACTTTTAAAATTTGAAAATACCACAATTGAAATTCTTAACCTTTGAGAGAAAACTTTATCTCAAATGCCGTGGACGGGAATTACATTAAGAAAATTGAAGTTTCTAGTTTTAATTAATATAGTTTTTATTGCTCTTATTGTTTTGGAATGTTCTATATTTGTGCCATTGGTTTAGTGGTTGTAATTCTAAAGATATATTGGACTTTTGATAATATGTATGTAAATAATATTTATTTCTTGTATAATTTAATGCTCTAAAATGTAATTTTAAATAACTTTCACTCTCTCTCTAAAACTAGAAATAATTTGTATACATATTTAAAAACTATGTACATAAAATAGTTTAAACATTTACACGCAAATATCCACATAGGATATAGCGTGTGTTTTTTGTAATAAATAAATACATTTAAAAATCCGAGGAAGATTTCCTTGTAAAAAAATATAATTTTATTGATTCAAGTTTTTGGGGCTTGGAGCCCTTTTGCAAGAGTAAGGTTAACAGCGTTATAATTAATTATACTCCAGTAGAAGAGCTTTAAAGCCTGAAAGCTTGATTTATATTATATTTTTTACAAGAAAATCTTCCCTGGATTGAATTTTTACTCTCTAGTGATATTATACAAGGGATTTTATTATTTTCAGAATTGTTTCTTAAGTTTTGTCCATGAGTGTACATATGGGTAAGCTTCCAGTCTATCTACAACAGATTCAATATTAACTAATGGTAACATAATATTCAACCATTTGAATTATTTAAAAGTACAAAATAGAAAAACGATCTACAAACTGTTAAAATTTGAAAGGACACATCCACAATTGAAATATAAAGTATACAAAGTTATAAGTAAATAAAACAAAGCATCAAGGGCTGCGTTTCTTTATTAAATAAATATATACGAGCTTTCGGGCACATACGCCCTTCTACAGGAATTAATAAAACAGTAATCCAACTAGTTTGAAATAAGATTTGTTTATAAATTTAACGTGCATATCCACGATACACGTGCATTTCAACTTGCAAGGTATCCCATCAGACATGTGATATCTTATACTGTGATTGAATTATTATTATTATTATTATTATTTATTTTTATCTTATTTTATTTAAGTCAATTGAATTACATGTCTGATGGGATATCTTGCAAGTTGAAATGCACGTGTATCGTGGATATGCACGTTAAATTTATAAACAAATCTTATTTCAAACTAGTTGGATTACTGTTTTATTAATTCCTGTAGAAGGGCGTATGTGCCCGAAAGCTCGTATATATTTATTTAATAAAGAAACGCAGCCCTTGATGCTTTGTTTTATTTACTTATAAATCGTACAGGGTTTTTTCAATTGATACAAAGTTATGTTAAAGAGGTACTGGGACCAACTCGGGCATGATTATCAGGCCTTCTCAATGAGTGTATAGCAAGACAGGCAATTCTAAGTGCATGGCGGAATGCACCAAGGGCAGCTCGATATCAAGACATATCAGTATAAGGTAAGATTACACAGTACAAAAATAAGATAAGTTTCTTTATAGTCTTAGAAGTTTCGAATATATATTTCGGAGTTACTGAGCGATATATTAGAATTTTGGTTGTATTCTATTTTTTGGTGTTCAAACAAAAATAGCAATATACATGGTTTAACGTGATAGCAGCACAGATTCATGGCGAGAAGATTATGCAGTTGGTGGTGGTGGTGTCTTGTCCATGGAGCAGATCAGATCAGTCCATGCACCCTGATCACAATACCGGCCAACTGAGGTGGTGGTGGTGTCTTGTCCATGTAGCAGATCAGATCGGTCCGTGCATCCTGATCACAATACCGGCCAACTGAGGTGGTGGTGTCTTGTCCATGGAGCAGATCAGATCAGTCCATGCACCCTGATCCCAATACCGGCCAACTGAGGTGGTGGTGGTGTTTTGTCCATGTAGCAGATCAGATCGGTCCGTGCATCCTGATCACAATACTGGCCAACTGAGGTGGTGGTGGTGTTTTGTCCATGTAGCAGATCAGATCGGTTCGTGCATCCTGATCACAATACTGGCCAACTGAGGTGGTGGTGGTGTCTTGTCCATGTAGCAGATCAGATCGGTTCGTGCACCCTGATCACAATACCGGCCAACAAAGGTGCCTTGTTCGTATGGATGTCCTCTTTTGGATTGATATTATGCTGTTTATTTGATGGAATCAGCTAGGAGTGGTATGTTATGAGCTGCTACAACCGAACGAAAGGATCACAAGGGAGGTCTACCGAAGACAATTGATGCGTTTGAGACGAGCATTGCGAGAAAAACGGCTGCAATACGCCAATAGACACGACAAAGTTATTTTGTAATATGATAATATTCAGCCACATGCTGCTGCACCCGTTTAAACGTACTTAGAAACGCTCAAATGGAAAGTCTTACTCAACCCGCCGTATAGCCCAAACATTACTCTTTCCAATTATTATCTCTTCCGATCAATGCAACATGGCCTGGCTGACAATGGCTTCTCCAACTACCATGAAGTCAAAAAATAGATCAATGAATGGATAGCGGCCAAAGATTACACAGGACAAATAAGATAAGTGAAATAAGATGAAATATACACACGATCACTGTCCATTGTAATATTTGTTTATTTATTCCCTTAGATTTATTCCCTTATCTTATTTGTCCTGTGTAATCTTGGCCGCTATCCATGCATTAATCTATTTTTTGACTTCATGGTAGTTGGAAAAGCCATGGTCAGCAAGGCCATGTTTCCGCGATGGTATCCGTAAATTGCCAGAAAGATGGGAAAAAGTAGTGGCTAGCGACGGACAATACTTTGAACATTGAATGTCTAACCAATTTTTCACAATAAATCTTCAATTTTAGAAAAAGAATAGCACGAATTTATTTATGCTCCTAATATAAATCTGACGTTATTTGCACCGCAATATATTTCAGTCACAACAGGAGCATGGCAATGTGTTTATTGCCAATAATTCAGTTTTCAAACCAATCAAAACTAGTGACCAATTCAGCTGCCGCTGAGCCATACTTTTCATTCAACAAACTCAGTCATTCCAACATGGAGACAGACATGGAACTACTAAAACCCTAAGATATCTTAAATATTATTATCACATCAACTTATATATAACACCATTCATTGCTTAAAATTTAGAAAAAAATTCAATGATACATTTTTTTATAATAAAAGAATTTCTTAGTTTCTTAGTATATTCTCAGCATAGCCTTTCTGATTTATTTCACTTTTCATAAACAGATCTGCATCTTCTAATAGCAATGTTACTTAGGATCGTTAATGCCTTTATTTTCTATCTTCATACAGTTTCTATGGAAAGATTTGAAGACGTGTGGTTAATAAGTGTGTCCCAGATCCATGTCCCACGGTCGGTAGTATCATTTGGTCAAGAAAGACAGGGCAATGAACGAACGTAAGGTCAGGATGGGTCAAAATGGAATTAACTCAGGGATTGAAATAGATTTTAATGATGCAGCTGTCACCTCAGACAATGGTTCTCACAGAAACAGCGTTAATAGGAGGCAGATAAGACCATGAACTTGATAACAACAGGATTGGTGCAGGAAAATAATTAGGATTTTTCTCGGCCTTATCTCACAAACTGTCCTACCCAAATGACATCCCCAGAGTTCTACAAGATGGTCCCAAAAGTTCATAAGTACTTGCAAAAAGTTTGAAATACCAATATTATTCATCGTTATATAAGGTCTTTCTATTATATATAAAGTAATTGTATTATGTATTTGCCGTAATAATATTATTCGCCAAGTAATAAGAAAAACACGAACTTTTGGGACAACCTTATATTTGGCGACAAGTACTTGAAAAGAGACGAGAAGCTGTATTATAAATTTATTTAAACGCAATACCACAATTTCACTCTAATATTACAGTTAATTATAAAGTATAATTTTTCATAAATAAAGGTTGTAACCATGATGTTTTATAACTAAAATCATATTTAATTGGTCTTTATGTTATTTTTTAGATCTAGTTTCGGTACTTTGGATTGTTTTTTACTATAAATGTAGAAAATATCTAATTCCAGTTGTCATCAGAGACCTGACATGGAGAATCAGTGGAGTACTAAATTATACACCCAAATTTGAAAAAAAGAAGAAACGCGTCAAATTGTATATGAATATGGTATAGAATTTGTAGATAGAGGTTGCCGGCGCATTCATATTTCTTTGAAAAATAGATACTTCAGCCAGTTAGAGTTTTTTATGTTCTCAACATTTCGACAAAATCTTTTATCTTCGTCAGGAGAAATAAATAAAATGAAGCATTTAGCAAGGCGTTAAAAATTGTAAAGAACAATTTTTAACGCCTTGCTAAATGCTTTATTTTATTTATTTCTCCCGACGAAGATAAAAAACTCTAACTGGCCGAAGCATCTATTTTCACAGAAAATATTTTGATTAGTTTTTATCTTTTATTTTTTTTCCGACAACAATAAATAACGTTCCCAGTTGCTGAAATATTTTGATAATTTTTCTTATTTGTTGTTTCATAAATTAATAATAAATTTCTTTTCCTCCAATTTATCCTGATCTATTAGCTTGATTGTCTTTATATAATTTTTCCAGTATATAAATATCATATTACCATTAAGGTATAATTACTGTTTTTCTTGCATGTACCCTACATTTCTTCTTGGAGAATCTGTATAAAACTAAAAGGTCTTAATAAAGAGTATTGTTGTCGTTGTTTCATAAAGTAACATTTCTATATATGGGGGGGTGGGTGGAAAGATGATCTAAACCGTTGGTTTTCGACCGCTACGACCTGGGATCGAATCCCGCATTGGACACTTTTTTCTAATTGAAAAAAAAAAAATGCTCAAATGGCCACCGATTCTTGCATAAGTCCAACCCTACCAGCAAATGCAAGTAACCAAACGGGGCTCTGGCACATTTTAAAGTGCAAAGTCGAACTGCTTTTCACATGTGTGGACATGTGATGCACTTACAGTAAAAACATTCGCCTACTTCTACCCACCATGATTATCACTGCCTGTACCACGTGTACTAGAAATAATAAAAAAATAAATTTCTATATAGGTTTTACATTAGATATATCTTGGGGGCATGTTAAACCTTTAGAGAAAATAAACATGAAGATTATAAATAAATATTATTATGAAGAAAATAAAGTCTCCAGGGCTAAGTTTCTTGTTAAAATTTTATTCTCTAGCTTTCGGACCTGTCAGTCCTTCCACTATAGCTATCAATTGTGATTTTACTGTACCTATACTCTCTTTTGCATTTCCAAACGTTCTCTCTATTATCAGTCGTTTTTTACTTTTATTCAGTTTTTGTAGAGAGCACTTTATTATATATGTCTATCTATATATAGTTACCATCGCAAGACCATATCATATAACTTATTGTAATTAAGAAAGAACAAACAACTATATTGTAGAACGACATTTGAAAATTATCCCGCATATGTTTCTTTTGAACGCGGAACACTGTGGGTTCGATTCCCATCGCTGGACACTTTATTTTTCCGTTTATCATTACTCTTCACCATTCATCCTTTCATACTTCATCCCTAAGGTTAAAAATAACCGTTATTTCTCCTTAAAATAAATTTCGATTTTTCGTTCAAAAGAAACACATGCGGGATAATTTTCAAATGTCGTTCTACAATCATAAGCCGCATTATATTGTATTCTAAACAACCATATATAAACTATTAAACTTATATTCTTAAAATATATTTTCATAATTTTAAATTTGATTACTTTGGTTTATACATGAAGTTTATAAAATGTATAGTTTAGAATATAAAGAAAATATACTATATGGAAGTTTGGATAACTCTTTTGTTTGGAGCGTCAAGGCTAATGAAATATAAAGTAAAAAATAAGTATTATATAGATCTCAGCTTATCACTTCATATCTGGATTTATCATGATCTGTCTGAGAGCATCATAGTGTTTCTTATCATGTTGATATGTCCATCAAAGATGTCCTATCTCCAATCTTTTTTGTGGCAGTAAACACCAGGCTTTCTTAGCTGCAGTTCACGTCTAGCATAGCATCTCCAGTTTTCCGCATCAGCCTTTTTGTTCACAATTGTACTTCATTAATCCTTCCTCCTGAATATAATTAAAAATGGGCTATACACTCGGGTACATATTCTTGATTTTATAATACAGGAATAGGTAATTTAAGCAACCATTTATACATCCAAACCTGACAGATGAATTAGCAAAGGGAAGCCAGAAAGTTGAGACAAAGGAAAGAAAAATGTCAGTATTTGACGCTGATGCTTTGGCAAAATACAAGAAAATTCAACAAAAGAAAAGGAAAGATCAAATATGCGAATTAAATTCTGAAAGAAGAAAACACCTCTTTGGCAAATTGTGAAGATCCCATTAGATCCCTTGTGAATCTCATGGAATAAAGTCCGCTCTAGGCTGACAAGGGTCATTAGCCCGAAACCATGGTCTCCAAATGGACACTTCTCAGTTTGCCAAAGCTGGTGTTGTGGGTTTGTCAACGACCCGAGGACGCTAGTTTGCGGCGATGGTTAATAGATGACTAATTTTGACGGGGAAGGTGACCTTTGCTTTATATATATTCAATATTATTTAATACATGCATGCTTCTTTCATTTTTTATTCATATATAGGAATATAATTAATATTTAACATTAAATAATTATGAAGGTTATAAAATGATGATGTAAAATAGACATGAACTCTCTCTCTCTCTCTTTTTTCTGCCATATAAATTCCGACAATTAGGATATATGCGCGGCGTAGAAGAGATTCGTAGAAATATCTGTCTTGCAAATTAAAAAGATGTTGTAAGTCATATCATAGCGCAAAAAGATGGTTCCCAAAATTCCAATATGGAAATCAGGAATTGGGGGATAGGCAACATCGACCATCTTTCATCATTGCTAAGCATTTAAGGCTGGTCCTTTTTCCAAAGAGTCAAGTCTTGTACGTCACTTCCACTTGCTGGGGAGAACACAGGGAAATGGCCGAGCTGTACCGCTGCATTATTTGACTCCAACACCAGTTCAGAAAGGATGTATGTTATTATCTTCAACAAAACCCTTGTGGTATCTTTTGTTTTGTGATCTTTTTCGCCTAAAATTGTGATCTCAAATAATAAATTGATTTTCTACCTTAATTCAATATGAAGCACCAATGGTTAGATTCGGATTAGCTACCAAAGATGGTGGAAAAAACGTGGATGGTGCTTCTGTGCGCACTTTGGGAAAATACTGATCTATAAAAAGAAAGATAACCTATCCCGTCAAAATAGATAGATAATTAAAAAAGAAAAAAAAAAAAAAAGTGCATCTCCTTATCGGGCAACTGAAAATTGCTTATGGCTTGCGCCATCTATCGGAATAAATATTAACTATTAATTGATTTTTAATTATTCTTGAATTGGCCAAATTCACATTCTTGAATTAATCAAGAAAAGCTAACAACATACGCGTTTCGAGCTGTTGGCCCTCGTCAGCATGGTGCAAGCTGTACCTCAACGACCAAAAAACTGCTCATTCAGACATCCAGAAAAATTATCCTTATCACAGTACAATATCAAATTTGTACTATTTTTTCAGATAGAGAATTGTTTTTGAGACATTTTTGACGGGAGTGACCTTTCCTTTATAAAAATTCAGCGAATATACGCTACTCTGTCAAATAAATAGCCGTCTTCGTTCAACCGTAGATGAAATCTGCTGCAAAATAATAAAGCTCTACCAAATGTAGCAAGATCAACCTTCACGGAAATATAGGTACTTCACATTTTCCACTCTGAATATATCTCAGACCTTTCACTTAATGGTTATCATATTTATAGTCTCATACATAGCAAAGGAACTAAACTGTGTGGAAATATTTTCTTCTTCACAAGATGCAACCATTCACTCAATAGTCTAATTCCTCACTGTGTTCGATGCACGAAAAACGATGTATATAGTCTTTTGTACATAGATATTCTTTCCCTGTTTTTCTTTTTCTATTTAAAATCTCCCTCAGCCTTTTTCTCTTTTTCTCTTTTCTGAGCGAGGATTCCATTTCTTCCCCTGCTTCTCATTTCTTTTTAGATCCATTTCTAACAGGAGAATCGTCTGTATAAGACAGAATGTCTTAATAAAGGCTTGTTTGTGTGTATTTATAGTCTCATAGCGCTCATGTCCTACAAGGTAGGAAATTCAGAAATCAAAAGAGGGAGACAATTGTCGTTCGAATTGCCCATGAATGTATTGATAGAAAAGTAGAATTGAAAACAGGTTGTGATACTCTATTTTTTAATATTCGAGGTGGGGATGTACATTGTTTGCATATTAATTGATGGCTTTTGGCATATTTACAAGAGTGGCTGGAACCTTGATCCTTCTGGTGCACAGTTTCCTTGTACGGAGTTTTTACAATAATTCCATATCATTGTATTCATAGATTATCCAATCTATATAGTATTGGAGTATTTTTGCACCTCAGGGAAATGGCTATCCTGAATTTGATAGAAAATCTTCAGCACGACTAGAGAATTAACCTAGGAAGATCGCAATTGAATATGAAAACAAAATATGATTTTTCTCTTAGTAAAGAATGTCCCAAAATTAACGTAAGAAGTAATTTTGATAGTAAACCGATGTTTGTAATTAAAAATGGAGGGAGGGGGGGTTATAACCGATTAGCATAAACGTGGCTAAAAATAGAGAGCTCTACGAAAGGACTGAGTTTTATTGTTGAGTAATATATCTATATATATAAAAATGAATGTTTGTATGTTTGTTTGTATGTCCGGTATACAAATTCGCAGTAGTTCACTAATTCAAACCAAAATTTCCATACATAGGTAAAAGAATACGGGGAAGACGATAGGCTATTCTAAAAAATATATAAATCAATTATTAAAACTATATATTTTTAGTCAGAAAATGATGATGATGATATTGCTGTATCATGTTTGATCATCAGATACAAAATTATATCGGGAAAAATTCCAAAAAGCAGAGACCACGGGTGAAACTAGTTCATTATTTTGTACGCAGGAACAAAATTCCAACAGAAAAACATTCATTCGAGCAGAAAACAAAAGCCAGATCATCTTTCTATAAAAATATCGCTTCTCAGACACAAAGTTTGGAGCGGGACGTTTCACAAGAGTGACATCCACGGCGCCAATTTATAATTGTAACGAATAGTATTTGAAAATATATTATTTTGATTTTCAAATACTATTCGTTACAATTATAAATTGGCGCCGTGGATGTCACTCTTGTGAAACGTCCCGCTCCAATCGTTGTGAAAATTTACATATTTGTTTTATATTTTAAAAACACACAAAGTTTGGAGCGGGACGTTTCACAAAAGTGACATCCACGGTGCCAATTTATAATTGTAACGAATAGTATTTGAATAAAAACATTTAATCGGGTAAAACCCGGGGCGTTGCCGGGTCATTCGGCTAGTTTTATTTAAATAAATAATTAATAAAAGAGTTTCAAAAAGCTTTTTTTTTTAATTCACTAAAAAGAAAAAATATTTCAGCTACCGCCATTGAACAATCAGATTTATGCGAGTCAAAATAAAAACTACAGGAGATGATCGCCATATATTGAGGGAAAAGGTGAAATGTTTAGTGTGAAACATAAAAACTTGCTGATCAGGTGTTTAATCAGAGTATTTGTCTGAATCCATATATGCATGCTAGAAGGTACAACTTCAGAGTTATTGTCTCAATCCCGATATACATGCTAGAAGGTACAACTTCCTTAAGATTTTGTCCATGAGTGTGTTTTTCAGAGTTATTGTCTGAATACCGATATACATGCTAGAAGTAAAACTTCCTTAAGTTTTGTCCATGAGTGTTTTTTCAGAGTTATTGTCTGAATACCGATATACATACTAGAAGATACAACTTCCTTGAGTTTTTTCCATGAGTGTATCTTTCAGAGTTATTGTCTGAATCCCGATATACATACTAGAAGGTACAACTTCCATAAGTTTTTGTTCATGAATGTGTATATATAAACCAATGCTAACCCCCAAAGTGCTGGGGGAGTTGAATGCCCTCCACAAAATTGGAATAAATGCCTTACCATAAGGTTCCATCTCTTAGGAAGGGAAAATTCCAACTTGTCCTCTCCGCGCCCAACAACACCTAGAGTACCAAAGCCAGGAAGGGGACGAGTAGAGACAGGGATAGTCTCGAATTCCATCTTAAAATGAACGCGATCACTCAAATTCCCTTGAAGCTGAAATCAGTTTATAAATGGGGTGAACTTATTATTAGCTTAACGGTATATCAATACGGAATACAAGAGTTAACCACCGCAATATATTTCCATTAAAAAACTCAATGAATGGACTAACTGGAGCAAGGAAACATCTTGGCACTAAATATGGCTATAGACCGATCGCATTGAAGAGCCTCATTGAGGAAACACGCCAGCCTTTGGGGTGATTAATTCACCTGAAACAATAATAATATATATATTGAGTAATTTTGGAAGAATTTAGGTAGAATATATGATAAATTATTATTCACTGTTATTGAAAATAAAATATAGTTATAAACTTTGAGTCAGAACAGCAAGCTAATTATGTATTAAATAATAACTCGAAATTTTTATAAACTCGTATTGTTATTTGATTTAAGCATAAGATTCTGTCCTTTGCTCTTTTTTTTTTGCAAACTTATCTCTTCGCTTATTCTTTTTACTACCCAGCCCATGACGCGTAACGGGCCGAAGCTATGCTGAGTTTTTTTAAATCGTATTATATCCCTATCTATTTTTTTTTCTTTATTATATACAAACCGTCTCTTATACTTAAATCAACTAACAAATATATTTTAAAAAATAATTTTCCTAATGGTATTATATATATATATATATTGTGTTAATGGGTATCGGTCCAGCTTCTACACCAGTTGTAGCGTAGAAATCAAGTCTTGGAATATCTTAAGATGATATAAAGGTTTTTATTGATGACGTCATTACGACTAGTCGACAATTATCAACCAAACTATCTACAGCTAGAGAATATCGAGCAAGCAAGCTAGGCATGTATGAGGATTTTACAAATATAAAGCAATAAATCTGTATATATTTAGATTCTATTGTAAAGTTCTCGAATTATCTTTTATTTCTCGTCTACTTCTTGTATTATTTTGTTTACTTCTAGTATATTCAAGTTTATTTTGTATTCTTATGTTCCTTGTATATACTTACTAGCCGAATGGACCCGGGCAACGCCCGTGTTTTTACCCGATTGAATGTTTTGATTCAAATACTATTTGATACAATTATAATTTGGCGCCTTAAATAAATGCATATGTTAGTTAATAACTATAGCCTATGTGCTTTATCTGTCTATGTGCTGTTGGCTTCCGTAGGCGTCTCTTACTGGGAAAAAGAAAGAGAGGATTCCATTTGTTATTAACTAATATATGCATTATTTAAGTGAGCGACCCGCTCCAACACAATAGTTACAAAAATGGGGAGGGGTGGGGGGGGGGGGGGGGGGGGGGCAAAGGTGGCGTGATCGTAGCCGACCATTAGAGGGCCCATTCCAAAAGAAAAAAAAAGCAAACCGTGACAGAGGCGACGAAGAATGACGCTCGAAACTGTAAATAGAATTGCAAATTTCTGGCATACTACTTGAAGACTCTAATTCTTGTATACGCCTTCACACTACTTACATACTATATACTGAAAAAATGAAAAAAAAAAGATAAAAAGGTCAGTATTGAAATCAAAAATAAAAATGTCATATCCTGACCAGGAGCACATGTGCTTTACAGAAGGCAGAGCGCCATCATTGGGTTGGCCAAATATCAGGGAACAGGTTTAAATCAATGTTTAGTTTATTTTCTGTTCCACCAGATGGCGCTCTGCCTTCTGTAAAGCACATGTGCTCCTGGTCAGGATATGGCATTTTTATATCTGATACTATCTAGTTTTAAAGACAGACACCTTATATCAAACTTCTATACAAATACATAGGCATAATAATATCAATAATAATATGTGTTTGTGTGAGTTTAAATGTATTAGATATGGGCGATTATAAAACACAAATACAAAATAATAAATAGAAATATCAACCCATATGATAATTCCCATAATAAATCAGATAATAGTAAATATGCAAATACTATAATTAAATAAGAATATATTCCAAATAAAACAATATGCAAAAATATCCTAATATATATATGTGTGTATATAAATTTAGAATAGTTTAGTATCAGGCAGTGTTTTATTCATTATATATGTTCTCCTGTAGAAGGACAGAGATGCCCGAAAACTTGAAACGGTTTTAAAATAAAAAGAAACTCATCTCCGGAAACCTTTTAATTGTCTGTGACAAAGACAAAGTAAAACACTATATTATAAAATTTCACCAATAGAATGGGTCTGTTTCAGGTTACTCGAGTTTCTAAGACATCCAGAGAGTGTCTCGGCCAACTTGGGAACGAGATGAGGCAGATGTTAATAGCGACAGTAAGTCTAGATTCAAACGTCTGAAAATAGATCCGCTGCGATCTAGAGCAAGGCTGGGACCTTCGGTATTGGTGCGAAGCTAATTCCACGCTTCACGCATATACCATTTAAAATGTATGTACAACTATTGTGTACGTTTCTTTTACTATAGTCTTTGCATTTTGTAAAATTGTACGATGTTAGGAATTTTTCATAAAATCGAACTACAAGGTTGTCCCAATGTCAAATTATATTGACAAACATTTTCAGTTTTTTTTATCAGCTTTTAGCGGGAAAAATTATGTCTTCGTTTGTTAGTGAATCAATCTCTCACGCCTTCTCATTGGACGAATGTGGCCATGTCTGTATATAAGATTGAATAAGGGAATGCGAAGGGGGGCCCAGAGCGAGGAGAATTGGTGTGGAGATGCTTAAAGTGTTTTTCTACGTGGTTTTTCTGTGTCTGGGGATCTCTTCGCATCCCGGTGTGACCCGAGTCTGATCCCTACCGACGCTACAATAAAGATAAGTACTGTTTTGTTTTTTATTTTACTAATCGTGAGTTTTATTTACTTTCTTCTTGTTGTTGGTGTTGTACTCTTGAGTGTACGATTTCTGTGTATTAAGTTACATTTACTTTAGGCCCTAGTATATTCCATTTTTGTGTGGTAACCCGTAATAGTAACTTTTGTCACTAAAAGTTCGCAAAAAAATGAAATTATTATTTTTTAATATTATCAATATTATTCGCCGTTATGTATAATCTCTTTCTCTCTTTATTTTGTATTTATGTATTTTCTCTCTCTCAATAACATAAGTATTTAAAATATGTAAATAATAATATGTATAAAATAAAAGATTTTAAAAGCGCGAATGTTTCTTTTATACATAAAACGAACTTCTACTGTCCTTAATGCGATGAGAAAATATATTGGGAATGCTTGGCTCATCAGTGGTGAATCCTCCCAGCGGTTTCGCCAATTTAATCCACCAGACCGCTTCTCAGAACTCTAATACTGTATTGGATCATTCTGCTTTTATATGCTACACTGAAGGATGGAATCTTAGAAATGGTTTTCAAGTAAACTATAGACATAAGCTTATAGGACAGTAGAATTTCATTCAAATATTTGCTTCGAGCAATGCTCTTCAGCAAACTATAAAGACAAGGCCAGTTAGGCATAAATCAAAACAAAGCAATAACGCGCGCCATCTATAAATATAAAATAAAATATTTTAAAAGCGCGAATGTTTCTTTTATACATAAAACGAACTTCTACTGTCCCTTACTGCGATGAAAAAAATATATTGGGAGTGCTTGGCTCATCAGTGTGAATCCTCCCAGCGGTTTCGCCAATTTAATCCACCAGACCGCTTCTCAGAGCTCTAATACTGTATTGGATCATTCTGCTTTTATATGATACACTGAAGGAGGAATCTTAGAAATGGTTTTCAGTAAACTATGGACATAAGCTTATAGGACAGTAGAATTACATTCAAATATTTGCTTCGAGCAATGCTCTTCAGCAAACTATAAAGACAAGGCCCAGTTAGGCATAAATCAAAACAAAGCAATAACGCTCATAACGCTATAAGCTTATGTCCATAGTTTACTTGAAAACCATTTCTAAGATTCCATCCTTCAGTGTAGCATATAAAAGCAGAATGAACCAATACAGTATTAGAGCTCTAGAGAAGCGGTCTGGTGGATTAAATTGCGACACCGCTGGGAGGATTCACACCCTGATGAGCCAAGCACTCCCAATATATTTTTTCATCGCAGTAAGGACAGTAGAAGTTCGTTTTATGTATAAAAGAAACATTCGCGCTTTTAAAATCTTTTATTTATATGTATAGATGGCGCGTTATTGCTTTGTTTTGAATAATATGTATATATAAAAATAGTATTTATCATTAATTTATCAACGTGACACTTCTGTTGAAGGAGTGACAAGTCTGAAAGTTTGAAAATAAAAAGTTGTACAAGAAACTTAGCCCTGGAAGCTTTATTTATTTTATAATAGTAAAATGTCTTTGTATTGTGTATATAGTAATTGTATTATGTACTATTATGTATTCGCCGTAATAATATTATTCGCCGTTATGTATAATTTCTTTGTATTATGTATATAGTAATTGTATTATGTATTATTATGTATTCGCCGTAATAATATTATTCGCCAAAGTAATAATAAAAACAGCGTTTTTAATAAAAACACGAACGTTTGAGATAACCTTATATTATCTATACACATTTTTTCTCATATGTGTACATCGAATAACCATTTAGTGTTCTACAATAGTATATGGATCTTTTACGAGTTCGGCGCAGGTTTAACACCCGCTCCAATACACACACAAACGGACGGTCTTTGTTAACTATTTAAAACCTTTTCAATAACTTTATTATTTCAACACAACAAAACGCGGTATCCCGACTAGGGATAATTGCGTCGATTTACATTTTTTAAACAGAAACAATAATAACCATATTATACAAGACAAAGTAATCAAAATAAAAAAGAGAAACAATATAATCATGAATATATTTACAAAAATAGTTAAATTCCAGCAGTAGGTGTCTCGAGTCCTGGAATTTGTTGCCACAATGACCGCTAGAGTCTTCAACCGCTCCAATCCCTATATATATAAAAGTCAGTGGTATGTATGTGTTTTGTTCCCATGTCGGCTATACACGTCCACAATACGTAACTAATCTGACTGAAATTTTAACAGTATATAGAGTAGAATCTGGAAAAACTTATAGTGAAATTTTCAGGTCTCTATCCCGAATATTCTTCGAGTTATTTGCAAATTGCGTTGCGAATTTGTCCTTTCGCTCGCAAGCAGCGCCTCTAGCGATGAAGTTGGGAGGTAATATCAGCTGACCTAATGTACATGTAAAGCGTGTTTTAACAGAACATAGAGAAAAATCTGGAAGATATATTTATCGATTTTTAGCCAAGAAAAATTTAAATTGACAGGTTCTGGCAAAAATAGTTGTTTTAATAGTCAGAAAATGATGATGACAATATTTCTGTATCATGTTTGATTATCAGATACAAAATTATAACGGGAAAAATTCCAAAAAGCAGAGACAACCGGGGAAGCTAGTTCATTTTTTAGTATGCAGGAACAAAATTCTAACAGAAAAACATTCATTCGAGCAGAAGACACAAAGCCAGATCATCTCTCTATAAAAATAACGCTTCTCAGACACAAAGTTTGGAGCGGGACGTTTCATAAGAGTGACATCCACGGCGCCAATTTATAATTGTAACGAATAGTATTTGAAAATCAAAATAATATAATTTTCAAATATCGTTGTGAAAATTTACATATTTGTTTTTATATTTTAAAAACACTCAAAGTTTGGAGCGGGACGTTTTACAATCCACGGCGCCAATTTATAATTGTAACGAATAGTATTTGAATAAAAACATTTAATTGGGAAAAACCCGGGCGTTGCCTGGGTCATTCGGCTAGTTTTGATAAAAATCGCTTAAAATTTCCATGGTTCGTTGTAAACTGGGTTTTATAAAAATTGGAACGGAAAAATGTTGGAATTCCAAACGGGAATTTTTTATTTCTTTTTATTTTTAACATTTCGTAAATACCAATGTTATTATGGATCTTTAAAAAGTTCCGGTTCCAAAATAACTTTACTAGGTATCCCTCAAAAAGAGCAACCTAGTTTATTATATTTACAACAATGAATAATATATGTAAGGTTATTCACATATTAAAACTAAGTATCCAATGCAGGATTCGATCCCGGTTAATGGCTGTCGGGAATCAAGGGTTTTAACCACTCGTTCACCGACTTCAGTTTACTTTAACAAGATGTACCTATATATTCTATATACGTTATTTCCAAACATATGTGCAGAACATTTAGTATTATGAGAGATACGATGTTAATATAAAGCGCCTGCTTCTTCTAATATTGTAACAAAGTATTTATTATTTTATAGCAGAGTATTATTTTTATGTACATATATTTTGCTACTCTGCACACTTCCCTCTTTTGATTATCTTTTGTTCATCACCCATAGTTTGTTCTTGCCTTGAATAAATTGCTGTCTCATTAGGAAGTTGGTCTTCCCTAATTTTCCACGTGGCATTTTGGTGGAGATGCTGAGTATGGTATATGGGGATGGAAGGCTGATACATACACCAGCCTGTCACTGTCACCATCTGACCAGAGATAACATTCTGGGACATCTAACGGTAGGAAAACGCGGCATGATACAACCTGATGTATCACCATAAACCTTTGGATAATCAAAATTAGATCAGCCTCATAATAAATATAAATATATATTAATAAATACTTTGTTACAATATTAATTAACTACCCAATTATTCATATTATTTTAATTCTTATCAATGATATATCATGTTGAGATTTACCATACAGTATGTTGTTGTTGTTGTTGTCGTGTCCAATGAAGAGCCTTAATGTCTCCATACATCTCTATCACAGCAGCAGCAATGTCCATTATCTTGGGTGTGTAAAGTTGCTGCTCTTGGTCTATGTCAATTTCTGCAAGGCTGCGGCCATTGCTAGGCATGAGAATATGTGGGTAGGTGTTAGTTCCACACCAGGATAGTTGTTGCATGTCTATAGGTTCTTGTGCCATCTGGATGTACCATACAGTATAAAACTAAAATTAATATTGAAAATATTATTAAAATGAGCTCAACATTTAAAAATAGTAATTACAAAACATACACTATATCCTTATGTGGATTTTCGTGTAAATGTTTAAAACTATTTTATGTACATAGTTTCAAAATGTATATACAAGTTATTTTTAGTTTTAGAGAAAGAGTGAAAGTTTTAAATTTACATTTCAGAGCAATAATTATACAAGAAATAAAATTTATTTACATATTATTAAAAATGTTTAATATATTGTTAGAATTAACCACTAAATTAATGTTATATATATATATATATATATATATATATATATATATAATCTAAAATGCAAATATTTTATTTTTTAAAACATATATTTTATTTTCATTCATTGACTGTTTTACATTTTTTCACCATAGTTTTAGAATATACCACTTTGAATATTGATGCAGTAAATATGTATAGTTGACCTATCTATTTTTTAATTCACGAATATAGGATTCATTTATAAATTCTATATTACTGTGAAAAATATTTAATGTGTAATTATTTTCAAGTAATTGAAAATAAAACCTACTTGATAAGTAAATAACTATCTTTACTTTTTCACGACTGCCCCTCCAATTCTTTATCCTTCCAATAACAAAACAAAATATTCATAACATATATATGTATAGATGGAAATTTTGCCGGAAGGATATTGATTTAAAAGACAAAGGTCACCTCTCCCGTCAAAATAGACGTCAAAACTAGACGCCATCTATTTTGACGGGAGAGGTGACCTTGTCTCTTTAAATATATATGTATATATATTATTTTAAAATAATAAACTATTAATTTAATATAATTAAAACTAGAATTTTAAATTCATTAGTGTAATTTAGGTTTATGGTAGTTGAGATAGCGTCTGCAGAATTTTTTAAATTTTCTATATTCTTCTTTACTGGAAACCATTTGGCTTAAACTGGAACTGTTCATTTGACATTGTACTCTCAAATCTGCAACATGTATAGCTCAATTTCAATAAGTTCAACGCTGAATAAAGTAAATTTAAAAGGTAACATGTGTGAAATAACATGTGTGAAGATTTTAGAAATAACATCACAAATGAAGCTAGATATTACGTATTTATATACACATTTGTTTTTGCTAAGCGACTCCAGGTCGTGAGGTTATCTCTTTGTCACTTTCCTTCAGTACGTGGATTTACGGATTCCGATTGTTAAGAAGCAAGCTCTTCGAAGTATTTTTAGCTTCTTTCCGTCGTTTATATTTGTTATCAGGTCAAAGATCTCACTGCTTCTTCCTCGCAACCTCTCGATGTATTCGTCTGCTCAGCTTAGAGACCTTACTGAATATATTTTTTATATATGAATTATGTTCTTTTTGACTATGTTGAAAACTTACTCTTTGTTTTGGATCTCATGTTGATTGCCATTTGTTTCTAGATTTATATTATTTTCTCTAATAATAAATATAAAAAACAATATTGGAAGAAGAAATCGTAGCAATCACACAATTCTAATTAGAAGAATAATTTATCATATTCTTCACACATATTTTAATAACATATCTGGCTTAAGGGGGAAAAAAAGGCATATCCTTATCGTACAATTGAAAGTTGCTTGATGGATTGCGCCATCTATCGGAATAAATATCAACTATTCGTTGAATTCGATGGTCAAATACCCATTCTTGATTAATCAAGATAAGCTAAACCACATACGCGTTCGGGCTGTTGGCCCTCATCAGCGTGGTGCAAGCTGTACCTCAACGACCAAAAATACTGGTCATTCAGGCATCCTGAAATATCATGAAACGGGTAGGTAAGGCTAAAATTTCGTGAGAACGCGAAACAATGTGAAAAAAAGCACAAATGTGATATTGTACGGGAATAAGGTGCTTAAATTAAGAAAAAAGAAAGAGGCATCTCTTTATCATGCAAATAAAGTTGGCTTAAGATAAACAGAAGAAATTTGTAAGCTGGTATTTTACCATATATTTCATACTTAAAAAGAAATTTCAAGACGATAATAATAGTTTTGACAACATAGACGACCGCGATAGATGTTTTTAGCATTTGCAGAATTCAGCTTTGATTTCTTCGGATAATCTCTTACACAATGAACTTCGACACATTTGACATATTTAGGCTTCATCAGTTTCTAGAAGTTCAATAAAAAACTATATTCTGGTCTGTTTGGTCGATTGGCAATGAACCTTCGAACTGTATCTTCTTTAAATAGCCTAAGCGAGATAATTCTTTTGTATGTCTTCAATTATAAAATTGGTTTTGAAACTACTTTTAAATATATATTTTCATCTTGGAATTTATAGAAATAACTACCGTTTATTAAATAAACATATTCTCTCACTTTTTTAATATGTCTCTATTATTTTTCCAGTATTGATTATATCTTTAGTTACTCTGATATGGTATATATATACCGAAAGTGGCATTTCTCCCTTTAAATATGCATCAAAGGGATAAATTAATTCATATTTAAAGGGAGAGGTGCCACTTTCGGTATATGATTATAATCCTTTCGCAATTATATGTTATATATATACAGTAGAATCTCCCTTTAAAGGATACCTAATTGCAGAGCCAAAGTGTCCTTTAGGGAGAGGTGTTGTCTTACCGGAGAGGTTGCTAAATTATAAAAATGGTAATTTTGCAAATAAAAACTGTCTTTTGTAGATAGATGTCCGCTAGCAAGGTGCTCTCTAAAGGAGAGGTTCTACTGTATTAATAAATGAATACCCTAGTGATAGAGTTAACAAATTTGAAGATTTTGAGATTAGCATGCAAATTATACTTTTAAATATCAGCAGGGCTAAAACGTGAAGATGTAGGGTGATCTTCTAACCAGAGACAAAACCTACCTTTTCTTCAGCGAGAAGCCAAATCTCCGCATAGAGCTTCCAAGAACACGAGGATATGGGGAATATCTTATACCGGCGCATGAAGAAACGTATCATGCCATTGCTAGAGAAGAACAGCGACTGTGATATGATCATGAGGCATAGCATTAGCGAGGCGAAGAAAATTGGAGATAGAAAACATTTCAAACCAAGGATAGGAAACAACTACCATATTCTCATGGAGGTAGTCTGGCCTTCATTTAACACGGTCGTGTAAAGATAGCACACATCCAATACCATTCAGAAGAACTATACGAGCTACAACACCTACCGCGATACCGACGCGGAATGCCAACAGGCATCACACGGTGATAGGGAGGCGATAGTGTCCTACTCAGGTGTCACCAAAATAAACTTATCGCCTACCAGCGTCGCTGCTGTTGGGCCAAAACAAACACCTATCGGCCGTGATTCAACTCTGGTAAGACTTATCCTTCCGGTTGTGACAGTTAGATTGTAAAAATATACTTCGGATACTTTCTTTCAGCAAGTAACAAAATAGTACTCTTTCAGCAATTTAAATTTTTCTGAATACCTCTTGATGTTGTGATTGATGATATCAGGTATTTTTTCCCTTTTTTCCAAATTCCTAACGATTTCTACTGCCTTTTATTTCTAGATGATACTTCTGTACAGAAATTATACGTGAGTTGAGGATAAAAGGCAGGAGCAAGATTCCTTTTATTTTTCTGGCGGGAATTATCTTCTACGAAAGATATGATATATAAGTAGCGAGAACAGACTTTATTGAATTTTCTGGCCGGTATTCCATTCCGACTGACTTCTGGGGCGTGAACAACGGAATTGTTTAATCGGTCGCTGAGATGGTACATCGAGCTCAATACAGAGATGGCTGGCGTTGTGTTTGGGATCTAATACGTACAGTACAACGTTCGATCGAGATTGCCTGACATTGCCTTCCACATAATTTCTCAAATAGCAGCAGCAGCTAGCTCTTCTTTAGTTTTGTAGTGAATATTACTTTCACAATATCTGGTGGATTAAATTGGCGAAATATCGCTGTAAAGTTTGACCACTAATGAACAAAGCCTTCCCAATTATTTTCATTATAAGTTTACAAGAGAGAGAGAGAGAGAGAGTTTTAAAATTAAAAATATTTCTCACAATGAGGTTCTTTTTATTACAAAACGCTAGCTTTCAAGTGATAATCGCTCTTCAACGGGCTTAACCATCGACTATATCCCACAATAAATATTTACAAATACAAACGCGCGCAGCGTGGATATTTACAACTGAAATTTTAAAATTAAAAAGTAATTTAACAATGTTATGGAAGATGCCTATTTACATTTTTAGGGCAGCCAGAACCTATAAAATTGATCTATTGATTTCTTCTAAGATCTCTAAGGTATTGTGATGGTAAATCTATCTTCCTGTTTATGCTGTTATATTCATTGGAAATGAGAGATTCTAAGAGTAACCGTTGATATTTGTTCTTAATGTTTTTGTAGTGGCATTTCGTTTCTGTTATGTTAAATTGGTGACCGGTCATGAATATAATTTACAACTTGTAGAAATAATCGATCAGATTTAGACAATACATAATTGACACCTATAAACAAGAGATGTCGCAATAAGAATTTGTGAAGGCGACGGAATAGTGACCTATGTAATCGTATCATATTGGGTACAAATGTATAATAGGCCAACTTCGGCTGAAAATAATTCGAAAGAAGTTTCTCTTTTATCTGTGGGATGTTTGAATAGGATTACTAGGATTGAGAACTAGGATTCAAAGTAATCATTCCTCTGAAGAGAATGACAGGAAATCACTGAAAGGTCGGGAGTTAAAATAAACTATTGGTTGATGTGGCTGTGTTTTTCTCTGAATCAACTTCAAACCAACAAATGATATTCAAGACTACAATTATTGAGAGAGAACGATGTTCTTCACCTGAAAATTCGGAATATGTTAAGCAGAACTATTTATCTTTATAAAAATGTGTTTAGGTGTGAAATCCAATTTATTCCATTAGTGTAGGTCACTAGATGTTGAGAAAAGAACAAGCGTAGAAAATCATTTTGAAGTCGATGTATTTACCGGTGTTCTTCTTATTATTGAGGCCGATGTGGATCCAATTTATCACATTACTGGAGTTCACTAGATGTTGGTAAAAGAACAAGCGTAGAAAATCTTCTTGAAGTCGATGTATTTACGGGTGCTCTTTTCATTATTGAGGCCGAAGTCAAGATCTTCAAATAAGCCAGACGAAGCAGCCGGTTTAACAATTAGTTAACAGTTGTCTATGTGTGCACAGTAAATTGGTTTCACAACTGCCAGCTATCTTCACTCGTGCATTCTTCAGCGTTGTGTAAAGTGGAGAAGACATGAGAGGAGTGTTACACGGACGGCCTTGCTTCATTGTTTCAACAAGGCCCAACAATAAGGCGGCAGGCGCCCATTGTCTCCCTTCAACTGGAGCAGAATAATCCCGAGCTTCCTGCACTTCATTGTCCATCTGTCGCAAGGTCTCCTCCCTGGACAGCAGCGTCTCATTGTTCCGTCCGTCTGTATAGTTGACCCCTCTACATCTCAATGCTCAAATTAATTGAGAATCCGTTGACCACAGGAGAAACATGTATAAGTGACTTTAAAAGAAAACTACAAGTTGTACTACTTGGATATAAAAACCCATAAACCATTCATAGCTCTCAGACCCATTAGCATATAAAAGCAGAATGATCCAATACAGTATTATAGCTCTAAAGAAGCGGTCTGGTAGATTAAAAACTGACGAAACCGCTAGGAGGGTTCACCACTGATAAGCCAAGTCCTCCCAATATTATTTTTTCATCGCAGTAAAGACAGTAGAAGTTTGATTTATTTGTTGAAGAAACACTCGCGTCTTATAATGTTTTCATCTGTTAAAAAAACCCATAAACAATCCATAGCTCTCAGACCTATTATATCCTCTTATCTGTCGCTTGCAATACACTTTCGGGATATTTAACAACATATTTCCCACCTATAGTTAGGTAATTATTTTTTAATATATAACATCTCGCGCTTTATTACAGACATCCTGTTTAGTGAGAGGGAAATAGTTTTGGGGATACCTCGAATTTTCATAAAATATCACAAACATCGCTTTTAAGAATTTCAAATCTGGAACGGATAAACTGACTCTCCACTACTGTCAAAGTCCAACTCTGCCACTGCGTAAGACCAAATCTCTCGCAGTGAAATCCCAAATCACAAGTACTTGAGAATAATCAACACTGCTCTAGTATCTAGTGAGAACAAAGTTGGGCTTATTTCTACATTCGTACATATGTACGAGTTCAATCCTCACTCTCTTCTATGTTTTTTATGTTCCAAACCTTTAACATTTATTGAAGACCTCTCTCTCAAAAGGAAAGGATATATCAGCAACTTTAATATAGCAATTAGATAAATTTGTGTAAAACAAGAGACATGCAAAAGTTCAGAATCATATCTGAAGGTACCATTCGTAACCATAGTTTTCCTAATAGGTGTTGTTGTTGTCGTGTCCAATGAAGAGCCTCAGATGTCTCCATGCGTCTCACAGCAGCAGCAATGTCCACTATCTTGGGTGTGTGAAGCTGCTGCTCTGAGTCTATGTCAATTTTCTGCAAGGCTGCAGCCATTGCTGGGCATGAGAATATGTGAGTAGGTGTTAGTTCCATACTAGGACAGTTGTTGCATATCCTATAGGTTCTTGTGCCATCTGGATGTATTGTCATTATCTAAGAGTGATTTCTTGAAATCCTTTCTGACAACCAATGAAACCAGAGGTTTACTTTTTCGCACCATTATATACTATGTTTGGTTTCTATAAAAGCCGAGTTTCTCTTTTTTTCTTCTTGCAGGCCATATTATGCTCTTAGAGGTCAATTTCATATTTCTATGTATGGCTGGCAATTTGAGATACGATTGTGAACTTGTTTATTAAGTTCCTCCCTAAACCGTAGTGATCCCATAAGTAACTTATTAGATTGTCAGAGGCCGCTTTCATATGTCTTTTATGAATGGTAGATAAAAAATATGTATACCCTAAATTATTGATGAGTCCAAAAATTTTCTAACATGAACCCGATCCACAGCATTTCAAAATCGTATCCATAATGAGCCGTTTGAGCATAAGAGATATAATCAATTACTTAGAAAGCTAATTTATTTGCCATCAATAGGCTCAGTCTTTCGGCAAAACAAGATTCACAAAATTTCGAAATTCTATATTAGCAAGTCCATTCATAAAAGACATGAAAGTGACCCCTGAAAATTTATGGTTACATTAGAAAAGAAAATTGCTATAAAGTATAAAATAAAAATATAAACAATGGCAATACGTTTTCTTTATTCGTGCAAAGTTCAAGCTTTCGGATCCTTATAATCCTTCTACAGGCATACCCTTTTGACAGGCATAGCTTGTGGAAGGATTATAAAAATCCGAAAGGTTGCATTTTACACGAATAAAGAAACGCAATGCCTATTGTTCATATTCTTATTTTATAAGTTACTTATGGGCTCAATACCATTTAGGAAGGGACTTAATAAGCAAGTTTACAATTGTATCTCAAATTTTCAGCCATCCATAGAAATATGAAATCGGCCTATAAGAGTATAATATGGCCTGTCAGAAGAAAAAAAGAGAAAGACGAAACCTGCAGAATTTCGAAATTTTGTGAATCTTGTTTCCCCGAAAGACTGAGCCTATTGATAATCAGTAAATTATTTCTAGATGATTGATTACACTGGTCAACAAGATTTTTGCACAAGAGAACCTGATTATGTTTCTAGTGTAACTTTTCATGCTGAATTCAAAAATCTAATCAGAAATTTTCCATCACCTATGGTTTTTGCGTGACGGTCTTTTTTTAGTATTGGGATAAATACAGTAAAAAATGCAAACAATGTTACGTAAGCAGTTTTGCATAACACTTATTACATTCCACTGGTTTATCAAAAAATATTTTTCTTTGTCCACAAAGAAATAGCATCTTATCTACATGTCCTGAATCCAAATATACCATTAGTTTTTTCTATTACGCAATATTTATGAGATACACCTACTTGAAATTTGGAAATATTGTTAATATATAGGCATATATGAACGAAACATATTTATTTATTGAAAAGCAGTGACAGTGGATTTTCTTCTATACTTTGCTTGGGGTAGGTCCCTCTTGAGTGTCCAGCAGTAGTCGGCAAGCATAGCGGGACTCCATTTACCTTGGTACCGCTTCTCCATGCTTGATATATCTTGATGAAACCTCTCTACATGCTCATCGCTAACTGCGCCAAGATTGTCTGGAAAGAAATCTAGATGTGAATGCAGGAAATGGATCTTGAGGGACATGTTACATCCCAGTGCCTTGTAGGAAAGCAACAGATCATTAACTATGTCTCGGTAATTTTCAACCTTGACACTTCCTAAGAAGTTTTTGCAAACGTTTCTAAAGGAATTCCATGCTGCTGCTTCAACTTCATTCGAACTATTTTGAAAATTTCCGTCCTGCTGTAATTCTCGAATCTGAGGTCCAACGAAAATGCCTTCTTTAATCTTCGCTTCACTTATACTAGAAATTTTTTGTTTTAGGTAGGCAAATCCACTGGCATTTCGATCCATTGCCTTGACAAAGTTCTTCATTAATCCCAGTTTAATATGTAATGGTGGTAAGTAAATATTTTCTGAATCGATCAAGGGTATATTTGCAATATTTTTATATCCTGGCGTAAAGATTTTACGGTTTGGCCAGATTTTTTAAATGTAATGCCTTTCCCTATCTCTGCTATCCCACTCACACAGAAAACAACAAAATTTTGTATATCCAAGCTGTAATCCAGCAAGAGAGCAACGACTTTCAAATCGCTGCATATTTTCCAACCGTATCTTTCATATTCTATCTTTTTCAAAAGCAGTTTCATGTTTTCGTAAGTCTCTTTCATGTTGGATGCATGTGCTATTGGCACTGATGGGAACTTATTTCCATTGTGAAGGAGAACAGCTTTCATACTAATTTTTGAAGAATCAATGAATAAACGCCACTCTTTTGTATCATGGTCATGACCAAGCGCTTCCATTAGACTAACAACATCATTGCAATATACTAAATCATTCTCTTGTGAATAGAAGTCTTGAAATTCATCTTGACGCTTGCGAAAAAGCATACTTTTGTGCCTTTATGCAGCAGATTCCAGCCTTTTAACCTAGAGCCAAAAAGTTGACTCTGTTTTTTGGATAAATCTAAATCACGTACGAGGTCGTTCAAATCTCCTCGGGTTAATAAATGAAGTTCAGATAAAGCACCTGCTTCAAAATTTGTGTCATTCCACTGTTGCTCTCGTCTATCTAAATCATCGTCACTAAATATTACATTTCAGGAGGCTGTGGAACAGGTAAAATATCACTATAAGGAACCGGTCTCATAGCAGAAGGCAAATCTGGATATTCAACTGTATGTCTTGATTTGGATGTAATACCTGTAGTCTTTGTCAAACAAAAATAACAGTCTGAAGAATGGTCTTTAGGTTCCCTCCATATCCTTGGAACCGCAAAAGGCATATGACGTTCACCTTTAATCCACCCTGTAAGATGTCGAACACAAATTACACAACAATGGTGAGGAGCCCAAGTCTTATCTTGGTCACCGACTTTAAAGCCAAAATAAAGTTCATAGCACTTTTTGATGAGCGGTGTAAAGTTTCGCCTTTGAACTTTGAAAGTTAATTCCCCACAAATATAACAGAAAATATCAGGAATATTAATGCAACGCCTCGGCATATTGACACAGTCTAGTGCACACGATTTATAAAAGCAAATCGATAGAGAAGAATAAACTAATCACTTCAAATTACCTGTCAGTTCTGCTGCAAATCTATTAAACAAATCGTTAGGTTCAATTTAAATATATATATTAAAACTGTTAATGAGCAAATAGCATTACAGAGCTTGTCGTTATTTTTGAGTTGAAAGCAAAACAGATTATAATATTATATAATAATAAATTATATATATTCAATTAAAATTTCAATAATTTGTTATTTAAATTAATATTTATGATTCTTAAAGAGCAAAATTTAATTAATAACAAATAAAATAAAGCTTTTGGCTCCACATGCCAACTCTTCTTGTCAAAAATAAAGCGCTAGCTTAGTTAATGATGTAACTTAAAAAATGCTTACGTAACATTGGTTGCATTTATTACTGTATTTATCCCAATACTAAAAAAAGACCATCAGGCAAAAACCATAGGTGATGGGAAATTTCTGATTAGATTTTTGAGTTCAGCATGAAAAGTTACACTAGAAACACCATCAGATTCTCTTGTGCAAAAAAAAAAAGTTTTTTTTGTAGACCTGTGTTATATCTCTTACGTCTAAACGGCTCATTTTGGATACGATTCTGAAATTCTGTAGATCGGTTTTGATGTTAGAAAGTTTGTGGACTCATCAATAATTTAGGCTATACGTATTTTTTATCTACCATTCATTAAAAAAAAAACATATGAAAGCGGCCCCTGACAATCTAACAAGTTACTTATGTGATTAATACGGTTTAGAGAGGGACTTAATAAGCAAGTTGACAATCGTATCTCAATCCATAGAAATAATAAATCGACCTCTAAGAGTATAATATGGCCTGTCAGAAGAAAGAAAAGAGAAAGTCGGCTTTTACAGAAACTAAATATCGTATTTAATGGTGCGATAAAATAAACCTTTGGTTTCATTGGTTGTCAGAAAGGGAATTCAAGCAGCCACTCAAATTTAGAATTCTCCGATGTTCTCCCAAAGTGCGGCCGTGGGATAGGTCCAAGGTTCCCAGCCATTACCAGATCAGTTCCAGCAGAGCACGCCCGACTTCTCCTCGTTACGCCGCTCGAGCGTTCTGCCTTACCGTCCGTTCATCGGACCACAGACATTTTGGTGATAGATCTTGGAAACCGTCCTTAATCACTTCTAGAACGTTTAATAGATTTTTGCAGTCATTAAAAGCTTATTCTAGAAAAAATAGAGTATTTATTATTTTATTAGCAGAGTATAATATTTTATGTTTATATTTTGCTTACTCTAAAGCTCCTCCATTGCTTTTGTTTATCATTCATAGTTTTGTTCTTGCCTTGAATAAATTGCTGTCTCATCCTGAATTTTGTCGTCCCTAATTTTCCACGTGGAATTTTGGTGAAGATGCCGGGAAATTAGGGAAGACAACACAAGAAGACCTAAAGGCCATGGGTGCTGTGATCTACATTTTCGGAGACTGACTCCAGGATTCCACCGCCCTGTCAAAGCCAAGACATCCCTCCAAAATGACGATGTCCCTATAGACGATACGACGACAAAGCCACCCTTCACGCCGCAAGGAAAAGGACGCAAAGGTACTATGGACAATGTTCCAAGACTTCGATGGAATCCTATGCAAGCTGTGGGTCACAGCTCCCATAGAGAAGGATCTGTGTAGAAAAAAAGAGAGTATTTATTATTTTAATAGTGGATTATAATCTTTTATGTTTGTATTTTGCTTACTTTTTAAACTTCTTCATTGCTTTTGTTTATCATTCATAGATTTGTTCTTGCCTTGAATAAATTGCTGCCTCATCCTGAAGTTTGTCCTCCCTAATTTTCCACGTGGCACTATAAATAAAAACAATTCGCTGAATGAAGATTTATTTGGCCAAATATCTCGGAGTAAGCTAAATAAACGTTTAGTTTATTTTTACTCCACTAGATGGCGCTCTGCCATCTAAAAAGCACATGTGCTTGTGGTCAGGAGATGCCTTCTTTATTTTTAATATATATAAATATATTTAAAAAGATGCATATATTGGATTTCTAATTATTTTATTGTTACAATATTTCGAGGGGCAACTCGCCTCTCTTTATCGAGGATGTTTTTGTTTTTCACTAGAACATGCGCGCACGCGTACACCACTCTCGTTCTACAAGGCCAATGAAAGAATTGTATCTTTGATTTAACTATTGTATTCAGTTTATATACAGCAAATAATTATATTTAATATTATAGATGATTATTTTATCTATGAAATATATAGAGATTTATATACAACAGTGTAATTGTAAAAAATTGTGTGTTTACATATTAATTCTAAATATGTAAAACGTTTATAATATAATAATTTATAATATATATATACAGTAGAGAGAGAGAACTTCCCTGTAAAGGACAACACCTAATTGCAGAGCCAAAGTGTCCTTTAGAGAGAGGTGTCTTCTTACCGGAGAGTTACTAAATTAAAATTTGGAACAAATAAATTTAGTGGCAATGTGTTTCTTTTCAATAAATTAGTAAATTTATTTGTTACAAATTTTAACGATAGATGGCAATTGAATTTATAAATATAAGTTACTAAATTGTGAAAAGGGTAATTTTGTAAATGAAAACTGTCTTTTGTAGAGAGGTGTCCGCTAGCGGGGTGTCCGCTAAAGGAAGGTTCTACTGTATATAGCGGCAATACAAGCTTTTGGGTTCAACAGCACTTCGACAGATATAACTATGCTACTAAAACCTTTAAGAAACCAAACAAATCCATATATTTACATTAAAAAAGTAGGAAATATGAGATATGCAAATATTGATTTACAGAATTACAGTTGAATCATAAAAAAATAAATTATGAATTATTGATTAGTGCTAGAGTTAGTCATTGCTTGAGTCCGAAAGTTTGTATTACCATTATATATATATAAAAAAGAAACCATTCTATCAGTGAATTGTCTTTATTTAAAATTTTATACGGAAGGGATTGTAATATTAAGAATTCAAACCATAATGGATGGACACGTGGTACACTTACAGTAAAAGAAATCGCCAACTTCTACACATCATGATTATCATGGCTTCTACCACGTGTACTAGGGATAATAGAAAAAACTTCATTATTTTATAATGGAAAAATTACATCTATAGAGCTTACTTCAACAAGAAAAAAATCTGTTGTTGAGAGCTTGGCTTTTCAGAGGTGAACCTTTATTGTATACCATTTCTATGGAACACATGGTATTGAAATTTGGGGAACCTATGAACATATGTTTTTTTTTTGGACTTTGACTTTTCCCATCGAAGCTTATATCCGAAATTTCTCTAAAAATTACTTCCTTGAACTCTCTTTCGAAATTACATACTTTATAAGACAAACGTTCCAATAAGAGAGATGGATAATTGTACTAAATCGGAAAGAAGATTCACCATTGATGAATTCTCAACCTGAAACCACAAAACACATTATTGACTGTATTGACTCATCCATTGATGAGCTACTCTTCCCCGGCAGACACCATCAAAGTCTCAAGCTTTACAAGCTTGGCACCCTAATATGATTGAGTGGAGATAAGGAAGAAGAAGAAGACTATTGATGAGCTAAGCCTAGTCAAGTGCTCCACTAATTTCTGTAAGTGTTCTCTGGAGAAGTTTTATTATTATTATCCCAAGTACACATTGTACAGGCCATGATAATCATGGTGATTAGTCAGCGACTGCTTTTACTGTAAGTGCACCACACATCTACACAGGTAAAAAGCAGTTCGACTTTTTGCACTTACAAGTGAGCCAAATCCCTGTTTAGTTACTTGAACTCACAGGTAGGTTGGACTTTTTCAAGAATCGGAGGCCATTGGAGCATATTTTTTTTAATCAGAAAAAAAAAGTGCTCAATGCGGGATTCGATCCCGGGTCGTAGCGGTCGAAAAACCAGCGATTTAGACCATCCTTCCACTGACCCCCTTATATAATATATTATAATCCTTAACATCGTGCTAAATGAATAAAGTGAAGTGTTGAATTCTTATAAGCGTACGGTTGAATTGTTTGAGGAACTGGCAATCTGAGAGAAGGTTGTTTCACCACAATACGTAACGTTGGTTTCCGATAAAAATTACTGATTTATTTTATTAAAATGACATCTCTAATTTTAAAATGAATTATTATAATCGAACCGTTATTCATCATTTAAAATATTTAAGAACAAATTTATTTTTGAGAAGATCATTTTATATATATCTATATCACTATATTGTAACAAAGTATTTATTATATTTGATGTACAGATTATTAATTTTTTATATTAATTTTATTTATATATTTTGCTACTCTGGAAACTTCCCTCATTGTTTAATCTGTATTTTATAAAGGTTGATTCGTGTTTGTGCCTTAAAACAAATTGCTGTGTCATCCTGAAGTTTGTCTATTCTGATTTTCTACGTTACATTTTGGTGAAGATGCTGAGTAGATTAGAGAAGACAAACTGAGGATCGCAAAGAAGACCTCGAGGCCTTGGGTGCTGTGACCTATAATTTCCAAGACTGCCTCCAGGAATTCCCGCCACGTCAATTTATATATTCTTCTGTCAAATATATCTGTTAAAACTGTAATATTATAACACTATGCGGCGCTGAGTTTGTTTATACAAAAATGTAATGCCTTGACAAAGGTTCAGCCAACCAAAATATTGGCAAATAAATATTTTATTCAATCCAATATATGCCTTTTTATTATCTAAAGATTTAAATATGGATTGCTCTATATTAAGAACATATCTAACTCCGCTTTTGCCGGTCCCAAGCCCGGATGAAAAAGGAGGAGGGGGATCAGTAACAAGCTCGCTAAAAAATCTGGGTTCAGCTGGCCCGGCTGATAGTACCCTGTAAGGGCTCCTAATCCAGGGATACAGGATGAGCAGCGTTTGTACTCCATGTTAGGAGTGGCTGCACATGGCGTCTGTTCCTCATGTCAGAGGCGGCCATTTCTTTTGGAGCTAAGTCGGCCTGCCACTGAGTAGTGCTCCCACTCTTAATGGCAAAGGCAGACGCATTCTACTTCACACAGTCATGATGGTTGTCAAACAAGCTTGATACTTTAATATGACTGAGTGGAGATTAGAAAGAAGAAGAGAATAACATATCTAATATACAGGGTGATCCAAAAGTCCCGCACTATTTTAAAAATTAATAACTCCGCGAATATTTGCGCTAGAGCAATGCGGTAAACACCATTGTGTTCAGGATGCAATGGGAATTTTTATGGCAAATAATGAAAAATTCGAAATTGATTTTAGTTACAATTTTATTCGCCAGATGGCGCTCTACCAGAATCAGAGATTCAGCGGCCAAATTGTTTGATAAATTGAAAAATATAACTGATCGGCATGTATTTTTCCTTTTTGAATACCAGGAAAGAACCCTAATAATATCAAATAACAAATTAATAAAACACCATTTCGCCAAAAGTATGAAGAATTGGTTAACGATTTTCAAATACAATCAGAGATATGTAAAATAGGTAAATGCAAATTTAAACATGTAGCAAAAGGAAAATTGATATTTTAGATACGGTTTGTTTCCGAAGATAATAAATTTCTAATATTTTTAATTCAGCTCTCACTCAGTATCGATTATATTTATTTTAATTCTTTGAAAAATATGTATCTATCTCTGATAATTTATTTTACTCTGGAATGCCGTTGTTGTTGTCGTGTCCAATAAAGAGCCTCAGATGTCTCCATACATCTCCATCACAGCAGCAGCAATGTCCACTATCTTAGGTGTGTAAAGCTGCTGCTCAGGGTCTATGTCTAATTTTTGCAAGGCTGCGGCCATTGCTGGCTATAAGAATATGTGGGTAGGTGTAAGTTCCACACCAGGACAATTGTTGCATGCCCTATAGGTTCTTGTGCCATCTGGATGTATTGTCATTCCTTTATAGTGTTTTGTTCTAAGTCTTGTTATAGTTTTTGTCATTTTTCTCTCAGAGTTTATTTCGCGTTTTGATCTTTTCTTATTTTTTTGTTTAATTATCTTGTATTTTGACAAAGAATCAGCGTCAAATAATGACATTTGTTCTTTCCTTTGGCTCAACTTTCTGGCTTCCTTTGCCAATTCGAATGCCATTTCATTACCCCTGATCCCAGCATGGGCAGGGATTCATTGTAGAATGCAGTTATTCTCCAATGGTTCCAGTTGGGTAAGTAACGAGTGTATTTTCTGTGTGATTTTAGTATTGCCCTTCTGAATTTCTTCTAGAGCGGATATGGAGTCGCTGTATATTAAAATATCTTCTGCTTGATGCAGGGATGGTTGGTTAAGGCATACATCAAGGGCTTTCCAGATAGCTGTCAGTTCACAAGTGAAGTTTGACGAAATCTGTCCTGCTCCTTCTTTGATTTTGATGTTTGTTCCATCTTGCAGTATTATGTTAATTCCGGCCCCTCCATTACTCAGAGTAAGGTCTGAAGATCCATCTGTATATGCTGTTGAAGGGCGTGGCCTAGCAATTTTAATCAAGAATTTGTACTATGAGGACATAGCCGTTAATATTACAAACACATTAGACCTCGAAGCCCAAGGTATCAAAGTCTACCTCAATCAAAACAGAGCCATCCACATATACAATATGTATCACCCTCCAAACAATACATTTATTGACGATGGAACAATGGCTCAATTTCTTACAGACAACACTATTATTGTAGGTGACCTTAATGCCAAACATCAACTATGGGGATGTTCTACGCCAAACCCAAGAGGCAAAATACTATCAAACATATTTGACGACAATGCCTTCATGTGCTCAAATGATGGGAATCCTACCCATCATTCCTACAAGCTATAATACTGCACAAGCCCTTGATATAAGTTTTTACTATCCTGAAATTTTCCACAAATGCAAATAGAAAATATTAAAAAGTTTTGGAAGTGATCATTTGCCTAATTTGATAGAAATTAGCACCAAGACCAAAACTAGCTCAATTAAGAAAAATTCTGGAACTTCAAAAAGGCTAATATGATATCTTTCGAAAACACCATTATTAAAGCAGCCAAAGTTTCAATACCAAGAGGTAATATTAAGAAATGGATTCCAAATTATACACACCAGGCAAAAAATATTCAAATACTTATAACTAAAAGAAATGAACTACAAAAAAGTGCACCCAAAACCAAAAATATTGTAGAACTGAACTGAACATTGTGATTGCAAAAATAAAAAAGATTATGCGTAAATGTGAAAAGGGAAAAATGGAAACAAACTTGTGAAAACCTGAACCCAAGAAACCCAAATACAAAACTTTGGAATTGGGCAAAACAAATTGACAGAGTCCAGCCACGAACTGAAAACACAAATATGATTAAGAATACAGATGGTACACCAGCAACTAATGACAAAATTGCTGCCAATCTTTTAGGTAATTCATATCAAATAAGTAGTAAAATCAAGGTTGAAAAAAGGCCCGAAAGATTATTCATGACTGTAAAAAATGTCACCAGCACTCATAATATTTTCCATGAAAAAAATCAATATGAAAGAGCTAGCTTATGCATTAGAAAACACTGACCTAAACAAGACTCCTGGGCCAGATGGAATCCATGGCCGAATGATATCAAACTTGGGCAAAATTGGCAAAGAAAGACTTCTTAATATTTTCAATAACTCCTGGAAAACTGGAAAATTGCCTCAAGACTGTAAAAATGCAAAAATAATTCCCATTAAAAAACTTGACAAATCTGCTGATGACCCAAAAAACTACCGACCTATCTCCCTAACAAATATTTGCTGCAAATTAATGGAAAAAATTATATTCAGACGACTCATCTACCACCCCGACACAAGAAATCTCTTACCAGAAGAACAATATGGATTTAGGAAAGGACATGGGACAATAGACCAACTCTTATTTTTCGCACAAAAGGTAAAAGATGCACAAAACGAAAAACCAACTAACCACACTTTTTAGACCTTACACAAGCTTTTGATAAGGTATGGAAAAACAAGTTAATTACAAAATTATACAAACATTTCAAAATTGTTGGAAAAGCTATCACTTGTATAAATGATTCTCTTAAAAATATATAAATCAGGATCAAATATAATGGCACTCTATCTAAAACCTTCAATTGCAGGCATAGAAAAATAAATTTCACATAAAACCAATATTGGACTTTTCGCTGATGACATTATTCTATGAAGCAGCAGCACTAACTGGAAAAAAGCTGAAAGAGATTTAACAAGACTCTTCTCCACCTAGAAAAATTTGCTAATAAACATAAATTAGAATTTAACCCCCAAAAACTTTACTACCGATAAGAAACTATACAAAATAAGACCAAATATTATTCTAAAAGAACAACAATTGCAATATAATAAACATCCTAAATATCTCGGCTACACCCTGGATCCAGAAATCAACTCCAGTAAGCATATTGAAGGAGTTGTTAGAAAAGGAAGAGACCGACTAAAAATCTTGAAATATATTTCAGGAAGAGTGGGGAGCTGAAGCAACAACAAAAAAATTAACTTACCCATCTCTAATGAGACCTATCCTGGAATATGGATATCAAATCTATGGTACAGCATCTGAAACAAATCTAAAATCACTGGAAAGGATACAACTAAGTGCAGCTAGAATTATTACAGGTCTTCGAAAACCCTGCCCTAATGATATTGTACTTTACGAGGCAGACATTATGCCCTTAAAGAATAGAATAAGCTACAATCTGCCAAAATATATAAACAAAATCAAGAGTTATGAAAACAAACACAGAACTTTCAATTACATACTTAATTGGGAATCCAATCTAAGACTCAAAAAAGAAGGCCCTCTCCACCTGGCCAAAAGAAATGGATTTTTAAAATATAAAGTGGAAAAATATTATTTAGCTGAAAAAAATATCTCTATGCGAACCACTAACAAAATGTTATTTTTAATGCCACTTTAAATGAAACCACCAACAGACAATACCAAAATCCAGAATACTTAAAACAATTATCATTAGAAATAATTAATAAAATTCCTAAAAATGCAATAACTATCTATACCGATGGTAGCAGAGATGAGTTGGGACACACTGGCAGTGGCTCTCTCATTAAAACCACAAATGGCATTGAGAAAATAAACAGAAGAAACCCAGAATTTTGCTCAGGTCTTCAGATCAGAACTTATAGCCATCTATGAAGTCTTAAAATCCATCAGAAACATTAAACATCACGATATATGGATTCTTACTGATAGTAGAAGTGCCATACAACACTTGAGTCACACAGGGGAACTTAGAGACAAAGTAAGCAGGAACATAATTGGTTATCTCCAAAAACTCTCAATACCTCAAAAATTCACCTTCAATGGATACTCTTACATGTTAGCATTGAAGGCAATGAAGCTGCTGATGCGCTAGCGAAAAAAGGCACAAAAGAACCCTTGCTATAGAAAAATAAACTTACTTTTAAAGAAATAGAAACAGTAGCCAAAATAAACAAGAACTGGAGGATCCCACCTAAGCACAGTTGGTATACCCTAGAAGTAGATGGCCACCCAGACCTTTCGGTCCACAAGCCGGCATGCGAAGCATGCCTTCGCTGCTATTCTGTTCAACTCATAAGCCAAGTAACGGTATCCAAGCTAGTGATTGGCCATTGTACCTTGAAACACCACCTCCCAGACAACGTGTCTGGAAGGATTTCTATACCGGTGGCCTTTAATCACAGCAAAATAGGAAACTATCTACTGTGTCCAGCAGGGACCGCGGGGAGGCAGACCCCGGTCGACTCTGTTCACTCACAGCTGAGGAAAAGCTCAGCTGCCACGTCGTGGGCTTTCTCAAGAAGCTTGCTGTGATTTCTCAGCAGCTCACTCTCGATCGCGCCCCTCGCCCTCCTTCTCTCTTCCTGCACACCCACTACCCTTGGACAATCCAAGACGTAGTGGCGTGCATTCACATCCCTTTCTCCACAGACGCAATCAGGATTGCTCTTAATTTCAAATCTGTGGAGACCTGGGGAAGAGCCCATGTCCCGAACTACCCTAATGAGTTTGTGGGACATTACCATACAGAGGTACTTGGGTGTTGTTGCCCCATTGAATAACTCTCTCCCCTTCACAATGTTCCTCCATCTGTTCAAACATAAGTCCTGGACGTGACCCCTGATCCTCCTATAAACTTCTTTCTTGGTCACTGTGGTCCTCAGTGATCTACCTTTAAGCATCCTGCCTTAGAGATCCTGTCTGCGAGCTCATTACCTTCGATGAGGCTGTGTCTCCTAAACCAAGGGAGCTCCGGAGCCCGCGTCATCATCTCCAGCTCCTGGATTATTTGATGCGCGAGTTGCCCTTTCTCCAGATTGATGGCGACGAGGGCCGACATACAATCTGAATAGAGGCGGTCCGGGCTGAAGTTCTTCTCGGCACACACTCTGTGGGCTACCCTGATCGCAACTAGCTCGGCTGAAAAGACCAATTCGTCCACTCTGAGTGTTAAACTTTCTTGGAAGATCAGCTCTCCATTAGTGAAAATCACTACCCCAGCTCCAGTATTGGTTCCAGACCTACTCCCATCAGTGAAAACCTCCGTGCCATTCCTTGTCGGCTCTCCAGGACTCCAATTCCACTTTGGCAACCACTGCGGAGGCTTTCTTGGGTCCCTCTTCCATTCCAGGGCACCCGCTTCAAGTCCCAGGGCATCTTCCCTGTTCTCTTAGATCTTCTGTCTGATGGTCTCCTCCTCTAGTTTCAACCCCAGGGGAATAAGACCAGCGAGGACCATAAGGCCTCACTGCTGGTAGTGCGATATCCCCCTGTGATTCTGAGTGCCGCTGTCCTCTGCATTCTCTCTAGAGTTGTTGCCACCTTCTGATCCCTGTTTCGGCGACACCAAGCCCTGGAAGCATATAGCAGGATTGGCTCGACACAGGAGAGGCAGAGGTTCCTAAAAATAGTACCCTCCTTCTCTCTCCCCCCCCCTGTTGAGAGCCAACCAGGACAGGCCTGCACAACGCCTCCCTGCCTCTCGCCACCATCTCCTCCGCCTGGTATTGCCAACCCATCTTGTCATCAATGACCACCCCCAGGATGGTCATCCTATTGACCAACACTACCCTCCGTCCTTCGATCCCGATAGCCGGCTTGTGTTCCCATTTGATCCCTTTCCTTTAGTTCTTATGTCCCTAGGCTTAAAGCTGAGGGCTTTAGTTTTGGAGACATTGAACTTAAGGCCAGAGTCATGGACCCAGTTCGAGAGAATTTGGAGAGAAGTTTCAACACACTTCTCAGCCTTCGCTCTCGAAGCAGTCTCAACAATGAGGAACTGGTCGTCAGCTTAGAGAACCAGCCTGGCTCCCTCAGGAGCTCCTCCTGGAAAACGGTGTTTGCCAGGATATTCCACAGAATAGGTCCGCAGCAAGAGCCCTGGGGGGCAACCCCTAGCACAGTTTCTTTCCAACTTCCGCCCACCAAAACTGAGGCTAATCCGTCTATCCCTCAGGAAGTCACGAACCAAGCTGCACAAATTATCAGGACAACCCATGTCCATCAAATTTCTCATCAGCTTGTTCCAGTTCATGGAGTTGAACGCGCCATCAATGTCCAGGGCCACGAAAAGAACCCAAGCACCCTTATTTAAGCCCATCTCAACCCCCTCTAACACCTCGTTCAGAGCTGTGGTTGTGGACTTCCCTTCCCTAAAACCATGTTGGAAAGAGGAAAGGAGCTCATTACTTTCTAGCCAGTGCTTCAGTCGCTGAGCTACTAGGCTATCCAGGACCTTACCTAGACACGCTAGTAAAGAAAGCATACGATAATCATTAGGAGAATTACCCTTTCTACCAGACTTTTCGAGAAGTACTACTCGGGCAACCTTCCATGCCTCAGGAAAAGTACCAGTGTCCAGGCACCTATTGAATAACCTGGAAAGAAGCGATGGGTGAATCCTTACCAGGGCTTTCACGACCGTGTTATCGATCCCTTCGGGACCAGGAGATTTCCTTTTCCCGAACTTGAAAGCCGTCAGTTTCACCTCATTCTCAGAAAAGGGCGGATCTACCAAACCACAAGTGGTCAGAGAGATCTCGTCCTTTGGTTCCTCGTTTCCGAAGTGCCGATCCAAGTTGTTTTTATTTTGTCTTCTGCTTTCGAGCGAGTAGGTCTAGAACACATTCTCTCTGAATTTTCTCATTGTTGGTGGATGAAACAGCACCAGTGATTATTTTGGCCGCTTTTGCTTGAACACTGTCTAGTCTTACTTTTAGTGATGAGCTTGAGGGAGCCCAGACCGGTGTTGCATATTCCATTATCGGCCTTATTAAGGTGGTATATGTTGTTCTGAGAATTCTGGGTTTTGCTCCCCAATTTGTTCCACATAGCCTTCTCAGAATGTTTAGTTTTCTGATAGTTCTATTTGAGGTGCTAATTATGTGTTCTGAAAATTCCAATTCCTCATCAATAATAATTAAAATAATTTTGTTGACATCTTGTCAATACATGCACAGTCTGCACTATTAAAAAAAGATAATATGGATTATATACACTATGTACAATGAATATGGCGCCTCTTCCAGCGCTGCAGAGTTTGTGGAGTATCGCCAGTGGGTCTCCAGCGACACCACGCATTTTGCAATCTACGATGAATACGTAGATCGCGTACTTTGCCGCTTAGGAGATGGTGATGGCGTGGTCCTCGAGACCAACTTGAAAGATACAGGACTGCAGTATCATACCTAGGTATTATGGATTTCTAATTTTATCAATCATTTGTTTGTTTATGCTTATTTTTTTGTTATATTTATGCCTTTTTCCCTGTGAGTGGAGAAGACGCATAGGTTTGGTTTTATTGGGTTTATGGTCATTTGGAGTTCCATTGCCCACTTCTCCAGTCCTCTCATTGATGTGTTCAGTATTTTTTACGATTTTTCTATGCTGCTACTTGTGTGCCATATGGCTATATCATCTGCATAACAGACAACCTTTGTGTCTTCAGTGAGGTAAGGATAGATGTCGTTAATATATAGCAGATAGAGTAAAGGACTGAGCACAGATCCCTGAGTTACACCAGCCCATGTTCTTCCTTCCTTGGAAAATTCTCCATTGACCCGAACCTTTAACCTTCTTCCCCTTAAGAAGTCTGTAATCCAGATTAAGGTTTTTCTCTTACTCCGATGTTGTGCAGCTTTTCACGTAATTTCTCCCTCCACACTCGATCAAAAGCTGAGGTCATATCAAGGAATATAGCCGTGGTCTTCTTTGGCGGTTTTTCCTGGAAAGAATCTATTATTGACTGACAGAAGTAAAACAGTTGATCAGTCGTACAGTGCTGGGATCTATAGGCAGTTTGGTAAAGGTTTATTTTATTATTGTTAGTGAGCCAGACTATGAGCCTAGAGTGGATAATTCGTTCTGGTATTTTACAAAGTTTGCTGGTGAGAGCAATTGGCCGATAGTTCTTGTATTCCTTGGCATCTTTGTTTGGCTTCAGTATTGGCACTATAATTGATATCTTCCAATTCTTTGGTAGTTTACCAGTTTGCCATGAAATGTTCAGTATTCGTAGGAGTTGATTATTAGCTTTGTCTTCAAAGTGTTTGATCATTTAACCAAAGATTAGATTATCTCTTGGTGACCTCTTGGATTTTTTTTATTGATAAGTTTAGCTCATTCAGTGTGAAGTCTCTCGAGAAAATATCTTGTTGATGGAAGTTTCTTGCTTGTTTAACTAACTGGTTTATATTATTTTTAGAGTCCTGTCTTCATTCGTATAGTTGAGTATGGAAGTGCTTGAAAGATATTCAGCAATTATGTCAGCCATCTGTTTGTTCTCGTTCGCGCTGTTCTATTCATATCGGTTAGAGTATTGGAGGATTGGTGTTGGTGTTGATTGTTCTCTAACACTCTAATCATATTCCAGTGTTGGCTGTCCTTTCTTGGATCCATTTTTTCGCAGAATTCTGACATTTTTCTTGTTTGCATATCCAAATTTCTTGTTCTATTTTGTGACTAATTTCAATGAGTTCTTTCTGTTTTCTTCTCTTTTATTTTTTTAAGAAGTTCATTGATATTGTCTCTCTCTCTGAAATCACTGCCTCGATGTTGTGGTCCTTCCAGTAAGGTATCCACAGGTCTTTACGTCTACCTCTAGGTATCGATGCTTTTGCAGATTTTGAAATATTCGAAGAGAATTTTTCCAAGTTTTTGTCAAGCGTTCTGTAATTCAATTTTTCGTTGCACAGTTCTTCAAGCTTTTCTGTGAATTTTTTTCAAGTCGGCTTTCCTAAAGTTCCATGTTCTTTTATTCTAATGGACGTTCTCAATTTTGAAATTTAGGGTTGTTAAAATTGGTCTGTGGTCCCTGATTGCACCTCTCATGATTTTCCATTGTGTTGTGGGTGCGATGTTGTAATTTATCGCTGTGATGTCTATTGCGGATTCTGTGCCTGTGGACTTAGATAGGTGTTCTCTCCGTTATTTAACGGTGTAAGGTCGAGGTCTGTTAGCATGTCCTCAACCTGCTGACTTTTGTTATCCAAGAATTCGCTGCATGGGTTTTCCGGCGAATTGATATTGATGAAAACTGGCTGTCGAATGTTCTGTGGACAGATGATGCTCACTTTTCTCTAAACGGAGAATTTAACATTCAAAACAGCCGCATTTGGGCAACAGACAACCCTAGGATTTTTACAGAAATGCCACATTACCAGCCTAGAGTTACAGTTTTGTGTGGGTTCACTTCTTTTATTATTGGGCCATTTTTCTTTGAAAAATCAATGGAAGAACTTTTAAAACCGTTTTTGTAACTGATGAACGTTATGTCCAACTTTTGAGAGAAAAGGGTATTCCCATATTGCAGGGCAAAAGCACTAAGCGAAATAACATTCATGAAAGATGGAGGACCTCCTCATATCTCCCGAGGTGCCAAACAATTGCTGAAGGATACGTTCTGTGAAAATCGTGTGATAAGTCGCCACTTTATATACCAGTGGCCTCCAAGATCACCAGACTTGACGCCTTGCGATTTTTGTTTATGGGGGTACATTAAATCGTGTGTTTATCGATGCTGGCCTACCACATTGGCCATGTTGAAGGCTTCTATCAGATGGCACGTTTTATCAATTTCACCAGATATGTTATTTAATGCTGTCCATTCTGTCATTTATCGTCTGCAGGCGGTGATTGAGAATGAAGGGTGCCACATTGGGCAAGGATTGTGACCTAATACAAGAGAGAAGGCAGTTACCTCATGTGTTATATAAGCCGCCATGTATTATATTATCTACCAATATTTTGCAGCTCTTTGTGTTGGGATATGGGGATAATAAATGCTGTCCTCACATCTTGACTATCTTTTTTTATTTGTGAACAGTAATTTTTTGTTTGTCATTTGCTCACATATTATGTCGTGCAAACCAGAGTGTTATAACTTCTCGAATAACACTGGTACACACAATTTTTCCCCTTATGTTTAGTTTTCGCTTTTCGCTCATTAGAAGAAATAGCATAAGGAATATTTTCTGTATACCAATAACTTTAGAAATTTTGTGAAAAAAAAAATAATACAAAATGATTTTACTACCACGTTTTTCAACGCAAAAGGTCGATTTAAAAATTATTTTTATTTGAGGGGAAACATTTTTTAAAATTGTGTACAGTATAATAAACAATGATAACATTTGACAAGCCCATTGGATATTTGGAATAAAGTACGACAAATATATTTTGTCACTCCCCTCTATATTTCATTTGTTGGATCATGACAAATATCCAGTTAAATAGTCAAGGGTCTCCAATTAGTCAAGAAACTACACATTTCTTATATAGCAAGAAATCCTATTAGTAGTGCCATCATAATTTTTGGTACTATATTAACATATCAAAAATTCGTGTATTGATATCAGCAGTATTTTTCAAACATTCAATCAATTTCACAAAACCCCATATAAAATATAAATATTTTTGATACATGTTTTAATTTGCATTTGCCTATTTTACATATCTCTGATTGTATTTGAAAATCGTTAACCAATTCTTCATACTTTTGGCGAAGTGGTGTTTTATTAATTTGTTATTTGATATTATTAGGGTTCTTTCCTGGTATTCAAAAAGGAAAAATACGTGTCGTTCAATTATATTTTTCAATTTATCAAACAATTTGGCCGCTGAATATCTGAATCTGGTAGAGCGCCATCTGGTGAATAAAATTGTAACTAAAATCAATTTCGAATTTTTCATTATTTGCCATAAAAAATCCCATTGCATCCTGAACACAATGGTGTTTACCGCATTGCTCTAACGCGAATATTCGCGGAGTTATTAATTTTTAAAGTTGTGCGGGACTTTTGGATCACCCTGTATATCTGTATAAATAAACACGTAATATTGAAGGATCTCAAAATCTATATATAAGGTTGTATCATTGCTGTAGGGCAGCCAATGGTAAATTCACAAGTAATATTAAATGTTTCAGATAGTTTTAATGTTCTGATTTCAATGGTTACTATGCACCTCTTTGCGTGGTGTGCAGACAAATATTTAACTTTTATAAATAATCCTTATATCCTCTCTTGTATACCACCTTTTGACAAGTCAGTAAAGAACCGTCTTTTCTCAAAAGTTCTCGCTTGTTTAACAATAAAACGATAAATTGTGGTCTTTATTATCATAAAGATGGAGGCTGCCTGGCCAGCATTCATATTTCTTATTAAAATAGACACTTCGGCCATTTTAAGTTTCATTTTCTCAACGTTTCAACAAAATTCTTTTGTCTTCGTCAGGAGAAATAAATGAAAATACAGTTAAACCTGTCTATAGCGCCTCCCTCTCTATAGCGCCCGATTTTAAATACGTAGTACGATGCGATTTACATTAAAAGTGACCTGTCTATAGCACCCTATATTGGTGAGTCCCAAGAGGGGGCGCTATAGACAGGTTTAAACTGCATAATGTTGTACTAAATTTGAAAAATCGCGTTAGAACGCCCTTGCAACCACAGAACAATTTTTAACGCCTTGCCAAATGCTTTATTTCTATTTATTTCTCTTAACGAAGACAAAAGATTTTTGTGTAAACGTTGAGAAAATAAAACTTTAACTGGCCGAAGTGTCTATATTTTAAATAAATAAAAACGATACTTGGTTATTTTAAAAACCAGGTAAATGGTCTTCTTTCTTATCTCCACTCAATCATATTAAGGTCTCAAACTCTACAAGCTTGAGACTTGACAACCATCATGACTGGGTGAAATAGTATGCGTCTGCCTTTGTCATTAAGACTGGGAGTACTACTCAGTGGCAGGCCGACTTAGCTCCAAAAGAAATGGCCGCCTTTGACATGAGGAACAGACGCCATGTGCAGCCACTCCTAACATGGAGTACAAACGCTGCTCATCCTGTATCCCTGGATTAGGAGCCCTGTTTAGGGCATGGTCAACTCGAATGGATATTGATTTGTGATTTTTTAAAGCTTCTTTATGTTGATTGATACGATCCTTTAGTGATTTACCAGGTTCTCCGATGTAATAGCTTGGCATGTTATATATATATTGTAACATAGTATTTATTAATTTTATTTATGTAACATAGTATTTATTAATTTTATCATTTTTTATTAACAGAGTGGTCATTTTTATATCTTGCGACTCTGTAAATTTCCCTCGTGGCTTATCTTTTGTTTACCTTGCTTAGTTTGTCCTTCCCTGAAATAAATTTTGTTTCCTCCTGAAGTTTTTGTCTTCCCTAATTTTCCACGTGGCAATATGAAATTATTAATTATATTGATTTTGCGTATTTGAATAACAATTTGAAATCGGCATTCTAACCATTTTATGCTGGTCTAAGATGATGCACATATTGGCCACTACTTACTCAATAATTTAAAGGCATACTGTATCTTTATTTTCTATCTTATTTGAAAATTTCAAATCGCTGAAAGCAGAAAAACTGTTGGAGGTGATGACAAAATTGAGAAATTGTTAAAAGCTATGTTCTAATTCTTTACATAAAAAAAAAACTCCACTACAAAACATTGTATAAAAATAAACCTATAATACTTTAAGAAAAAGGCATCTCCTTATCGTGCAACTGAAAGTTGCTGATGGCTTGCGCCATCTAGCGGAATAAATATCAACTATTCTCGTTGATTTTTAATTATTCCAGAAATGGCAAAATACCCATTCTTGATTAAACAAGAAAATCTAACCACGGACGCGTTTCGGGCTGTTGGCCCTCATCAGCGTGGTGCAAGCTGTACCTCAACGACCAAAAAATTGGTCATTCAGACATCCTGAAAAATCATAAAACGGGTAGTTAAGGCTAGAATTGCGTGATACCGAGACAAAATGTGAAAAAATAGTACAAATGTGATATTATACTGGGATAAGGTGCATAATTTAAGAAAAAGGCATCTCCTTTTTTTTTCTTAATTTATGCACCATATCCCAGTACAATATCACATTTGTACTATTTTTTCACTATAATAATTTGTCAGGATTACAATTGGGTAGATAAACAATTGAAAATTTAAATCATTCTAATGATTCTTCTAATCCATTGTTGCAGAAAGAGAAAACTAAGAAAAATAAAAAAAGAATATTATATAATAAAGGAGTAAGTAAAGGATAGATAAGATCGAGTAGATATAGAGGCTATGTATAAAATTAGAATTCACAATTAAATTCTTAATTAAATCGACTTTTTTTCCAAAATTCAATCGATATTTGCGTTTTAGCTGAAAATAGAATAATAAATCGATCTTTTGAAAAGTTTTGAAACTATCGGAGACTTGGTCCGACTAAGCCCGTCAAGGAGCCAGGCATGAGTCAGCGGGCGTGGGAGACGTTACGAGGATACACACTCCATTAACCGCGATGGGACAAGAAGACTTTCGTGACATCGACACGTTTCTCCAACTTCCGGAGTGTACCGTGCGAACCTCTGTCGACATTCGTCTGTTTTATATTAAACATATTAGGAATATATTATGATACATTAGCGCGCCATCTGTTATCAAAATTCGAAGTATTGTCCGTCGCTAACCGCTACTTTTCCCCATCTTTCTGGTAATTGACGGATCCCATCGCGGTAAAAGACCGGCTCTTTGGCCCTATCCATTCATCGATCCATTTTTTGACTTCATCGTAGTTGGAGAAGTGCTGGTCAGCCAGACCATGTTGCATTGATCGGAAGAGATAATAATCGGAAGGAGCAATGTCTGGGCCATACGGCGGGTGGGGTAGGACTTCCCATTTGAGCGTTTCTAAGTACATTTTAACGGGTGCTGCAGCATGTGGCTGAGTTTTATCATCTTTATTCATAGTCTATTATCACTTTGACGTATCTATTGGCGTATTGCAGCCGTCTTTGATTATTATATACATTGGTGTCCAAAATTAATTGAAAAATACACTTAAAATGCATACTTAAAACCTTTTGAATAAAAAAATGATGAAATATGATACACAAATACTTTATTCCATTGTTAATTAACATAGTCTTTATATAATTAAAATGAGCAAATATTTAAATTATTTCAAATCTATATAAAACGAGGTAACATATCTCCAAGAAATAGAAGGGAGTGTGGTCACCTCTCTGGCAGATATACAAATCATGCTGATTGTTGAATGTCTTGAGGCAATAAATTCCACTCTTCTAAGAAAGCACATTTCATTTCGTGGAGGGATCAGGAAGGAAGATGACGAGCTCCAATGTGTCTCTCTAAGGCATCTTAGACATGTTCTGTTGAATCTGGAGATCACAGACTGACTAATTCATCCTCTAAATATCCTAACTCCAGATGAATTTGACTAACCCTGCCTTATTTGAACGGGAATATATGTGTATATGCTATTTTTTCTCCATTTTCTTTAACAAATATACACTATAAAGGCATAAAAACGATGTCCCAAGAAAGAGTTATGTAAATTAAACATCGACTGTGAACATGTAATACTTCAATTCAACTTGACCGAACAACTGGCAGATTATAAAAGGAGAAATTTCAATTCGAGATGTCATAGCATTGCGAATTTTTCATTCCGTCTATTCTCATAAAATTTGTAGGTTCGCATATGTCAGCATTTGAGAGAGGATGGGCACTGGTGATAAAAGAAGCTGATTGTTTTAATCGGAGGATCGCTTGTCATTTGAAATAAGAGCGATGCCACTATTCAGCGATGTGGCAGGAACCATGGCCGAACACAAGAAGACAACGTTCAGCCTGGAAAGACGAATGGACATGAGAACAGGCAGAGAGGCTTCACCGTCCAAGATTCACCATCATCAATCAACTAGTGCTAGTTAATATGGCAGGAACCATGACCGAACACAAGAAGACAGAGGTCATCCTGGAAAGACGACTGGACATGAGAACCGGCAGAGCTGCTTCTCCGTCCAAGATTCACCATCAACAATCAACTAGTGGTAGTTGATGTGGCAGGAACCATGGCCGAACACAAGAAGGCATAGGTCAACCTGGAAAGACGACTGGACGTGAGGACCGGCAGAACGGCTTCGCCGTCCAAGATTCACCATCAACAATCAACTAGTGGTAGTTGATGTGGCAGGAACCATGGCCGAACACAAGAAGGCAGGGGTCAACCTGGAAAGACGACTGGACGTGAGAATCGGCAGAACGGCTTCACCGTCAAAGATTCACCATCAACAATCAACTAGTGGTAGTTGATGTGGCAGGAACAATGGCCGAACACAAGAAGGCAGAGGTCAACCTGGAAAGACGACTGGACGTGAGGACCGGCAGAACGGCTTCACCGTCCAAGATTCACCATCAACAATCAACTAGTGGTAGTTGATGTGGCAGGAACCATGGCCGAACACAAGAAGGCAGAGGTCAACCTGGAAAGACGACTGGACGTGAGGACCGACAGAACGGCTTCACCGTCCAAGATTCACCATCAACAATCAACTAGTGCTAGTGCTTGAAGAAGAACTAGAGGGCTCAGAGAAAGGGACGATGAGCTCACGACATCCGTTGCGCCGACTAACCTTGACCGTAGTGACATTCAACCTGGAATTTGACTGACTGGAGTAGTAAAAGTGATGAGACTCATTTCGAATTGAGCCCTAATAACAAGCGCAGTCTTGTCTGGAGACGTCTAGGGCAGCGATGGGACGCCAACATGACCCAACAACCTGTTATGGTCTGGGGTGTCATTTCCTTTGATAGCCCTTTGGTTGTCATCCGCGACTGTACGTCAATTCTATGCTTAGTTGACTTGACATTCCTATCACAGCATCCTGGACTTACATTTCACCAGGATATCACCCGACCGCATACTGCAATAGTTTCTACTGCTTGTCTTCGTGCTTTCCCTACATTACCTTGGCTAGCAAAGATCTCTCTCCAATTGAAAATGGTTGGGGTTTGATGGGCAAGGTTCTCCAACCAGCGCGAAATCTTAGCGATATAACGCTACAATTGAAGATCATTTGACAATATATCCTGAAAGAGGATATTTGTCAGCTCTACCAATTCTAATGCCAAAGCCGAATGACAGCTTGCATAATGGCCAAAGGTGAGCCAACCCTTAATGATTTATTGTCCTGAAAATATTCATGCGATTCCTCTTTTAAGTAGTGCCTTTATTTTTTATACATGCCTTCTACCAAATATTTTATTATAAAGTGCTTATCAATGTATTTCATTTTGTAAAGTTAGTAATATTTTATTAGAAAATGCCAGATTTCAACTTGCCCAAAACCAGACAATTGGTATTGTTCAAAGATAATATTTAGCAAATTAAACTTCGGCAAATGTACGATTGAAAGTAATTACTAGATTGTATACTTTATTTAGGTGGGTTCAGTATCTTTTTTATATAGATTCATTTTTAATAGATTCATTAAGTTATACTTCAATAAGTGTCAGCTAACGTGGAGAAGAGTATAGAGAGAGTAAACGAGTTAAAGGAAACGCTAGCAATCCTGACCGGGGATGATTACAACCAAATTACGAGTGAAAGCGGCCGAAATTGGCGGTTCGTCTTGATGGATCAAGCGGAACGGTCTCGGCAACATAGACTCCGATTTATATTTCAGAGAAGGAAATATAAAAATCAATAAAGACCGTTCCCAGGGTGGGTGGGGTGTATCTAGCCTAGTCGGGGGTCCAGGGGAAGTCCAATTAATTTGGGGACTTATGAGGCTTGTCAATATGCTCTTTCCATGATTTAGTTGAGAAATGTCCTCTCCTTTCTACATGTTTTCCTCCCTTGATTTAGTTGGGAGCTGTCCTCTTCTCTAGATGTTGTTCCCCCTTGATTTAGTTGGGATCTGTCCTCTTCTCTAGATGTTGTTCTCCCTTGATTTAATTGGGAGCTGTCCTCTTCTCTAGATGTTGTTCTCCCTTGATTTAGTTGGGAGCTGTCCTCTTCTCTAGATGTTGTTCCCCCTTGATTTAGTTGGGATCTGTCCTCTTCTCTAGACGTTGTTCTCCCTTGATTTAATTGGGAGCTGTCCTCTTCTCTAGATGTTGTTATCCCTTGATTTAGTTGGGAGCTGTCCTCTTTTCTAGATGTTGTTCTCCCTTGATTTAGTTGGGATCTGTCCTCTTTTCTAGATGTTGTTCTCTCTTGATTTAGTTGGGAGCTGTCCTCTTCTCTATATGTTGCTTTCCCTTGATTTAATTGGGATTTGACCTCTTCTCTAGATGTTGTTGTCCTTTCTTGATTTAGTTGGGAGCTATCCTCTTCTCTAGATGTTGTTCTCCCTTGATTTAGTTGGGATTTGTCCTTTTTTCTAGATGTTGTTCTTCCTTGATTTAGTTGGGATCTGTCCTCTTTTCTAGATGTTGCTCTCCCTTGATTCAGTTGGAATCTGTCTTCTTTTCTAGATGTTGTTCTCCCTTGATTTAGTTGGATTCTGTCCTATTTTCTAATGTTGTTGCCCTTTTCTTGATTTAGTTGGGATCTGTCCTTTGTTCTAGATGTTGTCTTCCATTGATATAGATGGGAGCTGTCTCCGTCTCGAGGATGTTGTTGTCTTACCTTTATTTAGTTGTGAAATATATTTTTCTCTAGATGTTGTTCCCTCTTATTTATTCGGAAGTTATCTAGTCTCTAGGATGTTGTAAGGCTTTCTCCCTTGAATTAGTTAATAAATGTTCTACTTTAGATGTCTCTCCTCTTATTTACCTATTATATTTTTCTACATGAATTGCCTTCAGTGTTGTTATTTGATATTATCAGAAGTTATGGTGATTTAAATATTTATGTGCTTCAAAAAAACTGAGATATATTCTTAACATTCAATAAAGAAATACATCAGAACATTTTTCGGTGTCAATACCGGTATTAATAAGATAATTTGTTACAGCTCATGTATATATTTATATTGAAAATAGAGCAATTCATAAATAAATATTTAATTAAAAAGGCATATTTTGGATCAAATTATCATTTATTTTACCAATATTTCTGTTGGCTGAACGCCAACCTTATCAAGGTATTATAACATTTTAATGTGTGTCAACAACAAACTCAGCGCCACATAAAGTCAACCTTGAACGTTGTTGACACACATTAATATGTTATAATACCTTGATAAAGGTTGGCGTTCAGCTAACTGAAATATTGGTAAAATAAATGATATTTTGATCCAATATATGCCATATCATTTATTTGAAAAAATTATACATAATTGCATTAGACTTGATTCTATCCATTTCAATTTCATAATACAGTCGAACTTGGATAATTCGAACCCCAAGGGACCATAAAAAAATTCGAATTATCCAAAAATTCGAATTAAAGATGTTTTGAATAAAAAGGCTTAAAACAATAAAAATCTCACAATTTCGATCAATTCCTTTATTAAGAATAACATTAGTTGCTGTAAATTTACATTTTTACCGTATATTTAGATTATGTGCAATAATTGTATGTATATACTATATACATATTAAAAATTTTCAAAACTGATGTATTAATCTACAAAAAAAAAAAGGCAGATTGCTGGTTAAAAAAATGTACAGATTATTCTGCTTCGTTGGAACTCTGAAATTTAATTTTTGCCAAAGAAGTCAGAAATCTTAGCCTGTTTTCTAGAATTAAGTCTTTCAGTAAGGACAAAGGATTCTAACATATTCAACGAGTGGAAAATAGAGGGACTTACGTCATTTTTACTTTCAAAAAAGCGTCTAAGTTGCATGATATAGTTCGTTGCTTCGGCCGCACTTGGAACGTTCATTTCCCCGGCAACTGATGACTCGTCTTCATCACCCGATGCCTCGTCGCCGTCTTGTTTTTCAATGTTGTGGTTGAGCACTTCAGCGATGATATCTGCGTCGGTTATCTCACCACATACTGCAACATCGTCATCCACGTTTAAGAAATCGTCATACGAGATGGTAGGATTAGAAATGACGTCCTCCCAGCCGTCAACTGAAGGCATCGTTTCCGCTATAATATCATCTGCATTTTCTTCATCCTCCTCCTTTTTTACGAAACCAGCTTTTTTAAAACAGTGTTTGATCGTTTCGGACGTTACTTGGTCCCAAGCTTTCTTACACAATCGAGAGGCTTGAAGAACGTCTAGTTTGATTTTAAGGGCTTCGGAATCTCCTGTCAATATGTTCTCAACTAGAAACCGTCTGTAAAAATGCTTAAGATTTTTGATGACTCCCTTGTCCATGGGCTGGATAACCAAAGTCATGTTGGCAGGAAAAAAATTACTTCCACATTTTCCATTGGAGGGATTGAGTTGTGTGCAGTACAGTTATCGATAAATAAAATAACTTTTCGTTTTTCTTTTGTGAACTTTTTGTCCAAGTTCAACAGCCACTTCTCAAAAAGATAACTAGTCATCCAAGCTCTTGCGCTGTTTGCATAGTCCACTGGCTTCGTTTTGACGTTCTTGAAACAACGTGGATTGGCTGCCTTGCCTATCATCAATAGAGGAAGCTTTTCAGATCCATCCATATTTGCACCAACCAGGAGAGTGACTCTCTCTTTGCTTAGTTTTCCCCCGTGACATTTTTCATGCTTAAAAGCTAGCGTTTTGTCAGGGGTGCATTTAAAAAAAAAAGACCCGTTTCATCAACATTGAAGACGTCTCTAGCGTCTTTATCCTGGATCAATTCCCGTAAATTATTTTTCCATTGTTCGGCTACTTGTAGATTAACGGCCCCACTTTCTCCACAAATGGTTTTGAACGAAATTTTGTTGCGTTCTTTGAAGCCATCTAGCAACCCAGAACTCGCCTTAAAATCGGTTTTCCCCATTTCAGTAGCAAATTGTTCAGCTTTGCTTCTTATAAGGTGACCACTCACGGGAATCTTCTTATCTCTTGCTTGATTGAACCATTTTAAAACACATTTGTCCAAATCAGGATTTCCCGGCTCCCTTAACCTTTTTCGGCCTTTATCACACTCACTTTCACTCCTGAGAATTTTTTCTTTATTTTTTAAGTACGTCGACAACGTGTTTCGAGGAATCCCAAAGTCCTTAGCAATATCGGATTTTTTTTCATCCCCATCTCTACTTCTTTAATCGCCGCTATTTTTTCAGCCAACGTCAAAGTTTTGTATGTTCGAAGCGCCGACATATTCGCTCCTTTTAGCTTTCTTGATAAATAAGGAGTCTCAAAAATCCAATAAAAATAAATTTATTATATATAGTACTTCTCTTGCGGCAAGAAATTGCCACGTGGAAAATTTGGAAAGACAAACTTCGGCGTGACACACCAATTTATTTAAGGCAAGGACAAACTATAATTGATAAAATAAAAGATAAGTAATGAGGGAAGTTTACAGAGTAGCAAAATATAAACATAAAAATTGATAACTCTGTTAAGAAAATAATTAATAATAATAAAATAACAAATTCGTTGTTACAATATTACAACGTGATTTCGCAAAATTTCACGCCTTGAACCGGCATCAGGTCCTTATTTTAACTCGTAAAAGTTCGAATTATCCAAGACATAATTCGAATTAACCACGATTTTTTAACATTATTTATATAGGAAATTCTAGGGACCAAGATAAATATTCGAATTAAAGAAGTTTTCGAATTAAAGAAGTTCGAATTATCCAAGTTCTACTGTATTTCTCTTTGGAATATTATAATCTACTAGACGAATGGCCCGGGCAACGCCCGGGTTTTACCCGAGTGCGCATATTTTTTAAAAACGTTTTAATTCAAATACTATTCGTTACAATTATAAATTGGCGCCATGGATGTCACTCTTGTGAAACGTCCAGTTCCAAACTGTGTGTTTTTAAAATGTTTTAATTAAAATACTATTCGTTACAATTATAAATTGGCGCCGTGGATGTCTCTCTTGTGAAACGTCCCGCCCCAAACTGTGTGTGTCTTGAAAATATAAAAATAAAAATGTGAATTTTCATAAAGATTTCATCATGTCGATTTTTTTTTTTTTTGCATTTCACCTACTAAATCGATAGAGATAATTACATTTGCAACATGAACTTAGGTATATTGACTAAATAGAAAACTGCATAGTAATAAAGATCATTTTTAAAGGCACCATATCGTTTTTTTTTTCAATAAAATCGAAACAAAAATTAACGATAAATAACGATAATTGCCTTAAAAAGAAATTGCCTTAAAAAAAAGAAACATTCGCGGTGATTTTGTCTTGCATTCGTTTATACAATTATTATATACGAATGACCCGGGCAACGCCCGGGTTTTACCCGATTAAATGCTTTTATTCAAATACTATTCGTTACAATTATAATTGGCGCCGTGGATGTCATTCTTGTATAATATATAAATGAATTTTAAAAATTGTAAAAAAAAAAAAAAAATGCATCTGCCGGGAATCGAACCCGGGCCGCCCGCGTGGCAGGCGAGCATTCTACCACTGAACCACCGATGGTTATGAAAAATCCCATCCGTGAGCTTCAGACAAACAGACAGAATAAGGCAAATATATAAGTAGATAAACCTTTTACATTTTGAACTACTTTTCAGGGCATAAGGCCTTCTTTTTATTTCATTGTATTTTTATTTTATTTCGACTTAGAGCGCTATGTCCCCCTAGGGACACTTGCACTTCAAAAGTAAACTAAACACAGAAAGAAAAGAAAGATATTTGAAATATGTACAAGAATTAGTTTGTAATTTAGTTAGACGAAAAGATAAAAAAAATTAACACAATTGAAATATGTACAAAGAGTTGGTATGCAAATTTAATTAAATGAAATCAATTGTAAAGTATTGTGCGTATCCGAGGAAAACAATTTACAGAGTGAATAAAGTTTTAAGGAATATTTTAGAATGAAATAATATAATTGCCCTATCGTCCAAAAGGTTTATGTCCATAGTTTGCTTAAATACCATTTCTAAGATTCCATCCTTCAGTGTAGCATATAAAAGCAGAATGATCCAATACAGTATTTAAGCTATAAAGAAGCGGTCTGGTAGATTAAAAATAGGCGAAATCGCTGAGAGGGTTCACCACTGATGAGCCAATTCCTCCCAATTTTTTTCATCGCAGTAAGTATAGTAGAAAGAAACGATGCGTGAATTGAAACATTCGCGTCTCAATGTTTTCATTTGTCATAATACCATTGTAATATGAGAAGGACTTTATATAAATGTTTTATATGGATAGATTCTGGAGGTGAAATATTTTCACACACATTTATATATTAAGAAAAAAGGCATTTCCTGATCGTGCAACTGAAAGTTGCTGATGGCTTACGCTATCTATCGGAATAAATATAATCTAATCGTTGATTTTTAATTATTCCAGAATTGGCTAAATACCGTTTCTTGATTAATAAAGAAAAGCTAACCACGTATGCGTTTCGGGCTGTTGGCCCTCGTCAGCGTGGTGCAAGCTGTACCTCAACGACCAAAAAAGCTGGTCTTTGGGACATCCTGAAAAACCATGAAACCATATATATATGAGACGGTAGGATGTCCTGTGCCACGTCAGCCGGGGGTGGGGCCATGTCCATTGTCTTCTGCAGCAGCAGAACATATCGCAGACGACAGTAGCGGAACAGAAGACACAATTAAGAAGGTTAATTAAGTCTCCCGTCCCCCCATCCAATAATAATGGAATCCAACTGTTAAATAAAAAAAAAAAATTCTCGCTATCGGAAGAAATGGCTTCATCCCGTCTCTTCTATGAGTGGAAAAATTAGATTTTATAATTAAAACGATGGTGAATTAAGATTTCAATTTTACATCGCGGTAATGTCTTTTTTTTTTACGTTTTAGAAATCAAGGAAGTCATAGGTCTGTTAAATTTAGTGGGTTACTCTCTTAATTTTATTTTCTCTATTTTAAGAATATGGGTTAATTTGTGGTAATTTCGGTGGTGTTTATAAATTGAGGTTTGAATATAATTAATATCGTGAGATATTTCCTTTTTTATTTTTTGCTATCAACATATAAATACTTTTTTATGATAACTGTGTTAATTGGATTTTAATTAGGAATTTATTAAATATTTATCAATGATTTCCTACTTTTTGGTTTATCCAACTGTGCAAAAATAGCATAATGCATCGCGTTCTAATATATTGTCAAGTAGCTCTGCAACTCCGGTCACAAGAAGCTCCATGGGACACCTGTCAATTATCCCTGGACTCCGGGGGGGGGGGGGGGGGGGACAGATGTGAGGGGTTCTTAGAATCTTATCGGCAAATAAGGAAAACGAGACGGTGGCTGACCACTCTCATTATTTTTACCTTGGGATAAGTTGTTATCTCTCTCCCTATAAATACCTCTTGTATATAATTTTATTGGAGAACTAAAAGGTAAATACCCTTTATAATAAATTAATTATTCCCAAATTTGCCCTTGCTTTATTTATCTCCGCGACAATATATATACTCCACTCCCTACTGAATTTTTGGTAAAGATAATTTGATGTTTGGGTGTCTTACTCTTTTTCCACCCAAAATACTGAATAAACGATTGGAAAATTTTTCTTGTGTGTTTGTGTGTAGGTATATATATTAACACATATAAGTTATTCAAGCACTAAAACTAAACAACTAATAACCATTTTTTATATTTTGGGGATATAAAATTACAATAATTTATATATATAAGGTTGTCCCAATAGTTCGTGTATTTCTATAAATCAATTTTTTCCTCCCCATTGAATATAAGCAAAATAAATATATTTTTAAACTTAATTCTGTTGACGTTATGTGGCGCTGAGTTTGTTGTAGACATACATTAATGTTTTAATGCCTTGATAAAGGTGTGCGTTTAGCCGACTGAAATATTGGTAAAATAAATGTTTTTTGATCCAATATACGAGGTGTGTTCAAAAGGTATCGCGACTTTTGAATTTTCGCGGGTTACGTATATTCGAATTTCGATCTTTTTGTCGCTTTATGTTGGTACTCATGTCTCTCACTTATGCCGACAAGCTCGGCCATTTTGAATGTTCACTTAATTGTTGACAGCTGCTTTGCTTGCAGGTGTTTTGGATCGTCGTCGATTTTTACCTATTAAAAAAAATGGATCAAAGAACATGTATCAAATTTTGTGTGAAAAACGAAATTAAGTACGCGGATGCATTCCGAATGTTGACTGTGGCATACGGTAAAGCTACCTTAGACCGCAGCAACGTTTATCGGTGGTACAAAATGTTCTCAGAAGGCCGAGAAGATGTGAACGACTAAGAGCGTGCCGGACGCCCGAACACTTCAACAACAGACGAAAAAATTAATGAAGTGGAGAAAATGATATTGGCCAATCGTCGAATCACCGTTAGAGAAGTTGCTGAGGACCTAAACATATCGATTGGCTCGTGCTATTCGATTTTTATCAATCATTTGGGCATGAGACGGGTCGCCGCGAAATTCGTACCAAAATTGCTCAATTGCGACCAAAAACAGCATCGCATGAACATTGCTAATGAGATGTTGGACTCTGTCCGCGACGACCCAAATTTGCTCTAGAGGGTCATAACTGGTGACGAAGCGTGGGTTTATGGTTATGACGTGGAAACCAAAGCTCAATCATCTCAATGGAAGCTGCCGCACGAACCAAGACCGAAAAAAGCGCGCCAAGTTCGGTCGAATGTGAAAGTTTTGCTGACAGTTTTCTTCGATTGCAGGGGCGTGGTGCATCATGAGTTCTTGCCACAGGGTAGAACGATCAATACGGAATATTAACTGCAAGTTATGCGCAATTTGCGCGAAGCAATCCGCCAGAAACGCCCGGATTTGTGGAAGAACAAAAATTGGTTTTTGCACCACGATAACGTCCCTGCTCACACATCGTTGATTGTGCGCGACTTTTTGGCCAAAAACAAAACATTAATGATGCCGCAGCCACCGTATTCCCCAGATCTGGCCCCCTGTGACTTTTTCTTGTTCCCTAAACTGAAGAGGCCCATGAAAGGACGACGTTACGCTGCGCTTGACGAGATAAAGACGGCATCGAAGGAAGAGCTGAAAAAAATTTTTTTAAATAATTTTTTGAAGTGCTTCAAAGATTGGAAAAACCGTTGGCACAAGTGTATAATATCTCATGGGGATTACTTTGAAGGGGACAAAATAGGTATTCATGAATAAATAAATATTTTTTGAAAAAACACAAAAGTCGCGTTACTTTTTGAACACACCTCGTATGCCTTTTTATAAATAAATATTTGTATTTATTAAAAACGTCAACATTTTTTTAACTAATGAGAGCATTACAAATCGAAAATGGAACATTGTTTTTTATCTACAAGGTTGTCCCAAAAGTTCGTAAACACTTGCAACGAATTCCAAATTTATATAAAACGTTGTTTTTCTTATTACTTGGCGAATAATATTATTACGGCAAATACATAATAATATATGATACAATTACTTTATACATAATACAAAGACATTATATATAACGGCAAATAATATTGATATTTCAATTTTTTTTGTAAGTGTTTACGAACTTGGGACAACCAGCATCGCCCTGTTTCTCTTATGGCGAATGTTTGTCAGGAAAATATTGCTTTAACAAATGTTTTATTTGTTTTTAATATAATCCCTTCGGTATAATCTCTATATATATAAAAGTTAATTTCTGTCTGTCTGTTTCGCGATAAACTCAAAAACTACTGAACCAATTGGTACCAAATTTTGCATGTCGCTTTTTATAAACCTGAGGAAAATTTTCGGCTGCATTTTGATTAGTATTTTTGGCTATTTCTTTTTTCATTTGAAGAACTTTTTTTACGCGGACTAATCCGGAATGGAATGAATACCTAAATATGGCCATTTTTTTAAGCATCGGTGGTTCAGTGGTAGAATTCTCGCCTGCCACGCGGGCGGCCCGGGTTCGATTCCCGGCCGATGCATTTTTTTTTAACAATTTTAAAAACTCATTTATATTATATATAATATAAATATATATTATTATATCAACTATATTAATTAAATCAAATACCTAAACACTAATATAATACAATTTTTGCCATCACACACACTTTTTTCCTGTAGTTTATGTGTTACTTCTGTATTGCTATTCTATGGCACTTCTAATATTTATTATTGATATACTTTTAGTATGAAGGAAATTGCACCCAAGGGATTCTCGGGCGAAGCCGGGTCATTCGCCTAGTTATTAATAAAAGACAATTCTCTGAGGGAAGAGTTTCTTTTATATATAACGGCAATACAAGCTTTCAACAGTCCTTCGACAGGTTTAACTACACTACTGAAGTTTTTCGAATCTAATCCATATATATACATACACCATCCATATATATGGATTAGATTCGAAAAACCTCAGTAACGTAGTTATACATGTCGAAGAACTGTTGAACCAGAAAACTTGTATTGCCGTTATATATAAAAGAAACTTTTCCCTCAGCGAATTGTCTTTTATTAATAAATGTTTTATTAATTATAATTAATCATTATCACTTTAATTAGAAGTCATGAGGATTCCGATTAAATAATAATTATTGCTATCACCATTTTTGTTTAATTTAAATTTTTTATTTTCTAGAGTATTTCGTTCCAGAGTGTGTGTATGTGTGATAATAAGATACAATAATAATATTTATACTTTCAATTACCATCTATCAATAAAATTTGTAACAAATAAATTTATTGGCAATGTGTTTCTTTTTAAATAGCATCAAATATTTTCTTTACAGACCCTTTACTGCAGTAATAAAAGTTATTGAATGAGTTGGCTAATCAGTGGTGAACCCGCTTAGCGGTTTCGCCAAATTAATCTCCAGACCTCTCTTTACTATTGTATTGGATTCTTGTTCTTGTTCCAAAATTACTTTATTAGGTACCGCTCAAAAAGAGCAACCTAGTTTATGATAATTGAAATAATGAATAATATGTGAAGGTTATTCATATATTAAAAAAAGGTTAACGCGGGATTCAATCCCGGTTCATGACTGTCGCGAATCGAGGGTGTTACCCACTCGTTCACCTCCCCTTTTTTTTTTTTGTATTGGATTGGTTTTGTTAAATACCCTGCATTTTATATTGAAGGCAGCTTAGTGGTGTTTAGTGAACCTATGGACATAAGCTTATAGGTCTGAAGAGGTACATACATATTGTCATAGAATATTCTTTAGTGGCATACTATCAAGGAATACGGAAATATCTTTATTTACGGGGCTACTAAACAGAATGGATGATTTTTGAGCCCCGATGGGTAATAGTCTACCGCACCCTGTGTTCCCAGGTGGTCACCCTCCCAAGTACTGACCGGGCCCGACATTACTTAACTTCTGTGATCGGACGAGAACCGGTGTTTTCAATGTGGTATGGCCATAGGCATAAGGAATACATCGCGCAAAGCTCTTCCGCAAATATGGTTTCATTACAAATTTATATTAGTAAATTATATTTATAAATTCAATTGCCCTCAATCATAATACAGTAGAACCTCCGGACACTTCCGCTAGCGGACACCTCTCCACAAAGGACAGTTTTCATTTACAAAATTACCATTTTTACAATTTAGCAACTCTCCGGTAAGAGGATACCTCTCCACAAAGGACAGTTTTCATTTACAAAATTACCATTTTTACTATTCAGCAACTCTCTGGTAAGAGGACACCTCTCCACAAAGGACAGTTTTCATTTACAAAATTACCATTTTTACAATTTAGCAACTCTCCGGTAAGAGGATACCTCTCCACAAAGGACAGTTTTCATTTACAAAATTACCATTTTTACTATTCAGCAACTCTCTGGTAAGAGGACACCTCTCTATAAAGGACAGTTTTCATTTACAAAATTACCGTTTTTACTATTTAGCAACTCTCCGGTAAGAGGACACTTCTCCCTAAAAGACACTTTGGCTCTGAAATTAGGTGTCCTTTACAGGGAGGTTCTACTGTATTTGCTGAAGCATTATTCGTTGGGCGAACATTCACTCGGGGAGAACCCGGGCGAAGCCGGATCATAATATATAAATATGGAAATTTTATTTGATCAAAAATCAGCACTTTATACATATTCACTTGGGTAAAGATCGCGAAAATATCCCGGTCATTTCACGGGTCATTCTGATAGTTTAAAAATAATAATTCTATAGAGGCAAATACATAACATTTGATAAAACAATATTGCCACGTAGAAAATTAGGGAAGACCAACTTCTGGATGAGACAACAATTTATTTCAGGCAAGAACAAACTAAGAAGGATAAACAAAAGATAAGGAATGAGGGAAGTTTACAGAGTAGTAAAATATAAACATAAAAAATGATACTCTGTTAATACTAGGGTAAAATAATAAATACTTCGCTACAATATTTTTGGTCAAAATTCCACTCCAGCAGAACCTGGACGTATTCTAAAAATTTTCAAAGCTATGATAATGTTTGATGGTAATGATGATGAATAAATACCCCCCATCGTTATTATCTTTATTATCTATGAGGAATTTGGTATTTGTCTTTTCACGAAAAAAATACTCTAACTGAGAAATCTCTTGTTTCAAAGATAAAATAGATGGTTAGCATAAAAGTTAGAGAACAACGGTGAAATGTCATAGCGATATATCACGAGCTTCCACCATACGTCGTCTACAAGTGGAACTCCAATGAATGTTAAGAAAAAAAACAATTTTTATTTAAGAGATGTTTCATTCTCATGTCAAGTGAGCGGTCGAAACGGCCGCCAGGTTCATTTTTGACGAGACCCAACCTGATACCAATCTTTTCCTAATCGGTTGAACCATTAAAGGATGGAAACTCCTTTGATATATATATAAACGCGAAACGCGTTCGTGAATGGCTTTTCTTGATTTATCAAGAAAATGGGTTGGCCAAATTTCAGGGAACGGGCTAAATCAATGCTTAGTTGATTTCTGTTCCACCAACGAAATGAACGCGTTTCGCGCTGTTGGCGCTCATCAGCGTAGAGTAGGCGGTACCACTGCGAACAAAAAGATTTTTGGTCCCAGAGGCTTCTTGAGAAACCAAGAAATGGGTTTGGCCTTAAATATCTATTTCTTAATTTCTCAGAAAAATTCTGGCAGCAAAATATTTTGGTCGCAGTAATACAGCCTACTCCACGCTGACGAGCGCTAACAGCGTGAAACGCGTTCGTGGATGGCATTTCTTGATGTATCAAGCAAATGATTTGGCCAAATATCAGGGAACAGGCTAAATCAATGTTTAGTTGATTTCTGTTCTACCAGATGGCGCTCTGCCATCTAAAAAGCACATGTGCTCCTGGTCAGGATATGCCTTCTCTATTTTTAATATCAACACCTTATCATTTTTTTCATATATATATTTCTTGCCGGAAAGAAATTAAACAAGAAAATAGAGACCTCGTGTTTATTTTAATTGATTTTTCAAAAGGTTACGACTGTACAACAATGGTGAATACTCGTGTATTCAATCGACAAATAAAAGCTATCAAAATATAATTTAAATCTATATATGAGAATTTATTTTGCTCATTATTATAGCACACATTTTTACGCGATATTCTTTACTTTATTAATATATGTATATGTTTTCTGATTTATATATATTTTTCACATATATATGTTTAATTAGAAAGGCATATAGTGTATCAAAATATTATTTATTTTATCAATTGGCTGAACGCCAACCTTTATCAAGGTGTTTTAACATATTAATGTGTCATATGTTATAATACCTTGATAAAGGTTGGCGTTCAGCCAACTGGAATATTGGTAAAATAAATGATATTTTAAACAAATATATGCTTTTTTAATTAAAGATTTATTTATTGATTGCTCTATTTTCAAAACATCAACATATATAGTCACGACCGTCTTTCCTCCTCAATTCCTCATGTCACGGATGCGCGCGCATCATCATTATGATCATTATCTTCTATAGAAGCTTCTATCTTTATAATTATGTATATTTACAAAAAGTCAATTCGCTCGCGCCTCTAGCGGTGAAAATGAGGGGTAATACCAGCTGACCTAATGTACATGTAAAGTTTGGAGCGGGACGTTTCACAAGAGTGACATCAACGGCTCCAATTTATAATTGTAACAAATAGTATTTGAATAAAAACATTCAATCGGGTAAAACACGGGCGTTGCCCGGGCCATTCGTCTAGTATATATATATATATATATATATATATATATATATATATATGTGAAAAATAATTTACAAATAATAATATTCAGGTCAGGTGTGTTGGTATTAAAATAAATAAAAAATGCATATCCTGACCACGTTCACATGAACTTTTTAGATGACAGAGTGCCATCTAGTGGAACAGAAATCAACTAAACGTTGATTTTAGCCTGGTCCCTGATATTTAGCCAACCCATTTTCTTGATAAATCAAGAAAAGCCAACTACGAACGCGTTTCGGGCTGTTGGTCCTCTTCAGTGTGTTGTAGACTGTACCCCCCTTTGACCAAAAATATGTTGGTCCCAGAATCTTCCTAAGAAATCAAGAAATGGATATTTAAGGCCAAACTCGCGTAACTAACGTTTAGTTGACTTCTGTTATCTTCCTAAGAAATCAAGAAATGGATATTTAAGGCCAAACTTGCGTAACTAACGTTTAGTTGACTTCTGTTACACTATATGATGCTATGCTATCTAAAAATTTCATGTGAAAGGATATGCTTTTTTATTTTAATAAATACAGTTGAACCTCCCTGTAACGGACACCTAATCGCAGAGCCAAGGTGTCCTTTAGGGAGAGGTGTCCTCTTACCGGAGAGTTGCTAAATAGTAAAAATGGTAATTTTGCAAATGAAAACTGTTCTTTGTGGAGAGGTTTCCGCTAAAGGGAGGTTCTACTGTATATTTGTATTCACCAGAAAAAAGGATCACATCTTCTTTTCAAAATGCATTAAAACAATACATTTAAATGAGAGAATGCCTCTTTTGTTCCGTGAATACCATCCTCCCGCAACCTTGCGTTATTTATATGTTTGTATCTAATAATATATATTATACTAATAATAAGTCAGGATTTTCTTTACTTGTGGAAATCTATGTTTCTACTAGAGGGTCGGTGGAAGGATGGTCTAAACCATTGGTTTTCGACCGCTACGACCTGGGATCGAATCCTGCATTGGGCCCTTTTTTCTGATTAAAAAAAAAAAAAAATTCTCCAATGGCCCCCGATTCTTGCAAAACATCAACCCCACCAGCGAGTGCAAGTAATCAAACGGGGTTCTGGCATATTTGTAAGTGCAAAGTCGTACTGCTTTTCACATGTGCAGACATGTGGTGTACTTACAATAAAAGCAGTCTCCTACCTCTACCCACCATTATTATTATGTCCTTTACAACGTGTACTAGGGATAAGAAAAAAAAAAGGTTTCTATTAATAGATATTCTAGATTTAAGAAGTGGACGTATACAGTCATCTACATTGTAGACAACCACTCGAGAACTTCCCACGACCCTGCTATTCTCAGAGACAAAGGCGGAAGTTCAACTTCTCATCTACAGGAAGAAACTTCCACAAAGACTTCGACAAAGGAGACTTGCCAAGGAAATTCTCCACGATTAAAAAACAACGCTAATTAAAAAAGAGAGACAAGAATTAATTAGTGGCTCATCGTTTTTGTCGTCTGCATTGTATCGACGAGACCAATCAGAACTTCCAACCCATTATCTTGTAATTGTGTCAATGGACGCCATTTTACAACTTCTCCAAGTGGGATGGCTTAATGGATGGAGAAAGGAAATGTTCTTTGCGTCAGCTACTTCCAATATTCTTTGCCCTCCTTTTGTTGACTTGCGCTCAATGCATTCACAGCATGTTTTGTTATACCTGTTTATACCTGTGCTGTGTTATGATGTCTAACGTTTTATAGTAACTATTTTTTTTTTTGCTTATCCCTAGTACACGTAGTACAGGCCATGGTAATCATGGTGAGTAGAAGTAGGCGACTGCTTTTACTGTAAGTGCACCACATGTGTTACTTGCACTCGCTGGTGGGGTTGGACTTTTTCAAGAATCGGGGGCCATTGGAGCATTTTTTAACAGAAAAAAGTGCCCAATGCGGGAATCGAACCCGGGTCGTAGCGGTCGAAAAGGCATTCCATATGTATAATGTATGCTGTCTAATTATGGAGTATAAGTAGCACATAAAATATTGTTGCCTCATGATTAATGCGCGTATTTTAAAAATTATTTACAATATTATTTTTCATATATTTCAAATTTAAATTATATATATATTTATTTTTATAAAACACTAGCGGATGTACCCGGCTTCGCCCGGGTTTTACCCGAGTAAAGGTTTGTCTAACGAATCTCTCGATAAAGTGAACATTTTTTCCCGGTCCCTTGAAAAATACTCGATAAGTTGAATAAAATCAATATTAATTGGTTCCCTCGGTAATTGGAAGTTAAAGGAATAGTATCTTGCCTTGGAATTGTATCATTATTCTTGTCTCAAATAAATTGCCGTGTCATCCTGAATTTTGTCTTTCCTAATTTTCTTCATTACAAGATCATCGTATCATCATGATAATATTTAGAGCAGATTGTTGAATTATAACAGATAAATTAGAATATTTATCTTGATTATTTTTAGGCGAAAAGTTATTTCAAAAATTTTATTTGCTAGAAACCTTCCCAGTACTATACTAAATAACTTCCCAAAGTTTCATGGCGTTCCAATGAGTGGTTTGGTCAGGCATAAAGGACAGACACACACACATACATTCATTTATATATATATATATAGATTATTACTATAAAATATTATCTACTATAAAACATTTGTATTCTGATACACTGACTACACCACCTGCTTTAAAATTTGATGTGATAAATAAAGAGATATTCTAGGTGTAACCTAAAAATAAAGTTGTCTTATTATTGACTGGTTTAACCTTGTAGGATGGTTGAGACACGTTCTGGAAAGATGCAAGCGCGTCTGAGGAGAGAATCAAGACTGAAGAATCTGTCAAACCGCAGCCTTGTGCAACAATATTATCAAAGATATTTACAGATTTTATTGTCTTTAAAAATGATTTTTGGTTATCGTATGAATAAAATAAATCATAGGAAAAATCCTACGATATGCGAAGTTTTCAACAAATATTCGTTTGATCGGTTTAAGTTCCAAAGCTACAGCGTATGCTATTCCATTATCGATTGGTGTTTTTAATCGATGAATTATAATGTAAATAAATAATGAACCTAAACTTTTCATGGATAGATTCTTTTAATTTGGTGAAAAAGAATTTTCCCTTAGTAGTCATTTTTAAATGGCATATGGATTAGAACGTTGATATCCTACTAGAAGCAGTAGAATTTTCATTCAACACAAAATATCTGTGGCAATATCTACATGAAAGAAAGAAATTGACGGTTAGAAAGGCTGAAGGCAACCTAGAGAGAAAGATAAAAGAGCGTACCCCACCCCCCTGGATCTATAAAGAAAACCAAAAATTTTTTTCTCAAAATATTTCGATGAGATTGCTCCCTCTTTATCAATTTATTGTACAGTAAACTTAATTTACAAATTCTTGTAGATCACATGAAAACAAATTTGTCATTGGTCAAACATAATTAATGATAATAATACATTAAAAATTAAAATCGAAGATAATAATAATAAAATTAAAAAAAATTATGAAAATTAAAGGCTTTTGTGAAATTAGTAATGCAGTATTTTATATAATGTTTTTTAAAACAAAATGTAAGAAAATAAAAATAAGAAACAAATGAACTTGATTGCGATTATTAGAAAAAAAAAGGTTAAAATAGACACATAAGGTTAGGGGATTTCTTCGTATCTATTTACACTAGCTGGGTCCTTCATTTTGAGAAAAAAAAAATGTTTTTTTTTTCTTTACAGATCCAGGTACGCCTTTTTATATAATCTTAATTGATGGATCGCCTTTTGACTCAAACTAGAGAGAAAGGTTGATTAGTTAGTATATAAAATAAAATTTGCGGCGCTTTTTACAAATTTAATAAATACCTTCATCGTCTCCTTAAAACTCGTGGATCTCTCTAGATAGCTCTTAATAGTTTTCAGACAATCTTGGTGGCAATAGTAGAACACTTAACAATGTATAAATACTAGACTGACCAGTTAACAGAAGTATATGTTTAGAAAGTGAAAGATTCGTTAATGTAGAGTTCAAAGATGATAAAAAATGCTTGATAAAGTTGTTACTTAATTATTTTGAAAAGATAAAAGAATAAAACGTGAATTAATGATTTTAAAAAAGCAAATATAATGGTAGTGGTGTTTTGTCCACTCCATGGAAAGGGGAGGTGCCATTTCCCCGTTAGTCAGCCACATTTCAGAGTTCCCTGTTCACGGTTACCGTAGCGGCTCGGGGCTCACGACACCGTACTTCACTCTACAGGGCAGTCTCTTACTTGTGCTGTTTCTCCCGCCCGCCACGTAAAGGAGGACTTCTGGGCAGGAGAAAAAATAATAAAGCTAATAATAATTTTTAAAAGAGAGAAACATTTCAGACAAAAGTAAAATATTCCAATAATGAAAGCGATGATTGGGCCAATAGAATACAAATTTTCTGTACAAATCTTGTTGCAGTTTTCAGTGAAATGATTTTTATCAATATGGAGAATTAGAGGAATCTTGACAACAGATTACTTCAATTATGAAAAAGGTATTATCATGCAACTAAAAATGGCTGATGGCTTGCGCCATCTGTCGGAATATTTATCAACTCTTCGTTGATTTTTTAAATTAAATGGCCAAATATCCATTCTTGATTAATCAAGAAAAGCTAACTACGTACGCGTTTCAGGCTGTTGGCCTTCATCAGCGTGGTACAGGCTGTACCTCAACTGTATTTGGATTTATGCCTTTTAATAAAAAAAAAAAACTTGAAATATAATGGCTATTTATTTATTATCAAATCAGACGTGATATCTCCACAAAGGATGCTTGCGTCAAGCAACAACACCAAAATCAGAGAACTATTTCACAGAAATAATTGACACCAAAAAACAACAAAATAACCAATGAAACAAATACAAATATATACATATAGTTGGCAATTAAGTTTTTTTTTTAACCAAGAGAGAAAATCATAGATATATTCACAAAATTTCCTAAATTTTAAATATGAGTCCTTACTATCTATAAACATAAAAAGATCCTTGTATTCAATGTTTTCTTGATTTCTGTAGTTCTGGAAGACATTCAATAAGCAGGTGACTGGAATCCTGCCTTCTCTCTCCACACCCTGGATCGTCTATAGCTCCTATTCAAAACAGAAAACAATGACTTGTAATTATAAT